>OY744517.1:95405026-95467526 GCA_963556195.1 Sepiola atlantica
TTACTACTTTGTTTCAATGCAAACCTCAAATACGTTAGTTTGCTATTTTATCCCTCCAAGTAATATTTTCCTTGCAAAGATTACTTTATCAAATAGACTGTTACTATTGATAGGATCTTCTTAAAAAGTAAGCCTTCAAACGATTCCATGTGTGGTTGTATTATCACGATTATGACAGTAAAATGTCGAATCTTTGTTTAATTATACTTAACTCACAAAGTTACCAGTACCAAATCGACTGTTATTTCTGCGCTGCTTTATACACGATACTCCACCCAACCTGCTGCCAATGTCTGGCGCCGGGTTAGTTAAATACGATTACAACGCTGTAAACATACAGATGCACACACTCCCCAAACAAGAAAATTTGAATTATTTGAAAACACCATAAAAACATTTATTTCATAACATTTAGAAGTTTACACTAATTAATATACACTGTTTTTACCCCGTTTACACTATAACAATATGTGTTGATTTTGTTAAATTACGTACGATGTAAATATTAAAGGTCAGGGAGTGTCACAGCTTTATGAAACGTTTCATTAGACGAGTACTCTTGGCAGTGAAGATATGTAGCATAGAAATGTTTAACAACATAAAGACAAAAAGAGATATAAAGTTAATAGACGAGAAAAAAACATTAAACGTTAAAGAAATACATGAAGAGACAAACGTAAGGGTGGCAGGAAAAGTTTCACGTGCTCTTATTTTCTAAGAATGTCTATTGATGTTTGGCACTCCTGATCTCGCTAAAGAAATATCTCACAAGAAATCTAACTTTTCTTTCCTTATACTTTCGCACTAAACTAAAATGCGATCATTGCTATTCCGTTATACATTTTTACGCCGCCAATCAAAGAAAATTAAGCGCAATAAAAAAATACGTTTAATTCAAAAACAAATAAAAGACAAACTGTTTAATTTTTGTATCAACGTAGAATAATTGGTCAGATGTTTTCTGTGTGATGAATGATTCTTTTAATGAATACCGTTGATGAATATGGGATCGGCTATGTTAAGTTCAAATCTATCAGTAGATTTATGGTGTTCAATGACGTAATGATTTGCTTCTAAAAGGTATTGGTCAACATTTTCCCCCAGCTATGGGTAAAGATGAAAATGTGTTATAAATTAAGCCAGCAACGTTGATATCTGCAATCTCTTAGTTATATAATTGTCATACACATCCTAAGATGGAGTATTGCTGCCAGATCTGTGCATGCATCGCTCAAAGCACTCTTCGCTACCTAGAGTTCCTCATAGCCGATTTCTCATAAAAAAGGTGTCGTGTGTCTCTATTGTCTGCCGTGACTTCCACATAATATGCTAGACTGAGTCCTAATCTATTGTTCTTCATTTTAAGACATTCACAGCTGTTTCTATGACAAAACATAACTTTCCTTATTTCCCCCCTGTACCTATAATTGGCGTATTTTTTACAACCAGAAGTTCTTCATAAGAGCTTTCTGTCTGTTTAAGACATTATTACGAGACTGCTTAGCTGCGGATTACAAAATGTCCGCTTTCAATATCAAGAGATTCCTGCAATGAACCGTCCTCACAAGTATTCAAACTTGGTCCGTCCCGTCAATCATTCTCAATCCCCTTATAAATTTCTTAATCTCTACGGACAATTATTCCATCATAGTAACCCTTATTATCGAGTGGCGTTTGGTCTTGATAAGTGGGGATCCCTGTCGTAAAACGCACACACACACCCACACACACATACACACACATGTCGCTAGCTATGAATGCATCGTTCCTTTCATTAAGTCGAACGCTCTTATGACGTCAAGCCGCCGGATAAAGTGTTAAAAGTATCAGTGTTTGCCAAGTGGTTCTAGACATCGGGATTTGGGTTGTAAAAATACTCGGAATCCGTGTGTGTGAGTGTGTATTTCTGTAAAGAAAACATTGTTAAACATATAAAACTAAAAGTATACTTTTAGTAGATATAACCTATAGTGAAATGGGTTAAGCTCAATATACGAGATAGAGCAATTATAAAGATAGATGAAGGAAGAGTGATAAACATGTACGAATGACAAATTTATATCAACTTCGATTTTTCAATGCAAAGTTTACTCGGTAAAAAACATTTTTATTTTATTTCCTTAAGCCAATGCTTTTCAGAGATTAACATCTTATCATCAGAGGAATTACATAGATAGATAAGTTGACAGTGGAAAAGCCAACATTCAAAATTTGAAAAAAAATATTAAGTAATGGAGAATAAAAATGTGCGTGTAAAAAGATATGGGGTCTGTCCAGTTGATAAATGTCCGTTTATAAGGTGTCCAGTGAAAGTTGAAATAAATTTGTCATTCGTACATGGTTATCCCTCTTCTTTCATCTATCTTTATATATATATATATATATATATATATATATATATATATATATATATATATATATATATATATATATATTAAGATGTTTTTCTTATTTTCATCCTATCTATCTTGGTGTGTTAAGATCTATTTGCATTGAGAACGATTCATCTCTAAATATTCCTACATCTTTCTGTCTCTCTGACGTTCATACTATCTTCAGTGTATATCTATTGATCTGATCTCACTATCTATCTGTCTATCTATCTATCTATCTATCTCTCTCTCTCTCTCTCTCTCTCTATATATATATATATATATATATATATATTATTTCGACTATAGTGTATTGTACATATTTTTCCTTTCACCTATACGTTATCGTGCTCGCATTTCCCATTATGTAACCTTGCAATATCAATACAAATCATTGTCAACATTTGATTTGATTGAATTATTCTTAGAGGAATTTTCACTGGTTTCTCCTAGATCTCTTGAGCGGATGTTACGTTCGATAAAGTAATTGTGAAAATCTTCCTTTTCCCCATTCAACATCATAGCAAAACCATCAGCTTAAAATTGGAAATCTATTTTGACATTTAAAAAAGTTGAACTTTCTTGAATAAAACTAATGAAGATTTGATATTTTCATTTTTTGTAGTTTATTTCCATTAAAAAAATCAACTATGTCTATGATTTAAAAATGTGTATGTCGCTTTAATAAGACTATGGTATTAAACATTTAACATTTTAATAGGTCTGATTAACATCTATATTATTATAATAAATATTTCATATTTATCTACTTTATAAATACCTGTTTGTATCAATATATCACTCATTTAATCCTAACATTTATTTCACTCTGTCTATCCTTGTAAGAAAGAAACGGATATGACGTCATACGACTATTGCGAAATACACAGTTAAATAACGAGAGAATTTTAAATATAAAATTATAAAGAGACGTTTAATAAATCGCGAATAATATAAATTCATAAATTTTGTATTTCAAATTTATAAATCAATAAAATATTCCATTTTCCAATTTGCCTTTCCAGTTTACGGGGAAATTGTTTTTACTCGTCTCGGCTTTTATCTAGTTGTCCTTAATTATTATTAATATCTCAATTTCGCCATGAATATCATCATCTTTAAAAAGCTAGTCGGATGTGAAAAGAAAAATAACTCTTATTTCTTCGATAATTAGCATGTTCACAAACGCCAGACCTAAGAGATAGAGAAGGAGATAGAGAGCGAGAGTGTATACAAAGAGAGATAAAGATTGAGAGAGATAGAGAGAGAAAGCGATAGAGGGTGAAAGAGCGAAGGTGAAAGATAGAGAAAGAGAGAGAGCAAGAGAACAAGATATATATATATATATATATATATATATATATATATATATATATATATATATATATATATATATATATAGTGAGCAATGAAAATATATATGGCAATCAAGCTACACAGAGGCTCCCGTGTTTCATCCCCGGGGGCAATCGTCAGGCTATATATGGCAATCAAGCTACACAGAGGCTCCCGTGTTTCATCCCCGGGGGGAATCGTCAGGCTAATATAGCCTGACGATTCCCCCCGGGGATGAAACACGGGAGCCTCTGTGTAGCTTGATTGCTATATATATTTTCATTGCTTACTACCTAGCTCTACTTACGTATCGAGCACTGTTGAAGTAAATACTGAAAACTGACACATAAAAAATTATATCTCCTTATAATATTTTATGTGGATACATGAAGTACTAATATATATATGTATATATATATATATATAGAGAGAGAGAGAGAGAGAAAGAGAGAGAAAGCGACAGAGACAGAGAGAGAGAGAGAGAGATAGATAAAAAGATAGAAAGATGGATAGATGGATAAAAAGAGAGAGAGAGAATGAAACATAAAAAGATAGAGAGAGAGAAAGAGGGATAGATAGAGAGAGAGTGAGGGGGAAATAAAGATAGAGATATAGAGATAAAGAGAGATATAGAGAGAGATAGAGAGAGATAGACAGTGATATATATATATATATATATATATATATATAGAGAGAGAGAGAGAGAGAGGCGGAGAGAGAGAGAAAGTAGCCAACATATACGTACGTAGCACACATATATTTACTAATATTAAATTATTCTACATATTCAGAAAATAAAAATGTGAGAATATATAGTGAGGGCTAATTTAGTAACGAATACAGTGAGTAGGAATCAGTCTCCATGTTTAGTCAATGGATAGGCAGAAGGGAAGAGAAAGAGTTACAAATAACTGACCCCCTCTCCCACTCTCTCTCTCTCTTTCTCTTATTTCTCTCTCTTTCTCCTGTTCTCTCTCTCTTTGCTAATATGTTGTTGAGTCGGTAGGCCGCTTTACTTTTTTATGTATCTGCTGAACATGTATCAATACTTTTTTCTTAACTACATAAATTATTAAGATAAATCCCGAATCAGGGAAATCATAGTTGTTTCTGTAGCCTATTGGTGGAGTTTAGAGCTGGAGAGTATGGCCGATTAGAACACCTCTGACTGTTGGAATAGATTAGCTTGCGTCATGATGATTCGCTCCAGATTCAAACATTCAGAAAATAATGGTTACAGTACAATATTCGTTTGATACATTGAACGTTTTTAGATACGAGGTTTGGAATCATGACGGTGACTTAGAATCAGTGGCTACTACGAAGTCAACAGCTTGGCCTTTTGGCTAAGATCAAAGTGTAGTATCTGTTCCGATGGATACTGCACCCCATAGACTGGTATTGTCTTGGCCTTCGGGGCTTGATTTACGCCAGTCTATGGGTCTGTCTTGTGCAGTTCTAGGAGGTCCACCCTCCCAGGTATCGCCTCCCCTCTTTGGGGAGGAGTAAGTTTATTGCTTACTGCCTGGGGTGCCCCTACCGGGGAATGCCGACGGGGCTGCCCAGGCAATTTTTAAACCCCACTTTCCCGACCCGACCTTGGGTCACATCTTACTTGTGGGAGTAAGATAAAAACTGGCCTTGTGCCTAACTCCTGGAGAGGAGTAAATCAATAGTACGAAGCATTATAGCAGGCGTTAAGACTCCGTCCAACGAAATTTGTCGTAAAATCTACGCAAGGCAACGCGGACCGTGCCTGAAGTGGTGACTATGAAAATAGCGCTGAATGAGCATCTTCGCACTTTCTTTATATCAAAAGTCACGATGACCAACTATTGATCGCCAAGTCTCAGAAGTACAAATATAAAAAGAACAAGAACTCTTCAATGATATTAAACACCTAGTCGAGCCAGATATGCTTTGAATCCTCTCGCGACCAGTTGCACAACTTGCAGGAGAAGATGAGGCTAGTGTATAGCCGGCACGGTCAAACGCGTCATGAGGACCAAGTCCCCTTAAACTGTAATGGTGTTAAGTGTGGTTGCAGCGAAGGCCAGTTCATGCCACCGCACATCTTCGAAATGGGACTCAGAATCAATACAGATGTCTATATAGAGTTTCTGCTGTGGAGCGCAATTGAGAAAACCAACTAACACCTACGGCGAGATGATTGCCCGGATCAAGCGTCTTTCGAACTGCACACAAAATTCGCGCGCTTCTGTTTTAGGTCTCGTGTCGTAGCTTTGGTTGATTCTTAGGGTCGCTAATATGAATGAGCTGTCTGGGGCAAAATTTCTCCAAGAGATGTACATTGTTTACCTCAGCGATGGTTCCAGGCGTCCTGGACTTCTTACCACGGCAGTCAAACAATTTAGAGAAACACTTCTTTTACAAAGAAAAATTCCCGTGAGGCGGTATCCTTTGTTTCTTGAAACTTAAAAGAGACCTATGTATATACCTATGTATATATATATATATATATATATATATATATATATATATATATATATATATATATATATAGCAATTATAAACAATAATGGATTTGGTAAATAATAATTATAATTTTACACCTAATAAATATATATATATTGTTTTGTTTTTATTATATTATGACTGGCCAACATATGAATTAAAAATGACACGTCTAAAGCTGATATAAAACTTTTTATGTGTGCTTGTGCGTGTGTGCCTATATTATGTTTAATTCTGAATTAACGATACTATTTGTTCATTAAACCGTGTTTGACCCGAGAAAGTGCATGCAATAACACTCGCAAATCAATACAAACAGTAAAGGGCCACACGAGACCTTTGATGGGTCTCGAAAAACTGCGCCGTTTCGTGACGACCACAGTTTGTTTTAACAAATATATCAACTCTAAATGGAAAACGCGGGGAATAAAAATGGCGTCGGTAGTCATGTCGTTTCCCTGTGCACTTTTAGCTAACGATAATCAGATATGCGTAAAAATTGATATTTGAAACCAGTAATTGCAGGTCATTCGGATGATGTTTGTTTTATGGAGATAGTCCATCCACAGCTCGACATTTCAACGAGATATTTAAACCAATCTCATCCTAGAGCCTCTCTTCACAAATTAGAAAATAATGTCATACAACAATGAATGCACAACTTAAACTAGTCGAAACACCCTCCTACGTTGTTTTATATATAAATAAATAAAAGCGAAAAGTGTGTTTTAAAAAAAAATATCACACAATATTACCAACAAAATAGCTTGCTGTAATTTTACTCAATTATTAAAAATAGTGCATTGTAATGATGTATATAATAGAGATCAAATACCAAAACACGTTATGCTTTATTTGCATAAGTACTTCATCAGAAATAATTATAGGTGTTATATATTCGTAATTATTTTGCCTATTCATTACATATATATATATATATATATATATATATATATATATATATATATATATATATATATATATGTATATAAGAAATAGGCAAAATAATTAACAATGTATAACCCCTATCTACCCTTTTGGATGAAACCGCGGTTCCTTTCTGAAATATGTAATATACAGTATTTAAATAAATTATATATATATATATATATATATATATATATATATATATATATATATATATATATATATGCATGCAGTAGCTTTGTTGATGTACACAATAATACATTAAAGTTATTAATAAATATATAAATTACTAACACCTTTCTTAAGATAGTATGTTCATTAAATGTCAAGGG
Organism: Sepiola atlantica; assembly: GCA_963556195.1. NCBI lineage: Eukaryota > Metazoa > Mollusca > Cephalopoda > Sepiida > Sepiolidae > Sepiola > Sepiola atlantica. The sequence continues at coordinate 95,412,468 of OY744517.1, forward strand.
AGTTTATTTAAATGAAATATATTAGTTTATTTAAATTACATATATAGATACACATATCTATTATTATATTTTTATATACCAGCTTTGTTGTCATACAACACAAAACATTTGCTGCACTCCTATTATAAAGAATTTATAATGATACAGGTATTCACAATAGTATAACCCCCATATATATATATATATATATATATATATATATATATATATATATATATATATATATATATAATTTTTTTATAAATAATACTTTTATAGTATTTTCAAATTATACTAATATACAATGTGTTTCATGTCAAACCTTAAATCATCAGTATTGGAAGGATATACATACATACACACACACACACACACACACACCCACACACACACACACACACACACACATATATATATATATATATATATATATATATATATATATATGAAGCAATCCAACAAAAGATATAAGCCTCAACTAATATCTTATAATTAGTGAAACATCCGGATAAAAACTGAAGCTCAATATACTGGATAGAACATTAATAGTATAATATAAAATGAAGTAATAAAATAAGGTACTAATCAAATTTTATTAGAATTCAAAGTTCAGTTGACTCGGATGGATTGTATAGATTCAACAAAAAAGTATGTTTTTGGGTTAATATATTTGATGTTATGTATTTTTATGTATTTGTGTATATAATTTTATATATTTTCAAAGCTTCATTTTATTACCTGTAGTAGTATAACTGCGGTAATGGTCCTCTGAAGAGAAGAATTATCTTTGAAAACTCATGAGCTAAGGACTTAAGGATGTTTTGCTTGAACTTTGAATTCTAATAAAATTTGATTGACACCTTATTTTATTACTTCATTTTATATTATAATATATATATACATATATATATATATATACACATTTATAAATATATATAAACACATATATATATATATATATATATATATCATTTTTTATAAATAATATTTTCATAATATTTTCAAATTATACTAATATACAATGTGTTTCATGTCACACCTGAAATCATCAGTATAGGAGGATACAATGCATGCCGGTCACATGGTTCAAACCCGAATACGAAAGTCCTATCATCTTAGTAGTCGGAGCGCGTACCGGTGTGTCCACCACGCATAGTCTGAAAATGGGAGGGTGAATCAACGTCTTAATAGCAAATTCGGCGGCCATCGAGCACGGTGTCAACAGAACTCATTACGCGTTACCCAGACTATCGTATTATGCTCAGAAATATGAGATCAATTGGCTCACTTATTTAGCTCGGGTAAAATTGTTTTACTAGCAAAAGTGACTTTGCAAAGCTTGTTATCTTTAAAATTAAAAAAAAACTAAAGCCGAATTTAGTTTATCTTTTTTTTATATCTCCTTCGCTTAATAGAAGGCTCTATGCATAGATGTGCCACACTTAAGTTTGGACTAACAATATGTCGGTTCCTCTGTCAGTCTTCCCAGCTTCGGTTTTAAATAGAATCTTAAGAATATCCGTTCAATGATTTTTCAATTCAATCGATTGCTCATCGGAGCGATTGTAATCAGTCAGCAGCGTCCGTATGTCCTCTCTTTTTAATTCACGAGAATCTTATTTTTGTTTGCGATGAAACTCCGCTTCAATTTCTACTAAGTTCAAATCATAATTATTTCTTCATGTTTCTTAACTTATTTCGATTTTCTAAAAATGTTTTTAATGTGGCAAATCACGATAACTTTACAATGGAGGATAATAAGCATATTATGCATCATCGAAAACAGCTATACGCAGTTTACAATTATCGTAAATTGAATAGAAAATGGTTTTCAAAATTATACCAAATAATATTTTAAAAAGTGTTTTATATCTTGTATTTCCTGTCTATTTAAATTGCAATATGGAATAAGTGAAATTAATTATAAAGATTATTTTATGAACACTATAAACGACTGATCATTATCTCAATCACCCTCCGCTATTATATATCTCTATGTTTGTATTAGGACTTAGTTCATTTAAATCGTCCACCACACATACCGAACATGGGATATAAAAACTGTTGAACGCCAATATCTAATAACTGGGTCGGATTAACTCCTGATCGCTTCTGTTGAAGTTCACAGTGTAGAATCATATAACATAAGTTGAACGAAATCACATCCAGCATTAGTCAGGAAGGAAGCACGCAAGAGGTTTATCACCGTTTCTATCAGAATTTATGAGGAGTTAAACTGGTCTGACCGTCAATGAATGATGAAGGGTTTGTATCGGTTTGTTAACGTTAACGCTGTTAAGTCAATAATGAATACAACAATATTGCCTATGTATTGTACTAGCGTTCTATATGTATAATGTGCGGAAAAGATATGCACTTAGTTTGGACGTAAAGAGTAGCGATTTCTACCAAATTATTTGCACATTTGCTATTTCATTCAGGAGGTTTTAATATGCGGTAGATACCACTATATCATGACTCTTCTACCCTTTTCTAATGTGTCAAACGATGGCCATGCCTGTCTCCGATATAAACTCACCATTTGCTGTCAGATCGATCAAATGTTGCCCTAGTATCAGCAGTGAAATGTACGCAACTTCTGGCCATCATCAAATCTGTCTTGCTTATACCGTCCTCAGATATGTTTTTATTTTCTGATTTAACAAAGAGATTTTTATTTAGAATTTTTATGGAGGCTATATTCGGACGAACGACATTTCATTCTGGATTTCTGTATGTCAGGACGACCAGCTTCAGTAAAATCGACTTGCTTGATTGTACATGTCTTCTACGGAGGTAACCACTAATATTCCTTAAATAGCTACCATTGATAGTACTTTACATTACTTTAGTGATATTTTTCGAAATCACAGCACCTGTTTCTATATTTCTTGGAGTTGTATTATTTTGGAATCTTTAAATGTATCGATATGACGACACATCTCTTTTCAATAATATTAGGATCGGTACATATAGCGGATTCTTTTATTATAATCAGTTATTCATCGCTGGTTAAGGAAAATTCGACTCTCTATTGTTGTAAATATAAAAGATATTTTCGCCAATAATTCTGGAAAATAGCCTTTATGAGAGCGAACAACGGCATAATATAAACAACAAAAACAATGTTGTCAAAACGGGTCAGATTTTCTTGAAAACTATTTCCGAAATTGATACACAGAAAACTTTAAAATCTTTACTTTTTATTGTCAAGCTATTATTGCTGGTCGGTATGTATATTTATACACTTATTTCTAAATCATTTTTTATCTTTTAATAAAAAGTCTACGCAAAGTGTAATTATTATTTTTCTTTCGTATGAAGTCGTTACTATTTGTTTTTTCATATTTTTATTATCTTGCAATATACTCAATAATCAATGAATATTTTTTCCAAAATCGATGCGGTAATTTTTCCGTTTTTTTTTTCTGCCAACATTTTTCGTTTTCATCCTTCTATCAATTCGACTCTTCAAATTCATGGCCTCTACAGATTCTATGCAGACAGCATTCCATCTTCAGAAAACCACTCCTAGTTTTCTGTGCTAATTAGAAGCTCATTTTCTTAATCTGCCTTCTTTTCTCATCGATTTACAGCGCCATCTTTGTACACTTGATATTTGCAATCGCCAAGTTATTCGGTCGAGTTCGTTGGTTTGTCATTATGTTTGTTTCATTCTTCGTGTACAGTCTAGCGTCCACATCGCTTGACATATCGTCACACACCTTAGTCGAAATATCGGTCATGGTCAACTTTAGAAGTGATTTCCTATTTTGTGCGACTCGCGAAGAATTTCAGCGTCGACCTAAGTTCTCAAAGGATTATAAACTGAGGATACATTTGAATAGTTTTAATGCGAAACTCGATAAACGCCACTTTCGAAATTGTGAAGCTAACACTAAGAAACGAATTGCATTTGAACACCCTACCACATCCCAAAATAATATTTTACATCATGCGATGTCAGAATCATTTTAAAATTCCAATCAAAATGATCTTTTAGTCAAAGTACTTTTATTGTTTAATTTACTTAACTTAAATAAAAATGATTGGTCGCGTTTTGCATCCAACATCTTCATGTATATCTTTACTTAATGTTTAATTTTACTTCTGTCGAAGTTCTCAGAAATCAAAGGGCCACTTCCTGGGGCTAACACTTGATCTCTATATGAGACACATAGATACCCGACTATTCTATTAAAATTCTCATTTATTTCTCAAACATTGAATTAGTAAAAAAGTTAAGAATAATAAATTTGTTCTCTCCCCAACTAACCAGTTAAGTAAGTCATAGTATATCTTTCTCGTGGTCTGTTGGTCTTACCGGATTCCAGGACAAGAATTCATCTAGTCTGGTGGATTATCCAGCTACGTGGTGTTACTTGAGGTAACATCACTAGGAGAAGATGCACTATTCCTTGTATGAGGGGATCTTATTTGTGCTGCGGGTACTATGCAATTTTGAATATTTGGTCAGGGTTTACTTGTAGGGGTAAGTATCCTCATGTCAGGTTGTCCTGACACACCCTTGTACAGAGAGACCGAAGACACTCGAGCATAGTGTCTAATACAAACACACACGTATTAATAAGCAAACTCCCTATAGAGAAAATGAAATATATAGTGAAGGGTACAATTTGTACAATAAGAACTCCAATTATTTTAGAATAGAACGTTGATGTATGATTCTTAAGATTACGAACCGAGCTAAATTTGATGCTAACTCTAACTCTAAGCCTTCCTCACCCGAATCCTAATTCTAACCCTAACCCTAACCCTAAATCTAACGCTAACGCTAACCCTTCCTAACCCTGATCCTAATCCTAACGCTAACCCTAACCCTTACTCTAACGCTAACTCTTACTTTATCCCTAACCCTAACCCTTACTCTAACCTTAACTCTTACGCTAACCCTAACCCTTTCTAACCCTAATCCTACTCTTAACCCTAACCCTAATCCTAACTCTAACGCTAACCCTAACTTTAACCCTAACCCTAACTCTAACACTTCCTAACCCTAACCCTTACTCTAACCTTAACTTTAACGCTAACTCTTCCTAACCTTAATCCTAATCCTAACCCTAACCCCAACCCTAACGCTAACGCTAACCCTAAACCTAACCCTCACCTTAACCCTAACTCTAACCCTAACCCTAACTCTAACCCTTTATAACCCTAACTCTTACCCTAACCCTAACTCTAACTCTAACGCTAACACTAACTCTAACCCTAACCCCAACCCCAACCCCAACCATAACCCTAACGCTAACCCTAACTCTAACATTTATAATAACATCCATTAGAAGAAATGTATAATTATATCACTGGTTATAATCGGATAACCCTCCTAGTTTTATATATTTCTCTCTAATAAAAAATGGCTGCGTCAAAAATAACACATTCTGTTTATATGTAAATTTCGCGAAATTATTGGCATAATACTTAATTTTTGCATTCAAAAAATAATTTAAAGTTTCCTAATATGTATTTAAAAATCCTCAAATCGGCATTTTAAATTGAAATGTTCAATTTTTGTTAAGTTTCCATGCACTAATTCCGCTATTTTCTGACTGATCTGAAAAGAAAAGCGGTATTTCAAATCTTTTTCAAAGCACATGACATTATTTTTAAAGTACAAATTAATGCATAAATATTTCTAGCAAAATATCAATAAAGTATTATTATAAAATGAAAGAAAAATAACCACTTTTTGAACTGTGTCGTTAAATTGTGATTGAACCAAAATATTTTTCTTCTTTCGTGTTTTCTTTTATATTTCAATCTGCTTTTCTTTTTTTCGTTCTTTCTCGTTTTCATATGACGATTCATTTTATGCGTTTCTCCATCTTTCTCTTTTAGTTCTTTTTCAACAAAAATATAAGTTTATTCCAGGACAAGAAATACAATTTCAAACCAACAATAAATAAACAATCATGGCTGCCATTGTAAAGACAAACCAAAACAAGTCCAATTATTTATAAAACAATAATGTGAGAGAAAGAGAAGCAAAGAGACAGATACAGATACTGACATAGCGTTGCCACGAACGATAGCCAAGGAGATGCGTTGGAACAACCAGGCTGACTCACGGAGCTCGTGCCTAGACGTTGAAATATTCCGTCCAATGTCCTGAAAAAATTAAACAGTCTCAGGGCCAAGCACACCCGACGTTTCCACTGAAATTGGTTGGAAGACGAGACGGTCAGTGAGCGAGCGGTATTTTCTGCGCTCCCTTGTTTCGGCGAGCAGAGCCGCCATGCCGGGCTTCACCGCGGATTCCGCAATTCTTGCTGGTGAAAAGGAGTCAGAACAAGTGGCGTACCAGATCAGCGGTTTTACTCTATCTGTTTCCTTTTTTTTTTACTTATTTAATTTAATTAATTGCCTTTTTTTCTTTCTCTCCTTTTTATGGCTGTTCCTACTTTTTTATTTCTCCCTCCATTCTTACTTTTTTATGTCTATTCGGTCGTGTATGTTGATTTTTTATTTATTTATTAATTATTTTCTTTCTGTCTTAATAATATTTGTTTCTTTCTTATTATTCTATATTTTTCTTTCTTTATTTGGACTGGCTTTCCTTATATTCGATCGAATGATTGTGTGTAATCAGCGACTTCTTTCTTTTTATTTTCATTTATTTGCTTTTTTTTCATTTATTTTCTTATACTTTCATATATTTTCTTTTATTTTCATTATTTTTTATTTTAATTTATTTTCTTTTATTTTAATTTATTTTATTTTATTTTCATTTATTTTCATTTATTTGAATTTATTTTAATTTATTTTCTTTTATTTTCATTAATTTTTTTTCTCAGTTCAAATTATCCGTTCTTGTTTGGACTTAAAAAAATAATTCAATAATTTCCGTTTTATTTCAATTTTATTTCTTTCATTATTTATTTTCTTTCCTACATTATATATTTATTTATTTATGTTCACTACGTGTTGTTGCTTTGTCTCATACTCCCACCTCTAACTTAAAATAAATAAATATCACTCTGTTGGTTTCACTTCTTTCTTCCTCCCCTTTGTTTTTTTTTCTTTCTTTCTTTCGTTCCTGATTATACTTATTTTTCTCTTTCCTTTACTTTCGGTTCGTCTCTCTCTTTCTTGTTTCCATTCGTTCTCTTTTTCTTTCATTTATTCATTCGTTCCTAAACTCTTCCTAAATGTTCGACCTCTATTTCTCTCTCTTACCTTATTTCTCTTTCTTTCTTTTCGTCTGTTTCCGTTTTCGTTACTTCCGTTTGGTTATCTATTTATTTATATTCCAAATAATCATCCATTTATTCTTCCTCTTTCTTCTATTTCTTCTTCTTCTTCTTCTTCTTCTTCTTTCACAATCCTTCTTTCCTGCCTTGTATTTGCTCCCATCTCACTAAATTGCATTCACTTTTAACTTTCAGCTTTCCGCTTCACTCCCGCGACAATGTCATTTTAATAACCTCCCCTACTATTTCCGCCATCGCCCAAGTCATTCGGCCAGTGTCCGCCATTTTTCCTAATTTACCTCCAGCCCCCTACCTCCAGGAGTCTTTTCCGCAGTTTAGAGTGCCAATCTAATTTGTTTGCCAAACAATTTGGGTTTGCATACGAGTGCCCCCTAGTGGCCAAGTTGATACATCAAATGGAATGAAGATAACAACTCCTGTCGCCGTCAAGACGTTGTTACACGTGTAAGTCGGTTAATGGTGAACGTACGAGGACAGGACGATGGCTGGGTCGTATGGGTGTGTAGAGCTTCAATATACGCTCACCTAGGCGTACATACATGTTGGAGCGTGTCTGAGTGTGTCAGGTGTGAGTGAATGAATATAGAAGAATTATCATAACGTCGTCATTACTTTCTATGTGAATGAACTACTAAATAAGTCACAGACAGACGCACAAATTATAAGACAGAATCACCCACTAACCCTAACCCTAACCCTAACCCTACTCATTCCCCATAAAACGCAATTATTATAATACCACGCCAAGGGAGTTAGATGCGGATATCTTTACTGGCTTTATGTGTTGAGTATATGTTTATGCACTTCTTCTGAGCTGTCTATTTCGTCCAATGAAAGCAAGCCAGTCTCTGCAAACAATGACACCTCATATAGCTACACAAGCAAGGTTCACGTTACTGGTGTCAGAGAGCATTTCGACCGAAACGTATTCGAAATATAAATATCTACAGTGAGCATCGTGCTGACGACCACGGTTTGCCAAATTCGAATCCAGTTCGTTCCACAAAAACATTTTACCTAAGGCAACCTTCACGTAGTCTCTCCTGTAAGTACAGGATGTCTTTCTAGAAATAATTCTAACTAGAAAAATATCAGGACAACTAATGCCAACAATAGAACCATCTGATTCATACGACATATATGAAAGCGATTAAAATAGTTATGTATGCTTAACCGGTACACTTTAAACAAAATATTTCACACTTACGCATGTAAAGGCAGGGAAAATGCTATGTTCAACGTAGCAGATGGATGTTGCAACAGAGCCTCGCAGAAAGCTAATTCTGACCGATTTAACATGAAATGCTTCCATTATATTCGTGTCTATTTCGATGAAACTTTTATCTGAAATTTTAATTTGAGAAAGTGATAGTCCGATATGTCGACGTACGAAGATATGTGATGATGCATCCTAAAATGAAATGATAATCGCTTACAATAAGCGAGTTGCCTTAGAAATTCTAAATCATGATAGACACAAAGGAATGAGCTGTTTTATTAGGATGTAAAAGAACATAGCGTTTTCTTTTGATTGTTGCCTTGACCCCAAAAAAGAGAAAGGATACACAGCATTTACTTCTAGTGAAATCGATGTGTGTAATACAATCAATAAAAGTAATACAGGTTTAGCCATAAGGATGGAAAGAGTAGGAGAATGGATTGTATTTCTAAAAACATACATTCATCCCGTCTCTGTAAATTGAACTATGTTGCATTCACATAAATTACGTGATATTACTCAATATATTTTTAAAGACAGAACTAGTGATCATATATTAACATTAGCACTTTTCTTTCTAGATGCGTACACGCTAACATAAATATCATGGATACGTCTCGTTAAAATGCTATGTTTCTCTCTATATTAATCGCACTCACAATTCATAAAGTTCACATATATTAACAAAATGAACAGAAAAAAACATATTTGAAAAAATGCTCATTACAGAGTAAAGCATTTATAAAATCAAATACACATTGGTACACTCGACGCTAATCAGTTCGGGTTTCAATGTATTTACCTATTTTCAAAACTGTTGCAAAAGGAAAAGTTAAATTACAGAATTCAAATTCGAAACCGTCCCCAGAGAACTAAACGATGAAGACGAAAAAGAAAGAAAAAAGGACACATACTAGGTCACGAATCACAAGAATGGTCTCTGTAGCTATATACATGTACTAGGGAGGGCCTGTAGACGAATGGTTATAGCACTTGTCTTTGGGTTGGACGACCTGGGTTCGATCTCACCCACGAATTTTCGGGTCTGAAAACTCCCTCTGTCCACCCAGTAGTAAATGGGTACCTGACTAAAACTCAGGGAAGGTTCAAGGCAGCGGAAGGAGAGGGATTGGCTCCGCCTTCCATATGCTGTGCCCTAGACACGGTGATTCTTAACAAATCACCGCCGCTACGGCCATGGGCAGTGTGCGATGTCGGCAACGTCCAGGCTATGCGACCTTTAGGTTTTATATATATATATATATATATATACGTATACACACTCATACCCACACTACCACACGCACACAATATATATGCATATATATTTATAACATGATTATAATATTTAAAAAATGGGAATTGAATGTCTACACAAATAGAATAAATTTTCGTCTATATATCTCATAGGGCAATAAAAATGAAATACTCACCTGATATGTGTATCTTCTTGGCGTATTTAAATCTCGAGTCGGATCAACCCGAGACTCTCCTAAGCCTTCGACATAGTACATATATTTAAAGGACCCCTTAACACCGTGATCGTCTTGAAACATAAAAAAACTATCCGAGAAGCACGAATTTCTAACGATTTCCTGCCGGTTCCAGAAAATATTTCTTCACAAATATTAAAAAAAAATAAGATATATATTCTTAAGCCAATGCCACATTCCACATAAACTCGGCAACTCTTTAATTAGGTTCTCCCTATAAATTCAGTCACCTCAAACTCCATCACAATATATGATGATATATTATATGAGAGCTTCCATTTTATCAATAATAATTTTCATCTCGCGATTTACCATAACTTCCGTTTGTCTAGAATTAGGAGTTTTATCATTTCCAATATTTCACATTTTTGTACTTCTATCGATCCTAACCCAATCGTCGTGAAATTTGCATCGGCAGCGTACGGGCATACTACGTAAACACCCCAGAGATGACGAGCCGAATAGTGTCAGATAGAGTCCGATCGATTAGTCAATCAGCTGTCAGTAACCAGACAACATTTTTTTCTAATCAGTATTGAAATTCATTAAAGCCAGAAGCAATTGACCAAAGCCAGTGCATGTTTATTTCCTGTCAAATTAAAAAGTAAAGAAAGAAAGACAACTGAAGTACGAAGAGCTGTGTAGAGATCATTTTTTCTGCTCAGAAAAAAGCTGTTGGCAAAAAGAAAAAAAATGTCCGAAATGCTACTACATGTACCGCTTGATAAAAAGAACATTTATCATCATCATCATCATCATCATTATTATTATTATTATTATTATTATTATTATTATTATTATCATCATCATCATCATCATCATCATCATCAGCATCATCATCATCATCATCATCATCATTATTATTATTATTATTATTATTATTATTATTATTATTATTATTATTATTATTATTAACAGTTGTTTAGCATAGTTTTGCTACAAAATAAAACCAAAAATGTATTTATTTACAGTAATTTCGCTATGTTTTGTTTGTATTTTTCCTTTTTTTTGCAACTTTTCTTGAAAATAAAACTGAAAGAAAAAATACAACGCAGCAACGTATCGAAGGTATCGGCTGCCACCACTCGGCTCGTCATCCCTCGGGTGTTTACGTAGCATGCCCGAACCCTGCTGACGTGAAGTTCAGGGAGTATGGGTCATGATCGATAGAAGTACCCACATTTTTAAAAATAAAATAATTACTATCTACTTCGTTCTATGTATTTAAACATTTCATTTCGGTGTGTACAACAGAAAATAATGTACATGTCTCATAGTTTATTACAAAAAATGTGATGACACAACATATACGTGTCCGGTACTAAATGACATCAAGAAGCTTTCGTTTATTTTTTATATTATTTTGTAGATGTATGAGTTTTATATCTGCTTAATAATTACTTACAAAGTAATTTCTTAGTATTATAAAAGTTGTCATTGTCTGAGTTGATAAAACGACGCAATTCTTTAGGGTATATAATCTTTACTAATATCAAGAACCTTTTATTATTTCTATGTAAATATTTGCAATTCTCGCCGGTTGAAATGGTTACATTATTGGCACCGCTCGGTTTTCATAATCATCATTTCCTTGCTTTTCATCCTAAGATTTGAATGTGTCTGAGATTCGTAATTCATATTTTACACATATTATTATTAATATTTTCCTTTTTCATATAGGTAAAATTAGTCTAAGATATCGATATAATGTATTTTCACGGCATGTATGGTTTATTATTAATATAAGCCACATCTTTCTTTTTTTGTGTTTGCTAGCTGGTGACATTCCTTTATGACTATAACCAGAGAAATGAGATTGCTTAAAAGTTGCTAGAATTTTGGTACTCATTTTTCTATTTCCATGGATATTGCGCAACTGAGCTTACATCTATGGTTTCTCTTTGTAATAATTCCTTCACATGATTACACCTTTGTATAGACACTACAAAGAATATTTACTCCTTATTTGTGCCTAAGATTAAACGAAATTTCCGTGAACAGATTTTGTTTCCAAGAACACTCATTCTTTAGAACACTATGCCAACAAATTGCTAACCCTAACCCTAACCCTAACCTGATAACTGCAATATGATTATCTTCAAATATAAATCAATAAACACTTGGTATAACACCTCCTTATAAGTCATCACTTTTTATTTATTCAATTCATTTTTTCAATCCTCTCATGATATTCCTGATCATTCAATTATTAATCTATTTACCCCATTAATAATAATCCTAAGTGACTTTTAGCCGTGCAACGTGATTATTCGTTAGTAATAAAAGATACCGGCACGGGCTGACAAGAGGTTTCGGAATTTTTTTACGTGAGGATTGATCATTTCCGCACGAACCTGTTGCTTAACGGATATAATTGCCAATAATAATCAGTTCTAAGTGACAGTCTTCTAGCGGTTGAAGGTTCGATCCTCAGTGCAGGCGACACTAATAATACAATTACGAATTACTTAAGACTTCTACCCGGCCATGACAGACGAGATGAGAGTAAGCTACAACGTGGATTTAATAAAGTGTTCAATTCGAAATGTCGGTACATTTTTCCGAGTTCGACATAAATATCCCCGAGTTTCATATAATGCGCATGAAAAAGCTCAAGGGTAACATCGGCCGAAACGTTGCAGGAATAACATCCAAGATGACGACAGTAGTCCCAGTAATCTAAATAATACAAACAGACTGACAAGTTCATCGACTAAGACTTTCAACTTATATGCCGCGAATGTCCTTTTGAGCCAGACTATCAGTACACTATGATCTGATCTAGGAAACGTTAGTTGAAACGTATGAACAAGAAATGACCTCCCTTTACTGTCAAAGAATATAACACTTGGTATGGCATGTTTTATATTTAGACTTAACGGCGATAATATGTTCGAGTATAGCTTGCTTCCACCATTAAGTATGAGAGTTTAATTTATGAAAATGTAACTAGCATTAGATAAACTGTGTAGATATACTGATAGAAAATGTCAGAAAATGTCATGAGTTAAATCGTTAGAAAATCGTACGAAAAAACTGAACACGTCTCTTTTACGATTACGGATCTAAACGCATTTGTGAGATAGACTTGATTAACCTATTAGCTAACTGTAATCGATTTGCTTTACGTCGTGATCATTTCTTTTTGTGAAGAATCAAGATAATACAATATATTCCCCGGTAACCCCGCTTTTTATCTACGTGTGTAATATCTATAAAACAGTTAATATATTGAATCAATTTGTAGTTTATTTAATGATATTGCAGCTAAATAAACGTTGGTAAGATCTCTGTTTAATTTTACAGCTACAGTCCAACGTTATATATATATATATATATGTATATATATATATATATGGGAAAATGAAAAAGGAAAACCAAAAAATGGACGTTTTTTATGTGTACATCAACGTAGGGTTTACATATTGGGAAATATGTCAACCCTACATGTGTTTGTACTTGCATGCCATTTTTCTCTATATTATCATCCTGATGAAGTCTTATAAACGACGAAACGTTGATGTACACATAAAAAAACATCCATTTTTTGGTTTTCCTTTTTTATTTTCCCATCACGTCGGATTATCTTCATCCTTCTCTTCCTATATATATATATATATATATATATATATATATATATATATATATACCATATTAAATTATTTTTAATATTTAAAAAAAAAAATTCAAATATTTAAAAAAAAAAATTTGAAATATATTTTTAGAAGTATTTTAATATATATATATATATATATATATATATATATATATATATATATATATGTATATATATTAGTTTTATAGAAACATATATATTTACGTATGCGTTTTTTATATTTCCCGAAACTGTTTCAAATTGTTAGCTCAATAAGGTTAGATGACAAACTTCAGAGCATATACACTTTTAAGTTATATTGAAATGAACAAAGAAAACATCAATCCATTGTCATAATTTGTATTTGTTTACTTGTAATACAGGTATTCGCTGAAGACAGAAGATCATGAAATTGAGGAAAATAAATTCACAAAAATTATGGTAGTCGATTGATTTTTCCTTTGGTTATTGGAATATGACTAAAAAATCTCTCTCTCTCTCTCTCTCTCTCTCTCTCTATATATATATATATATATATATATATATGTATATATATAGAGAGACAGAGAGAGTGAGATTCTGTGTGTTAATAATACACACACACACACACACACATATATATATATATATATATATATATATATATATATATATATATATATATATATATATATACATAGAGATAGATACAGCCATATAGACAGAGAGACATACAGAAAGAAAAACTAAGAGATGTATAATGTATACACTAAATAAAACATACGTGTATTTTTCTTTATAGACAGCGTGCCTCGACAGGGTGTTGGCACCCACTAAGGGTTTCCAAGAAATTGAGTGACAATTAGCGTACTCATTATATTATTATTATTATTATTATTATTATTATTATTATTATTATTATTATTATTATTATTATTTACTTACTAGGAGTTATCACACTGGTCATCGTCAGTGATCGCCCACTGGCAACAACCTGTGGTATTCCCTGGAGTTTGAGTGACAAAAAGTTTCCTCAGACTTCCAGTATGCTCCACCTCTTTTCGTTCATCACCGCTGATGACCTTGCGGTATCGCAACAGCCACCTACCATCGATTTCCCGCTGATAAGAGCCATTGGTCTCCTCTGGGGCCCGAGTGGCAACAAGCCTCTCCAAGGTCCCAGAGCTGTCCGCGCTCTTCCAGTGGAGGTCTGGTTTGCGCTTTCCCTCCTCGACCCTATGTCCATAATGTTCGTGGTGTCAGCCTATGCTTGCGCCTCTCTCGTGCGGTTGTATTTTCCCCGGTTCTGTTTTCTTGTGTTTCCATGTGCTTGTTCTCCATTCGTTGCTTATGTGGGTTGGTTTCCGCATTCGAGGAAATTTCTCAGGATTGTAGCTGTTTTGATCATTACTGTCCTGTGTATGGTCTCAGTTATCCCCTTGATTCCTATTTCTCCTAGTCTTTTCTCCATGTTTTTGGGGACTGCTCCTAGTGCTTCTATGATTATTGGTGTTATACTGACTTTCTTCATGTTCCATATTCCTTTCAGTTCTCTGGCAAGTTCAGTATATTTGCTTCTTTTTTCCGTCTCTTTGATCTTCACTCTGTGGGCCGCTGGAACGGCAAAGTCTACGATTTTGTAGGTTTTTTCTTTCTTGTTGATTATTATCATATCCGGTCTCTTTGCTGTTATGGGTTTGTCTGTTTGTACATTCATATCCCATAGGATTTTGTGTTTTTCGTTTTCTAGTACAGTTTCTGGTTTGTGTTTGTACCGTTTTTTTGCATATTCGAAATTCAGTTGTTTGCACATTTCCCGGTGTACTTCTTTCCCCACGCTGTCATGTCTGTTCTTGTATTCCTTTTAGGCTAGCTTGCTGCATTCACTTATTATATGATTTATCGTTTCGTCTCTTTGTCTACACAATCGGCATTTACTGTTTTCCTGGGTTTTATCTATCTTTGCTTTAATATTATTATCATTATTTACTCACTAGGAGTTCTCACACAGGTCATCAGTGATTGCTCACTGACAATCGGTGGTATTCCCTGGAGTCTGCGTGACAACAAGTCTCCCCAGATTTCCAGTATTCTCCACCTCTTTTCGATAGCCACCGCAAATAACCTTGCAGTATCACAACAGCCGTTTACCATTGATTTCTCACTGGTAAGGACCATTGGTCTTCTCTGGGATTTGGGTGGCAATAAGCCTCCCCAAGGTCCCAGCAGTCTCTGCACTTCCAGTGAAGGTCTGGTTTGTGCTGTCCCTTCTCGGTCTTTTCATCCTCCTTGACCCGATGCAAATATGTTGTGTCGTATCAGCCTAGGCTAGTACCATTTTTTTCTCCCTTCATCATCATTATTATTATTTACTCACTAGGAGTTATCACACTGGTCATCGTCAGTGATCGCCCACTGCCAACAATCTGTGGTATTCCCTGGAGTCTGAGTGACAACAAGTCTCCTCAGACTTCCAGTATGCTCCACCTCTTTTCGTTCATCATCGCTGATGACCTTGCGGTATCGCAACAGCCACCTACCATCGATTTCCCGCTGATAAGGGGCATTGGTCCCCTCTGGGGCCCGAGTGGCAACAAGCCTCCCCAAGGTCCCAGAGCTGTCCGCGCTCTTCCAGTGGAGGTCTGGTTTGCGCTTTCCCTCTTCGACCCTCTGTCTATAATTTTCGTGGTGTCAGCCTATGCTTGCGCCTCTATCGTGCGGTTGTATTTTCCCCGGTTCTGTTGTCTTATGCTCCCATGTGCTTGTTCTCCATTCGTTGCTTATGTGGGTTGGTTTCCGCATTCGAGGACATTTCTGAGGATTGTAGCTGTTTTGATCATTACTGTCTTTTGTATGGTCTCAGTTATCCCTTTGATTCCTATTATTATTATTATTATTATTATTATTATTATTATTATTATATAGAAGTCTCATCTTTTGGATGTTTTTAGTTGGAGTTTACTTTTCTGAACATCAAGTCAATTCTTTTAACTTTATAAATTCAAGCAGTACAATAACACTTTCGCCGTTTCTAACAGGCGTGCATTTTGCAGAATTGGAAGAGCAATTGTCTTGTTAATCTGTTTAAGCTTTTTGTGGTGGTTATTCATTATGGTTCCAAGCGTCCCAATTACAATAGGAATCAACTTTTACTTTTTACATTTCCATAGTCTAACTAATTCCCATTTTAGATATTGATAATTTTTTCGTGTTCTTTCCTTTCGCTCTGGTATCGAAGGGCAGTCTCTATCAATGATTAAGCAAGTCCTTTTGTTTTGTTCAGAATAATTAAGTCAGGTTTGGAATGTTCAAGAAACTTATCAGTTTCTATGCGCATGTCCCAAATAAGTTTGACATTGTCGTAATCCTGTACCACATTTGGCTTATGCTCATGCCACTTCTCATTGTGGTCTAATTCATAAAGTGTGCATATATTCCAATGTAGTACCTGGGCGACTTTGTCGTGTCTCTATTTCTTTATACTGATGTTGTGCTAGCATAGGGCACTCAGATACAATATGCAGGAAGGTTTCTTCCCTTTCATTACACAGTCGGCATATTGGTTATTCTGCAGTTTTGTCAATGTAATGTTTAATGGATCTAGTGTAGGTGGCATGTTCCTGGGCTACCATTAAGGTGCTCGAAGTAGATCTTTTGAGATCACACCTGGCCAACCAATTCCAGCGTCCATTATCTGTATAAGCAGTATTCTTCAAAAATACACAGTATAGTTTGTTTCCAGATAATCTTACACATCTCTCTTGTAACCTTTGATTCTTTTTCACTCCAGTTCGTGGTAGTTTCTCTCTTTTCATCTCACGAAGAAGAATCTCATTACTTTAAGAAATATATTTATATAGACAACCACCTTCTATATTCAACACATCTTCAACACTAAGTAGACCTCGACCACCATTGTTTCCAGGTAGATACAATCAATCTGCATCTCCTTTCCTTGAAAAAGCTTCATAAATTGTAAGCATTTTCCGTGTTTTATATCCAAACACTTTAGTTCATCTACATTTCAGTAAAGTAAATCGGCAGTATATCGAATGATAGTCACTGCTCTGGCATTGATATCATAGATTTTATTTCGACTGTGGAAGTGTGATTTAAGAATACTCCTTATTCTTCTGTTGTACTCATCTGTGACCTGGTTTATTATTATTATTATTATTATTATTATTATTATTATTATTATTATTATTATTATTATTATTATTATTATTATTATTATTATGTGTACTCACTAGGAGTTCTGACACAGTTCATCAGTGATTAGTCACCGACAACCGGCGGTATTCCCTGGAGTCTGAGTGACAACAAGTCTCCCCAGATTTCCAGTATTCTCCACCTCTTTTCGATAGCCACCGCAAATAACCTTGCAGTATCGAAACAGCGGTTTACCATTGATTTTTCGGTGGTAATGGCCATTAGTTTTCTCTGGAATTTGAGTGGAAATAAGTCTCCCCAAGGTCCCAGCATTCTCTGCACTTCCAGTGGAGGTCTGGTTTGTGTTGTCCCTTCTCGGTCTTCTCATCCTCTTTGACCCGATGCAAATATTTTCTGTGGTGTCAGCCTAGGCTAGTACCATTTTTAATTTTTTTAATTTTTAATTATTTTTTAATTTATATTTTTATGGGGGACCGGGGGAGCTGATGGTGTTTCTTGCAATTTCCGTTCATATGTTCAGTTTTGTGTCGCGTCCGCTGAGGCAGGTGTAATTTATTGAGGGGGTGGTGGAGCTCATAAAGTGATGTTTCTTGCATTTTCTATTCCTTTGTTTGTTATGTGGTATTATTTCTGTGGTTTTGTTTTCTTCTTGTTGTAGATTCCATGTGACCCTTTGTAACTTATGCGGGTTGATTTCCGCATTCGAGAATTTTTCTTAAGATTGCAGCTGTTTTGATCATTGCCGTCCATTGTATAGTTTCACTGAGCCCTTACATTTTAATTTCTACCAGTCTTTTTTAGAGGTTTTTGGGGATTGTTCTTAGTGCCCCTACGATTATTGGTATTGTACTGGCTTTCTTTATGCTCCATAGTATTATTAATTTTTTTAGCATTATTATTATTATTATTATTATTATTATTATTATTATTATTATTATTATGATTAAGACTTGTTTTCACTCAGACTTCAGGTAACTTCACTTGTTATTGCCAGTGAACAAATACTCCTAATGACTTGTATGAGAACTCCCAGTGCGTAAATAATATTAATCGATTAACAGTCCAAAGATCTTGTTTCACAAATACAACGAATACACACTGATTAATTGGATATTTATCATTGATGTCACGGCCCGATCCTCAAATGCGTTGGTGTAAGACTTTTGGCAAATAGCGCTAATGCTTCTAAAGTGTAAAATGAATGGAACGCTGTGAATTATTACCTCAATAAATAAAAGAGCTATAGAGAGATATACACATCGAAGAACTAAGTATGTAACGAGATGAACGGTTTTGTAAATTAAGCAAACAACTTAAAAATGGAGGCGGATGAGATTTTAAAAGTTGTTTTGTCATATGATATATCAACCCATTTTAGATCATTTAATGCTGAATTCTGTTATGATTTTAAGCTTCACTATTTTCAAAAGATTATAGATGAATTTGTTTTGAAATTGAAATTTACTCAGTAGTCTGAATATGATCGGTTTTAATTAACCTCTATATGGAACTCTGGTATATATTGCCACTCAGTGTATAACCTTGGAGTATTTGTTTAATTTTAATTCACCACAAACAAGGCAGATTGCTACCGAAGCATAACGGGCTTTTGTGGATTAAGGGCAGATTTATTAGAAGCACAGTAAGTTTGGAGTTGTATAAAGAGATTAAATTAAAGTTTCTGCATATCAGTACGGTCAGGGAAACACGCACAAAGAGGGTATTCCAAAGGCTACCAGTTCTGGAAAATAAGCTATGAGAGTAGAAAGCCAGCAGGCATCTAGGTTCCTCCACATTAAATGGATAGAGATTTAGCTGATTCTCGTGTTGATCGTTTGTATTTACCTCGAATAAAAACCAGAGCAGCAAGTTCGTCGAAGCATATCCACTTGAAATACTTGTAAAACAAGCACAGGGATGCAACATTGCAGCAAGTCGACTGCGGCTAGAGCTTTATTAATAATGTAAGCCCTATAAGATTATAGACTCTATTTTGGACCCTATCTAAGAGGGAGAGGTAACTAGATGGTGCACCAGCCCAGATGTGACAACAATGCTCCATGCATATATAGATGGTTGCTTTGTAAACATAAAGGTTTGAGAAGTTTTCTAGCACGGTAGATGTAGCTCACTTTTCTTTGCAGCAGCCTTGGCAGTGTCTTCTATTTATTTGTTCCAACTCATGTTTTCTGGAGAATGTTAAACTGGGGAGTTTGTAATGTTGGATTCTTGAGTTGGGTATCATTAGCTATGAGACGCGGTGGTTGAAAAGCTGTCTTCTAGTTCTTAAAGGAAAAGAACTTAGTCTTTGTATCTTTAAATGTTACCATCCATTTATGTCCCTATTTAACTATAGTCTGGCAGTTGGTTAAAGGGTGACACTACACTTTACATATCTCAAGTTCGGGACCTCAACATTAGATGGCGCAAGACACATTGAGAAAGTACACACGCTTTATTTTCTCAACGTTGCTCAGCCAATAGAACTCATTATTTTTACTTTCTTTTTATGTCCTCACGTCGTAAATTTAAATTTTCATCGTGTGGGATGTGTAATTATTAGACAACATCTTTTTTTTTGCAGCTGAGATGGGCTTATGAAATGATAGAGGTGATGTGAATTAGAAGACAGCCGAGGTTGTACTCCTGTTATGACGTTAAAAAAAACAACAGTATATTTTGGTTCGACGAGGAAGACGGCCTCTTTCTACTCTACATGAATTCGAAGTTTTATTCATTCGAGCCTAGCAACTCTACAAA
Source organism: Sepiola atlantica (assembly GCA_963556195.1). Taxonomy (NCBI): domain Eukaryota; kingdom Metazoa; phylum Mollusca; class Cephalopoda; order Sepiida; family Sepiolidae; genus Sepiola; species Sepiola atlantica. The sequence goes on from OY744517.1 coordinate 95,432,898, forward strand.
GCTTATTAACTTCATCTCTACTCCACTCTCGCTTAATAATCTCTTATCTTCTATAGAGACTCACTGTCCCCTATTTTTTCTGGTCAAAACATATTTTCTACAAGTAAAACGAAATATGAATTTATAAGGTTACATACATCCAATATCAGCATATATATATAACAACCTACGAAAAGGCGGCCGATACATCGGCTTTCAGATATTATTTTTATAAGTTAGTTTACTTTCTTCATAAAGCAAATAGTTACCTTTGTTACATTGACATATATCAAACAAAAAGAAATGTGTCTGTCTTTTCGCTATATACGTTTGGGGTATTAAGCGTGTGCACTTCACGTTTTTATCTAAACGATACCCAACCTATCCAGATACTCGTCCTCTTGCACAAAAATGTTTTCTTCCGATTTAAATTAAACAAAATTTTTACATTAATGACAAGAAATAAAACAAGTTTTTTAATTTGATCAAAGTTTAAGATCTATCAATTCAAGCTTACCTTCCTTAAATTTAAATATTTTAAGCCTATTACTTAAGTTATTATAGCTCTACTTTTACAAGAATACGTTTTCGTATAATTTTTCGATATTTAGAGCCAAGGCTTGTTCACGGTTATTGTTTTTAACGTCTGGTTTCAAGCAGATATTTTATATCAGTATATTTATAATTGCGTTGAGGTTTAATCTCTTGAAGTTATTAAGGCTTACTAGTGTGTCTCATTATTGGAACAAGTAGCCGAGTTAGTTTCATCAAAACAAACTGAGTAAATTTAATTATAATTAAAACGAGCGAAAGATTGACTTTTATACTGTAAGATTGTCCATTCTTTTGGAGATAAAGTTGAGTTATCAGGAAAACGTACGCGTTTCGATATATATCTTTGACAAGTAACAGATAACGCAGTATTGTATAGACCGAAGTCTCGCGGGAATTTAAGCGAGACTAGACATTTGCGAAGTTAAAAATGTGTCGTAATAGAAAACCTTTTGCCCGCGTTTATAGAATTGGACAGGAAATTAGGTATTTGGTGACAGACAAGTTAACGGGTGCCAACATCAGCTAGTTTTAAATCTCGCTTATCACTGTCACATTCTGGAGTGAAAACATCCTGTGATTTATCTGAAATATCAAAGTAGCGTTTGAGAAGATTTTATGCGTACGGGGTGTGTGTTAGTGCAGAGGTATCTATATGTGTTGACTATTTGTGGATTTCTCTACGAATTAATATTTCAGAAGATTGTGCATATGCATGGCATGAAACCACACACAAAGTGCCGTACACTCTTATATTAGTATTTATTTCGTTGTTTTGTACGGTTTATATGTTATATGTTGTATGGTTTTATATGTTAAGGTATATCAGCACATTCCATGCTATGTAATTCCAAAACACAATAATAATTGTACACGTTTCATTCATTCGTTGCATTTGTCTGATTTCCCCCATATCAACCATTTTACACGTATTGATGCTGTAACCAATCCTTATTGTAAATAATTTGGTTGGGTTTTTTATCTCTCGTTTTTTTAATGTCGACACACAACCTTTTGGATAATTAATTGTTTTACTATTCTAAACAACTCTATTTTTCTATTTGTAATACTTTCATATGTTTTCGTTTTAGTACCGACCCCTCCTTCTTTAAAAAAAAGTTTCATTTTATTGTTATATATTCCAAACAATATTTGACGATAACTCATCTTGTATTTAGTATTTAGCTCTGCGCCATCATCACTTAATGATGACTATTTTTAAAATAATGTTTACACTTTGAATGAAATAACGTAACTTAATAAATAAATTAAGAAAATGAAATAAATTATTAAAAGCAAGAATTAGAAATATATCTATTTAAATTAATAAATCAATACAATTAATTTAAATAGCTAAATAGAAATAAATTAAATGAATAAATAAAGTAGTACATAAATAAATTAAATAGAATAAATTAAGTAGTAAATAAATAAATTAAATGAATAAATAACGTAGTACATAAATAAATAAAATGAATAAATAAACCAGTACATAAATAAATTAAATGAATAAATAAACCAGTACATGAATAAATTAAATGAATAAATAAAGTAGTACATGAATAAATTAAATGCATAAATAAACCAGTACATAAATTAATTAAATGAATAAATAAAGTAGTACATGAATAAATTAAATGAATAAATAAAGTAGTATATAAATAAATTAAATGAATAAATAAACCAGTACATAAATAAATTAAATGAATAAATAAACCAGTACATAAATAAATTAAATGAATAAATAAAGTAGTAAATAAATAAATTGAATGAATAAATAAACCAGTACATGAATAAAGTAAATGAATAAATAAAGCAGTACATTAATAAATTGAATGAATAAATAAACCAGTACATGAATAAAGTAAATGAATAAATAAAGCAGTACATAAATAAATTAAATGAATAAATAAAGTAGTACATAAATATATTAAATTAATAAATAAAGTAGTACATAAATAAATTAAATGAATAAATAAAGTAGTACATAAATAAATTAAATTAATAAATAAAGTAGTACATAAATATATTAAATTAATAAATAAAGCAGTAAATAAATAAATTAAATTAATAAATAAAGTAGTACATAAATATATTAAATTAATAAATAAAGCAGTACATAAATAAATTAAATGAATAAATAAAGTAGTACATAAATATATTAAATGAATAAATAAAGTAGTACATAAATAAATTAAATGAATAAATAAAGTAGTACATAAATAAATTAAATTAATAAATAAAGTAGTACATAAATATATTAAATTAATAAATAAAGCAGTAAATAAATAAATTAAATGAATAAATAAAGTAGTACATAAATAAATTAAATGAATAAATAAACCAGTACATAAATAAATTAAATGAATAAATAAAGTAGTACATAAATATATTAAATTAATAAATAAAGCAGTAAATAAATAAATTAAATTAATAAATAAAGTAGTACATAAATAAATTAAATGAATAAATAAACCAGTACATGAATAAATTAAATGAATAAATAAAGTAGTACATAAATATATTAAATTAATAAATAAAGTAGTACATAAATATATTAAATTAATAAATAAAGCAGTAAATAAATAAATTAAATGAATAAATAAAGCAGTAAATAAATAAATTAAATTAATAAATAAAGTAGTACATAAATAAATTAAATGAATAAATAAACCAGTACATGAATAAATTAAATGAATAAATAAAGTAGTACATAAATAAATTAAATTAATAAATAAAGTAGTACATAAATATATTAAATTAATAAATAAAGCAGTAAATAAATAAATTAAATTAATAAATAAAGTAGTACATAAATAAATTAAATGAATAAATAAACCAGTACATAAATAAATTAAATGAATAAATGAAGTAGTACATGAATAAATTAAATTAATAAATAAACCAGTACATAAATAAATTAAATGAATAAATAAAGTAGTACACAAATAAATTAAATGAATAAATAAACCAGTACATAAATTAAATGAGACATGCAGTTTGTTAGATAAAGAAAGATCGTTGGGACTAAAACAAAAGCACTGCAAACTATTTAAAACAGAAAAATAAAGTCAAGGGATGAAGATGTGAAATTAAAAGGCCATCGTATTTGTATTGTCAGTCAAAATGTTGTCTTACTTCCTTATATATTTAAATATTTCTCTTTCTCTCTCTCTCCCTTTCTTTCTCTCTCTCTCTCTCTCTCTCTATATATATATATATATATATATATATATATATGATATATATATAATATATATGTTCTTGTTTCCCGAGTAGTATGTAGTTTCTTTCACGAAATCGATTATTTCTCTAAAGAGGAAAACTCTATTTCGAATGTATCTCTCAGATGGTAGCTGCTGTTGTATTTCGGACATCTCTCTCTTCCTCTCCCAATCTTTATCACTCTCTCTCTCTCTATCTATCTATCTATCTATCTATCTATCTATCTATCTATCTCTTTCTCTCTCTCTCTCTCTCTCTCTCTCTCTCTCTCTCTCTCTCTATATATATATATATATATATATATATATATATATATATATATATATATATATATATACAGTAAACGCACCGGAACATGTTAGGTGATTACTACTCCTACTATTTAGTATTGGTTAATATTATTCTTATATTATTATTATAGAGAATAAGTATAATACTTATATAGAAGTAAAGCTAGTTATTATTTTGCCATCTGATTTACAAATGTGTGTGTGCGGTGTCTTTACACGCATATGTAAATTATATGGGCACGCCGAAGAAAAGGTATATATCCCCTCCTTAAATTCTCCCAGTGACATTATAGGGTCTTTCAATTAATATAGGATAATGTCCCTTCCAGAATCATGAAACTGATTTTGATCAGAATGTGAATAAGACTTTTAGACATGAAGTTAAGTATCGTTATATTTCATTGAAATCCTTTAAATATTTCTAAGTGGACATCGGAGTCGTGCAAAACTGTTCTCCTTGGATAATTAATCGTACCACGCTAGTTAAAGATTACATTTTATATAGTACTACACCTATATATATATATATATATATATATATATATATATATATATATATATATATATATATATATATGTGTGTGTGTGTGTGTGTGTGTGTGTGTGTGTGTATGCGTACATATTATGGCATTCAGTTTATCTATATACAGCTTGGACACTAATTATATCTATGTATTTATTACAATTTTTTATATGCATTTAGTACATTTGAAATAACTTTAGATAAAGTACAATCACTACTGTAATTATATATATTCATGGAGACATTAGAAATATATACAGACAGGACACTAACTAGATCCAAGATATCGCAGATTAACACCTGCATAAGCCGACCCACAGTTGGAAAATTCATAAATTAAAAAGGGGGTTCAAGTATCTAACAGTGAAACAATAACAGGAGACCTTAACAGAAGCGTGACATATTAAAACGCTGATAATCAGCTGTTTAGCATGTAACTGTTACGGAGATTTAAAAAACAGGACAGTTATAATATTCATGGCTCCCCCAATTGTACTGATCAAACGACCACTTCCCCAATAATCAAATATAGAAATAATTCAGCTAAAAGCTCACTAATATATACATAAATAATAATAATAATAATAATAATAATAATAATAATAAATAATGATATATTACCCTTTAGACTACAGTGTGATAAGGTAATTTGCATATCAAATAACAATTATTATAACAATAATAATAATGATAATAATAATAATAATAATAATAATAATAATAATAATAATAATAATAATAATACTATTCAAACACTACACCCAAGAACCATTCTGCAATATGGTAGCAAGTAATAAAATTATAGAGGAATAAAAGTTGCATTAAAAAAAGCTTAAGTACATTTGGTTAATATATATATATATATATATATATATATATATATATATATATATATATATATATATATATATGTGTGTGTGTGTGTGTGTGTGTGTGTGTGTATGTGTGTGTGTGTTTGCGTGTAAATAGAAGTCATTTGTTTATGTAGATGTTAGAATATTTGAAAAAGTTCCCCAGTGAACCAGACTAAAATATATGTCATACTAAAATCAATCAACCGTAATTAGGTTTACTTTCTGCAACGAAAGCTTAATCAGCAGAAATTAGTTTCATGAAATCTGCAATCCTATTCATGAAGTCGGCACATTATTTACTAATTTCGATGAATTCTAAGAATTTGGCTTCATTCTTCTAATCAGGAGACTGCGCTGTTAGTTTACTACGTACACCAAATAAAGAAAAAATATTATTTAGAGCAGTTAGAGTATATACATTAATGCATTAATAAAGAGATAGACTATTAGTGAAAATACGAGTTAGAGAATATACATTAATGCATGAAAGGCAAATATAAAGAGATAGACTATTAGTGAAAATAAGAGTTAGAGAATATACATTAATGCATGAAAGGCAAATATAAAGAGATAGAATATTAGTGAAAATAAGAGTTAGAGAATATACATTAATGCATGAAAGGCAAATATTAAGAGATAGAATATTAGTGAAAATACGAGTTAGAGAATATACATTAATGCATGAAAGGCAAATATAAAGAGATAGACTATTAGTGAAAATAAGAGTTAGAGAATATACATTAATGCATGAAAGGCAAATAGAAAGAGATAGACTATTAGTGAACATAAGAGTTAGAGAATATACATTAATGCATGAAAGGCAAATATTAAGAGATAGAATATTAGTGAAAATACGAGTTAGAGAATATACATTAATGCATGAAAGGCAAATATAAAGAGATAGACTATTAGTGAAAATAAGAGTTAGAGAATATACATTAATGCATGAAAGGCAAATAGAAAGAGATAGACTATTAGTGAACATAAGAGTTAGAGAATATACATTAATGCATGAAAGGCAAATATTAAGAGATAGAATATTAGTGAAAATACGAGTTAGAGAATATACATTAATGCATGAAATGCAAATATAAAGAGATAGAATATTAGTGAAAATACGAGTTAGAGAATATACATTAATGCATGAAAGGCAAATATTAAGAGATAGACTATTAGTGAAAATACGAGTTAGAGAATATACATAAATGCATGAAAGGCAAATATTAAGAGATAGAATATTAGTGAAAATACGAGTTAGAGAATATACATTAATGCATGAAAGGCAAATATTAAGAGATAGAATATTAGTGAAAATACGAGTTAGAGAATATACATTAATGCATGAAAGGCAAATATTAAGAGATAGAATATTAGTGAAAATACGAGTTAGAGAATACACATTAATGCATGAAAGGCAAATATTAAGAGATAGAATATTAGTGAAAATACGAGTTAGAGAATACACATTAATGCATGAAAGGCAAATATTAAGAGATAGAATATTAGTGAAAATACGAGTTAGAGAATACACATTAATGCATGAAAGGCAAATATTAAGAGATAGAATATTAGTGAAAATACGAGTTAGAGAATATACATTAATGCATGAAAGGCAAATATTAAAAGATAGAATATTTGTGAAAATAAGAGTTAGAGAATATACATTAATGCATGAAAGGCAAATATAAAAAGATAGAATATTAGTGAAAATAAGAGTTAGAGAATATACATTAATGCATGAAAGGCAAATATTAAGAGATAGAATATTAGTGAAAATAAGAGTTAGAGAATATACATTAATGCATGAAAGGCAAATATAAAGAGATAGACTATTAGTGAAAATAAGAGTTAGAGAATATACATTAATGCATGAAAGGCAAATAGAAAGAGATAGACTATTAGTGAACATAAGAGTTAGAGAATATACATTAATGCATGAAAGGCAAATATTAAGAGATAGAATATTAGTGAAAATACGAGTTAGAGAATATACATTAATGCATGAAATGCAAATATAAAGAGATAGAATATTAGTGAAAATAAGAGTTAGAGAATATACATTAATGCATGAAAGGCAAATATAAAGAGATAGAATATTAGTGAAAATAAGAGTTAGAGAAAATACATTAATGCATGAAAGGCAAATATTAAGAGATAGAATATTAGTGAAAATACGAGTTAAGGAATATACATTAATGCATGAAATGCAAATATAAAGAGATAGAATATTAGTGAAAATAAGAGTTAGAGAATATACATTAATGCATGAAAGTAAATATTAAGAGATAGAATATTAGTGAAAATACGAGTTAGAGAATATACATTAATGCATGAAAGGCAAATATTAAGAGATAGAATATTAGTGAAAATAAGAGTTAGAGAATATACATTAATGCATGAAAGGCAAATATTAAGAGATAGAATATTAGTGAAAATACGAGTTAGAGAATATACATTAATGCATGAAAGTAAATATTAAGAGATAGACTATTAGTGAAAATACGAGTTAGAGAATATACATTAATGCATGAAAGGCAAATATTAAGAGATAGAATATTAGTGAAAATAAGAGTAAGAGAATATACATTAATGCATGAAAGTAAATATTAAGAGATAGAATATTAGTGAAAATAAGAGTAAGAGAATATACATTAATGCATGAAAGTAAATATTAAGAGATAGAATATTAGTGAAAATAAGAGTTAGAGAATATACATTAATGCATGAAAGGCAAATATTAAGAAATAGACTATTAGTGAAAATACGAGTTAGAGAATATACATTAATGCATGAAAGGCAAATATTAAGAGATAGAATATTTGTGAAAATAAGAGTTAGAGAATATACATTAATGCATGAAAGGCAAATATTAAGAGATAGACTATTAGTGAAAATAAGAGTTAGAGAATATACATTAATGCATGAAAGGCAAATATAAAGAGATAGAATATTAGTGAAAATACGAGTTAGAGAATATACATTAATGCATGAAAGGCAAATATTAAGAGATAGAATATTTGTGAAAATACGAGTTAGAGAATATACATTAATGCATGAAAGGCAAATATAAAGAGATAGAATATTAGTGAAAATAAGAGTTAGAGAATATACATTAATGCATGAAAGGCAAATATAAAGAGATAGAATATTAGTGAAAATACGAGTTAGAGAATATACATTAATGCATGAAAGGCAAATATAAAGAGATAGAATATTAGTGAAAATACGAGTTAGAGAATATACATTAATGCATGAAAGGCAAATATAAAGAGATAGAATATTAGTGAAAATAAGAGTTAGAGAATATACATTAATGCATGAAAGGCAAATATTAAGAGATAGAATATTAGTGAAAATAAGAGTTAGAGAATATACATTAATGCATGAAAGGCAAATATTAAGAGATAGAATATTAGTGAAAATAAGAGTTAGAGAATATACATTAATGCATGAAAGGCAAATATTAAGAGATAGAATATTTGTGAAAATAAGAGTTAGAGAATATACATTAATGCATGAAAGGCAAATATTAAGAGATAGAATATTAGTGAAAATAAGAGTTAGAGAATATACATTAATGCATGAAAGGCAAATATTAAGAGATAGAATATTAGTGAAAATAAGAGTTAGAGAATATACATTAATGCATGAAATGCAAATATTAAGAGATAGAATATTAGTGAAAATACGAGTTAGAGAATATACATTAATGCATGAAAGGCAAATATAAAGAGATAGAATATTTGTGAAAATAAGAGTTAGAGAATATACATTAATGCATGAAAGGCAAATATTAAGAGATAGAATATTAGTGAAAATGAGAGCAAAACACAGAAATAAAAAAAGATGCCTGATGACGATTATATCAACTATTATATACACTATCACGGTAGAACATTCATCAGGGTCAATCAAATACTTAACTTAGGATCGGTTTCACTTGTAAATGTAGCCATTTGCCTCTGTACGCGATTCCGATCTATTAATAAGCTATGTAATACCAGGTGTATAACTTGCGTTGAGTTTTGAACTAATCAGCATATTAACTTGTTTCCGGTATCGTCTCTTGTTATCATTCTTAATTAATTCAGATTTGTAAATATTAAAATAGATTGTTATCTCTTGAAGCGAGGTTTTGATAATATAACAATAACACATGTAAATTCGATGTTGTGAAATAAGTTGAATTTTTACGCTACAAGATTATTTAGGTCTGGCTGTTAAAAGTCTGACAAACATTCACATATATACTAGAAGAATACCTACTTTAGGACGGCTAAATTTACTTCCATGAAAATTAACACATTTCTACCATATTTATATCTCATTGTGAAGATTAAAATCAATACATAATGATATTAAAACTTATGTCTAGAATCTTTATTTCAATTGTGACCAGAATCCACTACATAATTTTAATCCTAGAAATGTCTAAAATTAAATACTTAAGAAGAAACTGTAATTCAGGCAATCTTGCCTAATTGGTATCTTATTACACTGTATCAAATTTCATGTAAATCTGAAATATTTGAATTTTTAAATATTTGGTCATCTGAAATTTGGGGAATATTTATTAAATGATGAACTATTGTTAAAATTTCACAAAATTCGTAGGTATCAGAATTTCAACGAATAATTTCCATTCCCGTTACCCTCCTTTGCATACAATAAGATTAAACTAAATATAACCTACATTACCCATCTTTTTATTAGCCGTTGTATTCCAAAATTCATAATTATTGGTTAACAATTTTAGGAGTGAATTTCACATATAGAAATATATAAGCATATACACATACCTAACTTTATTTATGTGTATATATAGAGAATGATACAATTATGATATATTTATAAAATTGACTTTAAATAAATATTCTTAAGTGCTTAATTACTAGGTAGAGCTTTATAAATAGTTATTATATGTTTTAGCTTTGAAGCCCAGATAACGCATAGATACTTTGTTTTTAAATAAATATTTATTTATTTAAATTCAACTTAGTGCAACTGTAAAAAAGCCTTCTTCACGAAATAGTAACAATTTATTTTTTCTTGAGCTAGTGTCACTAGAAGGGTCCGTAAGTCTTGCAACGATGATCTGTTTTTTTTTTAATACCTTAGCCATGAAAAGAGCGCGGGCACGTGTGTTATGAATTAGAAGTTTTTCCTCTTTGACAGCGTTTGGTAATTTGAATACGCGAGTTTTGAAGCCCGGACACAGCATGAATATTTTTAAAATATAAATGTTTATTTATTTAAAATAAACTTAGTTTCGACAGTGAAACGTCTTTTTCATGGACACAGTAACATGTGTTTCTTTTCATTTTTCGTGAAATATTGTCAATAGAAAACTTCGTAGGCTTTGCTACGGCGACTTTTTCTTGAAATGTCTAAGCCATGAGAAGAGCGCGAGTACGCTGGTACGCGGGTAATACATCTCTCTCTCTCTCTCTCTCTCTCTCTCTCTCTCTCTCTCTCTCTCTCTCTACACACACACACACACACACACACACACATATATATATATATATATATATATATATATATATATATGCGTGTTTTGTGAGCGCGCATTCATATAGAATATAAAGAATTTATGAATACTCCTGGTATTTAATCAAGGATTTCATCAGTTTTAATCATCAATGCAACTTCATGCTATCTAAATATAATATGTTATTCGTCTTTATATGTTCGGTCTATTTACCTTCATAATGTATAATTAGTTGTGAATGGCGATCAATGGAAATGCTTTTCACTTGTCTCACTTTTCGTTGGATCATCACGCTTTACGTAAAGAGTTGTGTTTGCAAAAACGTTTAACATTTAGAAAAGCTCTAATAAAAAGCTAAAAATAAATGTTAATTCAATTTGAAAGTAAAGAATAGATTTATTTGTTACGTGTCTTAGAAACAATAGTTGTAGTTGCCAGTTTTCACTGTTCAGTATTTCTTTTGTTCACGGGCTAAAACCGACACGGCTTGAATGGCAGAAATGAAGTAAGATATTAAAATATATTTTAATAGTCTGATTGTCTCTAATTACAAATAATTCTGCAAATAAAATGATGGCGCATTGCGTGTTGAATAAATTATAAATTAAAAAAAAAACATAGTTTTACTGCGTATGAAATTAAATAGTATATTAAAAACGTAACGTATATATATATATATATATATATATATATATATATATATATATATATATATATATATATATATATATATACAGGGTGACCCCCCCAAAAACGGGCCCCAAATCTAATTAGGCCTCGTTTCTTAGTGGTTTGTCCGAATGAAATGAATTTGGGGGCATAACTAGTTTATTATATTCACAACATCACATCAAAATACTAGGGTATTTGGCCTTTTTTTTCTCCGTTCTACAGCATGTGTTCTAGATTACCTCTTTTTAGCTCCGTGCATTTCTTGAAGCGCAGAACGAAGTTGTCCATGACGTTTTTACAGACTGAAGTGAGGATGGCTCTCATCTCCTCCCTGATGGCTTCCTTGAGTTCCGTGATGGTTCTGGGTTTCCCTGCGTACATTCTGTCCTTAAGATAGCCCCAAAGGAAATAATCCTGGGGGATTCGGTCAGGGCTATGGGGTGGCCACTCAAAATTAGTCTTGAGATTGAGAACTCGGCCTCTGAAGTTCTCTTTCAGCCAATCTCGGGACAGGTTTGAGGTGTGAGAACTTGCTCCGTCTCGCTGGAATCAGAACTTGCTCATGAGCGACGGGTAGAAAGTCTGGAGCTCACTCTTGAAGGTTTTGAGGACCTCCACATACCGCTCCTTGGTGACTGTCACTGCTGCGCCAGATTCTTCGATGAAGATTGGTCCGATAAGACCTCTGACCGAGATTGCAGCCAACACCGTGCAATTAGGAGAGTGCAGGGTGGCTACTTCATTGGGTCTGGAGGACCCCCAGAAGACATTTGTCTTGGAGTTCGCCTTTCCGTCAAGATGGAAGTGGGCTTTATCTGAGGTTCAAACGAGGTTAAGGAAACCTGGTGTATCCTCGATCGTATCGAGCATCTTGACTGCCATAGCGCTCCTCTGCTTCTTGTCTGAGGCTGTAAGGGTCTGCAGCGTCTGTATTCTGTATGGGTAAGCCATGATATCGTTCACCAGCACTCTCCTGCAAGTCTCACGGGAGATATCGAGGGACTGACTTCGCTTACGCACAGAGCGTTTCGGACTCTCCTGGAGAGACTCTCTCACACTTTCGACCAGCTCGGCTGTCCGCTTTTTGGGCCGTGTCGAGTGGCTTGGACGGTTCACACTGGCAGCGTTTAAGTTCTCCACGGTCCCATACTTCTCGAAGTGGTCTATCCAGTTCTGAATTCTGCTTTTGGTGGAGCCTTTTCACATCCGAACTGATGCATGAAACGGTCCTGGGTTTTCTTAAACGAGCCTGTCTTGTAGTAAAATTTAACACAGTGTATTCTTTGTCCCAGCTCTCACTGATGGTCTGGTGTACTCACGGTCGTTGATTCTGCCATGTCCTGTAAAATAATGGCAATCGGTGAATAAATAAAGGAGATATCACATAAAGTGTACACGGGGCCCGTTGTTTTTTTTTAGTCACCCTGTATATGTATATACCATATCTTCACTACCTACCTTAGAAAATGTCTATCATCTTCTGCAAAAGTGTTTATATTTTCCATGAAGCCAGACAGTTTGCTATCATCCGACAACAGAACAACATGTTTATATATATATATATATATATATATATATATATATATATATATATATATATATATACGATGATTAGCCTTGATGGGTTCTCGGTTATGTATTTCTCCAACTCTTTTTTCTGTCTTCCACAGTCTTCTATAATTTACAGTGCTATTCCCTCTTCGTTTCTTTTCACGTAGAGTCTGTCTGTATCGTCTTTGGTGGGTAGTGCATTGTACATGATCATTAACTGTTTGGTCGTCTGGTCAAGTTGACTGAGTTCTTCTTTAGTTCAGCCTATAAATCGTCCAGAGTATCTTCTTAGTGATACTGCCCAGGTGTTTTTCTATTTACGAAATTTCTGTTAAGAGTTTTTCTGTTTGTCGCAAATATTCTTTTTTAATCTTCTCTTTCGTTTCTGTTGATATGATGGCGTCTGCATCCAAAACTTCGAAATACTTTATAGCCACCTAAATTCCCTTGGATTAGGTAGTTACATGCTCCATGTCGTCTTCAGTTCTCCCTCTATTCCTCTTTACTTGTGTACTCTTTTAATTTCCGAATTCTACTTGAATTTCCTGGACGAAGATTCTATACGTACTTATCAGCTTTTCAAGTTACTTTCTTGCAAATAGTTTTAAGTAGTCCATGTACATGAGATGGTTTATTCTTTGTTTTGTCTCTGTAAACTTGAATCTGACATCACATTTCCTGTGTATGTTGTTGAGTGGAATCATAGCTATGATAAACAGCAGTGATTATAGCGAGTCTCCTTGGAAAATGCCTCTGCATTTTTATCTCAGTCAGGTGTTGTACTCCAGCTTTCAGGTCTAGTCTCCATGTTTCCATTGCTTTCTTAATAAAATGAAACATCCTGTCTTGTATCTGGTATATTTTTAAGCATTCAACTATGCATGCTATTATTATTATTATTATTATTATTATTATTATTATTATTATTATTATTATTATTATTATTATTGTTGTTGTTGTTGGTGTCGCGTTTCTTACTCATTAGTTCTTACATGAGTCATAATCCGTGGTTTCCTACTGGAAAATGAGATGGTATCCCATGCAGTATAATCTTCTCTTTCATTTCTGTTGATATGATGGTGTCTGCTTCCAAAACTTCCAAATACTTTATAGCACCCTCATTTCCTCTTAATCAGTGGTCTCTTACTTGAAAATTAGATAGGGTTCTATGCGGTATACGTCTTCTAAGCTTTTCAGTATTATCTGCTTCCTATGATTACACTTTTGCTGTTATCAAATCAGCCGTTCAACATAATTTTCTCATTAAAACTTCCGGTTACTTTCTCTGAGATGTGAATGCCAAGAAGTCTCCTTATAGTTTCAGTATTTTCCCAATCTTTCTCGGCGAGGTCTTAATAATGCTATCCCCTCTCTAAAATATTTCCGAGTACTAACTAAGTTTTGTACGACTATAATTTTCTGGAGGAAGCTCATTATTATTATTATTATTATTATTATTATTATGATTATTATTATTATTATTATTATTATTATTATTATTATTATTATTATTATTATGATTATGATTATTATTATTATTATTATTATTATTATTATTATTATTATTATTATTATTATTATTATTATTATTATTATTATTATGATTATTATTATTATTATTATTATGATTTTATGTGCAATATGTCCTCTATTTCATAATTACGGTCTTTCCATCTTCTAAAATATTTCCAAGTACTAACTAATCTTTGTACGACTATAATTTTCTGGGAGAAGATCATCATCATCATCATCATCATCATCATCATCATCATCATCATCATCATCATCATCCTTCTTCTTCTTCTTCTTCTTCTTCTTCTAATTTCATCTGCGATATGTCCTCTATTTCATAATTACGATTCCCCATATATTTTTGTAAAATTGGACGTCAGTAAAGTTCTGTATTCTCCGAGTTCTATTGTTTCAGATGGAACATACAACGTAAAAATCACTTTCTGTAACATGATAAAGAAATGGCAACTGAGAAATGTTATCTTTGGGTGGTACTAAGTTGCCAGGAAAGAAGGAGAAAAAAGATTTGTATTTTTGGCGGAAATTTCACAGACGTTTCCCAACGGTCTTGACCATTTTTGTAAAAATGAAATAGATACAGAACAAAAACGTCGGAAGAAAAATGTACATCTTCGAATTGTTTCCATTAGCATTACTGTTTATTTCGTTTTTGTTGGTAGCTTTCTTTATTGTTTCTTTGACAATAACAGGAAATGGGAATTGCAGCCCTTCAAGTGCACCGTATTGAATCTCAGCCCATTTTTCTGATTTTTCAAAATAACAGTCAAAGTGAATGAGGAATAGATTTATGTGTTAGCACATATATACACACAACTACACACAAACATACACGCACACTATCCTTATATATACTAGCACATATGTGTTCCCTACGATCTCATATTATGGTGAACGAACTACATACAAAGAGGGAATGACTAAGAGGGTGATAGCATGACGAAGAAACACTATCCTCCAAAAGGAGTTGTTAATGCCTGGGAGGATGATATCATGATAGTACTACCTCACAATCCCCGAAAAAAAGGGGGAAGTAATCATTGGATGATGGTATGGTAAGGAACGAACATATACTATAATGCTTCCCCCACAAAGGAGGTAATGTATGGGTGAAATGTATCATGACGAATGAAAATATACTATACTACTTTGGAAGGTAAATTCGGGGAGAATTCACCACCATACTCTCAGAAATGATGTAGTAATTCATGGGATGATTGTATCATGATTGACGAACATACACTACACTATCCCCCATAGGAATGGGCAATGCCTGGTACGATTGTATCATGACTAACAGAACACATACTACAACACCCCCTCCAAAATAAATGAGGTAATACATGGGAATATCTCTACCATAAAAGAAGACGAGATGGCTGTGAGAATATGCCAACAGAATAAGATACTACACTACACCACCCCATAATCTTATGTAAACAGAACAGATACTACATCACCGCCTGCTTCAAAGATGATGTAATATCTGGGATGGTTTACATTAAGAAAAAATAAACTAAATCCTACACTACCCTCATTAAAATATAATACAATAATAGATTATATCAGTTTTTATTTCATTCATTCAAAATTACATATGTAATAGTTTCTTTGATTAAAGTTTGGTATATGTTCTTAGCATACTATCAACATCAAACGTTATACTAGCGACGAAATTCCTAAATGTATCGAGGAAATTACAAATGTATATTACAGAATATTACTGTAATTTTGTATAATTTATGTATGCAAATTTGGAATCCCTAAGGCAATTGTAGAAGCTTTCAAGTTACTATATATACGGTATTACAAAAGGTTATGTTAAATCGTAGAATTAAACAAGCATAATCCGTTTTCATGCTAATATAGTTATTATAGTTGAAAATATTTTGCATTTATTAATATATATATATATATATATATATATATATATATATATATATATATATATATGTTACAAATAAAGAGTTGCTGAATCGAAATTATCAGTGATATCACATGCATTTCATAAATATTAAACCGAGGCGAGCCAAATGCATCTTATTCCGTTTTGTTTTTATTGCCTCTTTGAAACCTAACGATTAATAACAGAAGTAATTATATTCCTGTATAACCGACGCTGTTAACCCACCCATTACTTTGCACTTCATAGAAGCGAATCTTGTGTCATATTAGATAAGGTCGCCTCGTCCTGAACCTACCGAGAGAAAACTAGGCAGCCTATCTGGTCGAGTGTCGTTTCGTAAACCGTATACGAACGCATTGACCTCACATACAAAAGAAAATGTCTCGTCGCCTTTTAACTCTTATTTTCGGTTAGCAGCCCCCTCTCCCTCATCCTAAACATGTAGCCGAAAAGAAGGCAAACGTCGGCCATACATCTCATTTCATCTCTTAACATTCACGACGGCCTTGACACCAAAATCTGAGCAAAATATCGTCGCCTGGTAACTCAAAGAAACATACACCCACCACCTTCCCGACCACGCGTTTCAGCTGAGCATATATGTAAAAAGGGAGTTGGCAAAAGGGACAGAAAGTTGCTTTCAGTCGAAGAGTGAGCTGTTGCTGATCAAGGAAACACGTCATCACGAGCGTATGCGCTGTGAGCTATGAACAATAACACGAAGAAGAATAACACTAAGAAGAATAAGAAAAAAAAGAATTTTCACAATTTTCGTTCACACGCTGCAATTGTTCAACATACAAGTTTTGTTGGCGTCTAAAACACATGATTGATGATACAAGTATTCCACTAAACGCCCTGTAATATCTTTCTTTGATGGATCTCATGTTCTCAGGTAAATTGTGAAGATTTACCTTCATCAACCCACTGCGTTTGCTTTGAATATTATCATAGAAGATCCATTCTCTGTAAGCTGTTATGACACGATAATAGGAGAAGGCCCTTGTCGCTTCCCGGAAGGATTACGTGTTGAGATGGAAACACGATCTGACTTATTTCTCTCATTCAAAAAATGAGGATTACAGTCGTCTAGTCTGCTAACCTTACCCATCTTTTATAAGTGGCTGAATATGGTGGGTTGTTAATAATTGCATTTTTCTGCCAATTCATGAGCGCTTAGACGATAGTCATGCTCGACTCATGTGTTTCAATAATCTTCATCGATGCTCGGTAGGCGCACAGGCCTAGGCTTATCTTCCAAGCACTAAATCTCAGGATGTAAACTTTGTGAACCAATTTCTTACTTGTCGATCTATTCTGAAATCTTGGCCATATATGCTGCATATTTTTCACGCTGTTTCTGCCGCACTATTTTTATGTTTTAACCTCCCACAACATCACATGTCGTATAAGCAGCCCCAGCCCTTCTACATTAAGGGGTATACATTTATCCAAGTTCATGTTTCACTAGTAAAACATTTTGGATAGATTTCATTGGAAACGTTGGACTAACTTGAAGATTTTTTCGAATGCAAGGGTTCGTCATTTTGTATCCGAATAATTAGTAAATAATTTATTGGTGTACATATTTTTCGCTATTAAACTCACAGTAATTACTACTGTGAGTTTAATGAATTGTTTTAATAGGTACAGTTCTATTATCAAGTTTAGGTAATATAAATAAATTGTACATGGAGAAACAATCGTGCATCTTGCATATGAGCTATATTGTTCTTGTGAATAGAATAAAGTAGATTGCATATGATAAGCTTCAAAGATAACAATTCGATTTATTCGGCAATCAAAATAAAGAAGTAAAAGTAAAAACCCACACCCTTACACTAACCCTAAGCCTAACCCTAACTCGTGAGAAAAAAACAAAGTCGAAACAGTGAAGAGAGAGGTAGACATTATATGTACCCTATACTGCAGAAGCACCAGTATTTATAAGGTACCCTATACTGCAGAAGCACCGATATTTCCTATGTATAGATACTGCGGAAGCACCAATATTTCCTATGTACCCTATACTGCATAACCATTTTATTACCTATGCACACTATACTGCAAAAGCACGAATAGTTTATATGCATAAAGTCTTATAATAAAGACGAAACGTTGAGGAATACATAAATAATATTTGTTGTTCTCTCTTTTTCAATCTTCATATATATATATATATATATATATATATATATATATATATATGGGTAGATAAAAGGATAAAACAATCCGACGGGATGAAATTAAAAATGAAACAGTGGAAGACCCATAAGCTCAACGTTTCGCCTGATGTGATGTGGGCTTTTTCAAGAGCGGATGAAAAGTGTGCTAAAAATGATAAAAGACGGGAAGGTCATATAATTGGGGAGTATATATAGTGGTAGGGTTTGAAAGGAGAGAAATATATGCAAATATGTAAAATGTCAGAAATAAGTGTGCAAAATGTCAGCATATAATTATACATACACATATATATATATATAAATATATATATATTTATATGTGTGTTTTTTTATTGAACAATAGTTAAATAACCGATAGTAACCTATAAATACCAACGGGCATCTATGTGTATTGAAAATAAAGGCAATATTAAGTTTCTACGATATCCTGATATAATTTATACTTTCTTACGATAAGAAATAAACAACGGAAGTTCCACAAACATCATTTCCTTCTTTTTAAAACTAATTCATTTTTGGCTGTCTTAATTTTTTATATCCGAAGTATGTATAAACTATATCGAAACAACATATGAACTAAATATAGCGAATTATACGTAATGCATATATATATATATATATATATATATATATATATATATATATATATATATATATATGTATATATATATATATATGTATATATATATATATGTATATATATATATGTATATATGTATATATATATATATATATATATATATATGTATATGTATATGTATATGTATATGTATATGTATATGTATATGTATATATATATATATATATATATATATATACATATATACATATATACATATATACATATATATATACATATATATATATATACATATATATATATACATATATATATATATACATATATATATATATATATATATATATATATATATATATAAAAAGGGAGGGCCTGTGGACGAGTGGTTATAGCACTTGTCTTTGGGTTGGAGGACCCGGGTTCGATCTCACTCACAGCAGTAAATGGGTACCTGACTAAAACTCAGGGAAGGTTCAAGGCAACGGAAGGAGAGGGATGGGCTTCGCTTTCCATATGCTAGACACGGTGATTCTTAACAAATCACCGCTGCGATATCGGCAACGACACTCGTGCGCGTCCAGGCTATGCGAACTTTATATATATATATATATATATATATATATATATATTATATTTGATGTAATTGTTTTTTATTGGTTATGGTTCCGTTTGTTACTTAGCTTACTACGATTTCGATTGCACCCTATTATATATATATATATATATATGTATATATATATATATGTATATATATAAGTACATATATATATTTATATAAATATATATATATTATATATATATTTACATGTACACATACATATATATACACATGTACATATATATATATGTATATATATATATATATACATGTGCATATATATGTATATATATAGATGTATATATAGACGTGTCTATATGCTCCTACACACGTGGAGGTAAATATATAAGATGTACGTTTATATATATATATATGTATGTGTGTGTGTGTCTGTGTTTAATGTTCAAGTATATGTAACTCTGTTTTGCTATAGCGTAATTTTTATTTAGGAATAGTAAGTCACTTTCTGTTTTCAAATTTCTAAGTTAAATAATGATGTCCTTATTGTTTATTTCTTATTAAAAGAGGCAGCTTACATGATGTAATCAAATTCTATTTATTCTCACGACTTTTATCTGCGTTGAAATTAAAGTAATGAAGCAAACATATTTTACAATGCATATATTTGAAAACGTTATGATTTAACATATTTTCCGTAGGCGTGTAACGTTTAATGGATGAACTGAATCTGATTTAATTGTTATTCATGATCTTTTTATATTGGAACGAAGACTTAAAATATCAGCTAATACACCGCGCTAACTTACCTCACATAGAAAAGCTTGGGAACGTTCTACCAACGCTTTGTTTGTGTTAAGAAACTTTCGGCGTTGTTATTTGAGCGTTGCTGTTACATTTCAACAAGTTATATTCATGACTCCCAACAGACTTAACAACAAAAATAAAAGTTATATTCTCGGTAAACGTAAAATCTTATCTATGACAAACCGAATAACTTACTAACATGAAATGGAACATTTTATATAGTTGTGGTGTCGGATACAAACATGGAAAATATCAGAAAATAAGCTTTAAACAAAAGAATACGCTCTGTGTCAAAAAAATGATTAAATGAAAAATTCAGGCATTTAAACGACTGTGATTCTAATTATATTAAATAAAATAAATATCTACATTATATTAAATTATATAAGTATATTAAGTTAAAGATATAATTTAAATAAATCAAGAGAGGCGCGAGAGCGCTCTATCCCTTAATAGACTACAAGAATGGTCTATGCTGGAAATCTCATTTCTTTGATCAATCATAACTCAAAAACCAATGAACCAAATTAGTTAAAACTTTGCACAACATTTTGATTTGATAGGTTTTATAAGTGTGTATTTGATGGATTCAGCTTATTTTTGGCAGAGATAGAGGTTCTAGGGTCTAGTTGATGGTATTTTAATTTCAGTTTACCATATACCTTAGTTTTCCAGAAAATTGAAAAAACCCTTAAAAATGACCATTTTAGAAAAGTAGTGACATTCCATGATAAATGCCAGTATACTGAAATCATATGCCCTTAATAGGGTTAAGATGAAAATTCATATACACTAAATGTACAAAAGCAAGGAAATTCCCAAATGGTTACACGTTTATTGTCATTAAGGGTATGCGAGCACAACAGGGCTATGTATTTTACTGGTAGGAATTTTTCTTCAGCGAACCTCACACACTTCATCCACTCATGCATAGATATTTATACTGTAGTGATGTGATAATGAAATGGTTTGGTTGATATGTAGGCATACCCTTAATTAATGATTATTAAGGGCATATTATTTCAGTATACTGGCATTTATCATGGAATATATATTAACTTTATCCATGAAATAAGACATGACCCCAAAAAAAAGAAATATAAAAAAAACAGAAATAGAGATAGTTACATAAATATACAGAGAAATTGCGATTCACCCCACCTAGGAAATAAGACAAATAATAACTAAGAATAGATATACAAGAAGAACAAGAATTAATATGGATAACTGTTGTGAAGTTGTCCCACAGTAAATAATAAATAAAGGAAGTCAAGTCGAGGGTTGGTTTAACAAGTGTATTAACAAAGTAAAAAACTGACTAGCTCTTGGCTAGACAGTTACAAGACTGTGCTTTGTCTTTGTGTCTCTGGTGACTCGCACTATTTATAGTGACAACCGGTGTTGAATCGCTTGTGTAAGAACGGCCGGTGTAACAATAACAAATATCGAAAATAAACATGATAATTAATAAGAGTAACAAAATAAATCTGCCAAACCAATAATTATTAATTATAGATTAAAAAATTAGTTATCGCACTCTGGCTGCAAAAGTACAAGCAACATCATAATCAAAAAGAGGATAGTATGGTAAACATAATGAATTTAACAGGACATGAAGATTAAAAATCAAAAAGAAATAGATAGATAAATAGTAAATAATATCAGAAGTCATCGATTGCAATATGATGAAACAAGAATAGAAAACAGTAAATCAATAATCAAAATGAGTTTTTAGAGAACACATGATAATATTAGCAGGCATAAACAGATAGGGCGACAATCGTTAACTCTAGAATGAGTACAACATGTGAGAATTTAGAAAATACTATTTATCTGATACCAAATCCATGTGTTAGGTACTCTGCAGATCACACATAGCATGAAACATGGTTATATCATATTAGAACACATGCCATTCTTTTTGAACCAAGTGCAAGAGAAATCCAAACAACTGCACTCAAGGGAACAGCTAGAATCCTGAAAAGAGCTCTCGGTTTGAGTCTGTAAATAGCGGGTGATCGTATAGCATTTGGAAGAATGCCCCGTCCCCAGCAAATGAATGAAAAGAAAAAGAAAAAAAAGTGAAAAACTATATATATATATATATATATATATATATATATATATAGTTAAAGTAAATAATTTTGGTAAGAAATCCAAGAGAGCTCAATGTAGATAACAGAGCAAGAATAGAATATAGAAAGATACAATTCACATACACATTGTAACTGTCGGCATTTATAATTTATTTCGACCTCCTGTCTCTTCAGAACATGTTATTCCTTTAAGTACTATATATATATATATATATATATATATATATATATATATATATATATATATATATATATATATATATATATATATATATATATATATATATAATGTTAAAGTGAATACTTTTGGTTAGAAATCCGAGTAGGAGAGCTCAATGTGGACGAAAGAGCAAGAATAGATTATAGAAAGATACAATTCACATACACATTGTAACTGTCGGCATTTATGATTTATTTAAACCTCCTGTCTCTTCGGTATGCTAACGGGACTGCTACATGTTGGAAATTACGGAAAAAAGAAATATTCATTAGCCAAAAATGAAATATCATAGACAGAGAAAGGGGGGATGAAAAAAGGGGGAAATGCAACACACTTAAGTTAAAATCATCAAAAATGGAAATATAAAGAGGTCAGATTATATGTATCTCTAGTTGGAACAAAAAATAAAATAAAAACTTTTTATTAAGATATGTCGTGTATATGTTACCATTAACCCTAACCTGCGCATATATATATATATATATATATATATATATATATATATATATATATATATATATATATATATATTTGTTATTGTTTATTTATCTATGGACGTATACGTTTCGTCTCTTTTCAATCAAGACTCATCAGCATAGAAGTATGACTATTCACTACCGGTCACACGATACGAAACCCTGGATTACAAGTATTTTTAAACCCCAATCCAACGTCGCTAACCGATAGGCCAATTCTGAACAGCTTATAAACAATGATAATTTTAACACATTTAAGGCGGCGAGACATACAGGCATTCAACTTCTATAAGTGAAGGAATGATGCATATAAAGCAAGTGACGTCACGCTGTGTTAGTACTACCATTTACAGTGCTCTACTTTTTAACGAGGAGCTTCAAATATAAATATTTGTTATTGTTTATTTATCTATGGACATATACAATATAAAAAGTCTAACACAAAATATAATAGGGATCTATAAATCACCTACACCTTACTATTCCATCATCTTACATAGATAAATCGTACGAAGTTCATTCTTTTACCATCATTTCTGAATTAATCTAGTTTATTCTAGTGGACACTAGTACTACGTTTAAATTTGATCCAGTACTTGGTTACACATAATCTATTACTATAAAACGTCATTAAATTCTGTTATATATTTAGTTTGTCATATACTTCTGGTGGGTACATTTTCAATGCAGAAGAAAAAAATTAACAAAATTAACCGAATTAACAAAATCCTAATTAAAATCGTTGTAGCGCGAATCGAATTTCTTAATTTCCATACTTTAAAAACGCCCAAAACGCAGTACATTGTGTATCCTCTTTCAATAGCTTTTGTGTGTTTGCATTAAATAACACCGAGTTATTTGTCGTCAAATATACAAAGTTGCCAGAACTGATTAATGTCAGTTGAGAGATTAACTTCTATGGAGACAATCATGTATACTGATATATTATTTCTAATTTTGTTATGTTGATTACTAACTTTTTCCGTTTGTGTTTCAATTTCAGGTGCCATTTTTGACACCCACACTCTGACGTCAGCGATCAGGTACGCTATCAAGACGCAAAACAACAACCATAATGACCATCCACAAATGAAGCTACATGAGACCGTAGACTATTTAGACACATCTGACGCCTACAACCTGAGCAATGCGAGTAAGTAAAAGATCTCCTTATTCAGAAAACTTTATCTTCAATTTACTGACTCGTATTTATATAAATATAAGTCAAGATATATTTTTAGTAATATTGAATGAAATGTTTTTCTTTCATGCATCAAGTATACACTCATATTTTTCATTTTTTTCTAGCCTTTATAAAAGAACATTTGCATGAAGATTTTTACTTATTCATTTTTAAAAACTTGAATACTTTCGGTGATAAACACCCTTGTCAGAAGTATAAGCATATTTTTTCTCTTCTTTTTTCGTATAATCCTCCCTGACTAAGACATCTATCGCAAGAAGAGAAAAAAGGTGTTTATCACCGAAAGTACTCAAGTTTTTTAAAAAAGAAGTTTTTAAAGTAAATAACTAATTTATTTTGAAAAACATGAATAATTTGCGTTGTCCAGGTTTTAAAAATATTTTTAAATAAAATATTATCATTATTATTGCCATCTCAGCAACGTTTTCAATGTGTGACTTTTCAAACTACCTTATTCACGTAACCACGTGCTACACACAGCGGCATATCAACATTTATCGTCGATAACATCAAGACGAATTTCAACTTGACTGCGATAGATATGTCTCAGTCAGGGATGATTATACGATAAAAGAAAAGAAAAAAATAGGCTTATACTTCTGACAAGTGTGTTTATCACCGAAAGTACTCAAGTTTTTTAAAAAAGAAGTTTTTAAAGTAAATAAATGATTTATTTTGAAAAACATAAATAATTTGCGTTGTCCAGGTTTTTAAAATACTTTTTTAAAAATATTTCCCTTATTATTGCCATTTCAGCAACGTTTTCAATGTGTGACTTTTCAAACTATATATATATATACATATATATATATATATAGAGAGAGAGGGGGGAGAGAGAAAAAGAGAGACTAAATGCTATGCAATAGTTCATCAAATATGTAATGCTATGAAGTAGGGTGCGAGTTTTGAACCTGGGGCGTATACAGACGGAGTTTAAGTCAAAATAAAATATATACATATAGACTTAGCATAATTGAAACTCCACAGAACGTAAGAGAATAGAAGAATAAGGCGTCATTAATAAGAACAAAGTTCCTACAGAATGCTGATTCTTTATGTAGTATAGCCAAACGACAAGAAAAAGGCCGGAATATGTTTTGACCTGTAAAATAGAAACATATATACTAAAAGAGAATATATGTTACCGATAGTCGACTCACCTAAATTAAGCCAACCTCCTAATCAAGTTAGAGGTAACCAGTGGATGCTGGCATATACTATTGTCGCGAATCTCTCGCAAAAATGACAATATTTATTACTCCGTATGACGGATTCCAATAACCGCACCTATAATTTTGAATCCCGTCATCTCTGCGAAGTATATCAAAAACGAATTCCAGCTGTTCTAGAAAATCATAAAAACCTATATGCATGCTAGATTGCATACTGGTACACGGGATGACACAAAGTGAGTACGACACATAACAAAAAGCAACATTAAAAGACATCGAAGCAGTTAGAATTTCTCATAATGTCGATACCATCACCATTGACGGCTTAATGCCCAACATAAACAAGGGTTCCAGCGCCAAGGAAGATTAAGATTTAAATGGGGATGGTGAATGAAATGGAAAAGATCATACCAAACCTAGCAGAAAGAACAAAGCCACTACAGGGCAGAATCAAACACATGTGTTTATATGAGAAAGCGTCCCTAAATGTATTCAGCTTACACACATTAGAGTGACCTTCACCACCATTACTATCATTGTACAACCCAACAAAGAGAAGAGCTGCTTAGTTTTATAACATCGGGTCGATACGTTTATGACATCAATAAGATACGAGACTGCATATGGTAAAATATGCATCAAGTCAAGTTGAAAACCGAAATTTTAAACGCACAAATTGAGGAAAGCCCCGTGAGCCATTCTCTTACTACAAGATATGACTGGAATTATAAATTGAGAAAAATTATAAACTATTGGTACCTCTACTAGACAAGAAAGGCACAGTTAACGATTAATCATAGTACACAGTTTCCGCATCATTAGATTCAGTTATAAAAAATCATCACGTTCGCTGCAACGAACTATACACTTACGATACACCATCAAACGCAACACCCAACCTAGACAAATAACTGAAGGAAACTCAGGCGTAGTTTGCCACAGGATCATGGATGCCGATCCGTAGCGGATATACGGTTAGCACAAGCAACGATGATATATGCACGTGTACTATGAAGAATGTTAAAGAGGAATGGTTATTAAAGGGTCAAGTTTCTCTGCATGTTAAGCGATGTTGTGCCCATCGAGGATATATTTTCTGTGGAGATACCTAATAATGTAGAGGATATGATTATAGTCTCCCGGGCTCTAGGCTACATATAATTGATAATATCTACTCATATCAATAAGACATAAACAGCTGCCAATTAACGAGGTTTCTAATCAATCTGGTTGCCCGGTTTATCTAAGAAAATTAGCAACTTTATAAACATTCGCGAGACTTAGCTACCAAGCGTATGGATCACTATTTACAACAAATCACCCAGAGAAAACAAGGAACACACTAGCTACCAACTTATTCGAGTCGAACACCCATACCTGCATCGTGTTTGTTGGCTATTTGTTGAATTAAATTGCACCTAGAAAAGCTATACTAAACAGTAAATCTACATTTGCCAATTATTGAGAAGCGGTGATATTACAGAGGGGCCCTTGAATATAGAGCATATCAAAATAGTTCATGGTTAAACGGCACATCAACACTAGCTGGAGATTGATCCAAATCAAGGAACATCAAAGACAGCTTGTACTATAGCTGAGTCAATGGCGAGGAAAATATAACGCGCATTATTTAATCTGCTATTTCATATAGTTCCCTCAATGCACTGTGAATATTTTCGCAGAAAACTAACGAGAGAAAAATTAAGAACAAATATTCGGGGCATATACGGAATAAGGACCTAGGAAATTGAAATACAGTAAAAGAGAGGGAATTCGGTCTGCACCGGTTAAGGGTTTTTTTACCCCGCCTAATAAACAGGTATTGTCCGGGCCTTTGGGTCTAGATTTACGCCGGTCTATTTGGGGTTGCCGGTCCTATGCAGTTCTAGGAGGTGCACCCTCCCAGGCTTTGCCTCCCCTCTTTGGGGAGGAGTAAGTTTATTGCTTACTGTCTGAGGCGCTCCTACCGGGGAATGCCGACAGGGCTGCCCAGGCAATTTTTAAATGGGCAGAGTGCTCACCTCTCGAGCGCTGGCTTATCTAATCCCACTTTCCCGACCTTGTGTCACATCTTACCTTGTGGGAGGTAGATAAATATAACGGTCTGCACCGGTCGATCTTACAGGTTGACCTTGATAATAAAGCTGTGTTAGTAAGTTAGCGTCAAAATCTCACTTTTTAATATAAGAAAATATTTATTCTAATAAATATTTATTAAATATTTATTTTTGACGAAAACCGACGAACACAGCTTTATTATCAATGTCAACCTGTAAGGTCAACCGGTGTAGACCGAATTTCGTCTCTTATCGTATTTCAATTTCCGAGGTCCTTATTTCCTATAAGGTTCAAATATTTCTATTCATCTTATATAGTAGATACTCTAATAAGTTGACTTTGGAGTTCTTTATTATTTTTTTTATTTATTTAAAAAAATGTAATTCTCATATCGGCCATTATCCTATATCACTATAAATACATATTCATTCGTGTATGGAGTATTGTTGCCACATCTGGGGTCATGCACCAACTACTAGTTTCTACCGCTTTGCCACGCCCCAACATTTGTCACATCGACAGTGTTGCATCCTTGTTCTTTTTTTCACAAGTACTTCTACAGAATGTGCTCCGATGAACTTGTACCCCCTCAACGAAAATACCATGGACCAACGCGACCAGCAGCAAAACTGCACCCCATTCACTGTAGAGGTCCTGAGATACCGAAATAGTAAAATAGCTTCTCGCTTCGAATCGCTTTTCTTTGGAATTCCCACTTTTTTTTCTCCGACCGTACCAAAAAACATACATTTAAATGTAATGTGAACAAAATTCTTTTGGTTAACTCTCACCAACGTTACTCTTCTGTATATAGCACTCCGATCACATTAGCTTTTTTTACGTTTCAGTGGCAATATATCTTGTTTTGAGTGAAAAAAGTAAAAAGAATGTAAGAGCAATGCGTATATAAAAATGAAAAAAATAACACTCACAAGACCAGAGACAAAGAGCAAAAGAGCTGAAACCCTTTGCGACTGAAATGTGTGTGTCGGTTAGAAGCCATTTACGCTAAGCTAGAAAAGCATTGTAGTTGGTAACGACCCCACTCACGATCTTATGTTGTTGAAACAGACGACAGCAGAAGATACTTTTGACGCAAGCGCCGACGTATAATACAGAAGTAAGCTACAAATATGTATTCGTTGGAGAAGAACATCCTAAGCATATCCAACGCGCTATGAATAAAATTGAGTAAATTTATGCCTCAAATCCACTCCCGTGGATCACATTACCAGAAGTCCGGATGATTTCTGTGATAATCCAATCTAATAGTATCCGTTTTAACTAACCATGAACAGTTACCTCCCTTAGAAAGAGATTGACGTTTCTTTTGTAACCCGGACGAGGTATGTATAGAGAAGACGGCCTTAATGGCTTCACCCTATTTGAACACTTGCTCTCGTTTTACAGAATTCAGTACTAGAATCTTTCAAAATACACACAAAAAACGCTATTATATTTATGTATGAACTTTCACCCGTTCACAATCACTCAGAATAATTCGTATCAACATGGAAACGGAAGATAACAGAACTCATGGAGTTTTCGTTGAATTCTATAGAACAAAAGGAAATATTTATAAAACGATCCTTTTTCTTGTTACAATCATTTTCATTAAGTCAATCATTTTTTACTATTTTTGTCTTTCTTTCTTCTTTCTTCTTCTTTTTTCTTTTCTTTCCTTTCTTTTATTCAACTCTTTTTTATTATTTTTCTTCTTTTTCTTTTTTCTTCTTCTTCTTCTTCTTCTTATTATTTTTCTTCTTCTTTTTCTTTTTCTTCTTCTTCTTCCTACTTCGCCTCTCTGTCTCTCTCTTCTTTTTCTCTCAACTATTCTTCTTTTTTGTCTTCTTTTTCTTCTGTTTTTTTCTGATATGTTTTTTATTCTTGTACTCTTCTTACATGAACAATGTATTTCTCTTCTTCTACCTATCATTTTGATTTTCTTTCCTCCATACATTTTGTCTTAATTCCTTTTTTGTATCCATATTTCACCCTAAACTTCCTAAGGTTCCCTATTTAGTTACTCGTCTTTCGCCTTTCTTTCTTCGGCTTTTTTTCTATCTTATTTTCCTACGTTTTACTTTCTTTACTGTACATGTATTTATTTTGTTCTTTATTTTCTACTTCTACTCGTCTTTAAATTCTTTGTCTACTCTTTCTTCTTCTTCTTCTTCTTCTTCTTATTATTATTATTATTATTAGTAGTAGTAGTAGTATTATCATTATCATTATTATGAGTATTATTATCATGATTATACTTATTATTATTATTATTATTATTATTATTATTATTATTATTATTATTATTATTATTATTATTATTCCTATCCTTCTTCTTCTTTTTCTTCAAAATGACCGCTGTGTTCCCTTCGGACAATAATTTGTTTCTTACTTGGACAATTTCCAATTTGTGACTGGCCAATCGCCAATTCCCAAACTGAAACCGTCTACAAGATGCAAAAACAAATTGTTCAACAAAAGAATTAGGAAGACAATGCCGCTACAAGTTTTGCGACGATGACCAGTTCTTCAGATAAACTTTATTGGAAATTAGTAGTTGTATTTATTACCCACATAGACACGCACAGCACATACACATGAATATATGCGCACGTACACACACACCCACGCATATGTATGTATATATATATATATATATATATATATATATATATATATATATATATATATATATGAGAAAAGAAGGATGAGAGTAATCCGACGAAATGGGAAATGATAAAGGAAAAATCAAGAGATAGTTATTATATATTCATCAACGTTTTGTCTTACAATGAAGACAACACGTTGATGAATATATAAAATCTATCTCTTGGAGTTTTCTTTTTTCATTTTCTTTCTCTCTCTTTCTCTCTCTTTCTCTCTCTTTCTCTCTCTCTCTCCCTCTCTCTCTCTCCCTCTCTCTCTCTCTCTATATATATATATATATATGTATATATATATATAACTTCTTTGTAATAAAGCAGGAAAAATCCCATCAGAGTGCTCGAGTAATTTAGAATTAAAGTTAAAAATTAAAAATTAAGAGCGTAATATTTATTTATTTTGGTACAGAAAAATTAGTACAACATTAGTACCTTCGATTTCAAGCACAGAATGACTTAGCCAGATGGCCAAGTCATTCTGTGCTTGAAACCGACGGTACTAATGTTGTACTCATTTTTCTGTACCAACATAAATACATAATGTGTCTACTCCTATCTACGTATTCAAAAATGGCTTAACCGCGCCCAAGACACGGATTTTCTTCCTCAAAGTCAAGAACACCAGACTATGAAACGAAAGAAAAAAAAAAAAAAAAAAACTCTCTGACGAGGAATATTTTATATTCGAAAGCTCAGTTTAAGATAAATAAATGTTATTTATTTATTTTCTACAAATTACATTGTTATGGTTTTTCAAAAAAAAAAAAAATGTTTATACCTTTACGAAACAATGGTTTATAATAATGTGTCTACTCCTATCTACGTATTCAAAAATGGCTTAACCGCGCCCAAGACACGGATTTTCTTCCTCAAAGTCAAGAACACCAGACTATGAAACGAAAGAAAAAAAAAAAAAAACTCTCTGACGAGGAATATTTTATATTCGAAAGCTCAGTTTAAGATAAATAAATGTTATTTATTTATTTTCTACAAATTACATTGTTATGGTTTTTCAAAAAAAAAAATGTTTATATATATATATATATATATATATATATATATATATATATATATATATAATTTTCACACTTACAAATCACCATGCACTGTCAAATCACACACCCGGTTTCAGTGTCTACCGTCAGATATTAATGATGCTTTATTTTGAATTCTCATGTAAGTTGTTTACGTATAAATTTAAACACAGTCATGCATTTTAGTACATGAGTTAGTAACAGATGGACACCCATTATAATTCATCTATTGGTGCAACAAAATGGTCGTAAATGTCCATGGGTTGAGCTGCAGGAGAAACTGCAACTCTAAGAAATGCATGGAGTCTGCCAGATAGGAAAAGGATTTCATAAAGGGAATAACATGATCATGATACTAATAATCGTAGAGACACAAATAACAGTCTCGAAATACCCAGAAAAAAGACTAAAATAATTGGAATCAAAGGTAAAGGTGAACCACAATGACGGAAACAGCTGGAATAGTAAACAACTTTTGGGAGAGCGGAAACCCAGCCACATAGTCAAGTGATATCTACCAACCACGGATGAGTTTTAATAGAATAGCATTACGTAAACACATACTAATACGAAATCAGGTAAAGATAAACTTACAACGTAGATACATAAGAAAGTAACCATCATCTGTCACATCCTTCGCCGCGCCACAGAAAGAAAACGATGGCAAAACATAGGCTGGCACTGCACAAAGTGATGGCGAAGGGCCTAAAAAGATGGAAAGACCGAGGTGGTATTGTATCATAGAGAATTTCACTAGCTGAACAGAAAAAAGCTGCAGGAATCATAGGGTAGCGTATTGTCCCTAACATTCTCGAGAGAAAAACGGTCGTTATCAAGAAGAACTCGATGGTTAAAACCAGCTGCATGAGCGCTAAGTTAATCGCAAGAATAGTTGAAAGAAGCGAGGCTTTCTGAAAATATAGTAAGTTATATTGTCATTCGAACTCCAGTGAGCGATCCCAGGTAATTACTTAGTTAGAACTTCTGGTGAGTAAGTAAGTAAGTAAGTAAGTAAGTAAGTAAGTAAGTAAGTAAGTAAGTAAGTAAGTAGGTAATAATAATAATAATAATAAGAAGAAGAAGAAGAAGAAGAAGAAGAAGAAGAAATCATAATAATAATAGTACTGGCACCTTAGGGAGGTGTATTGCCACCCACATACAAGGGAACACCAATAGTCGTGGCCAGCGAGAAATCAATCGTATACCGCTGTAATAATAACGTCAAGTCATTTGCAATGATTATCGAAAGAGGTGAAGAGTACTCGAAAATCTGAAAATACGTGTTCTCACTTTTATTTCAGGAAACACTACCGGTTATTATCAGTGAGCAATCACTGATGATTACTGTTTTAGAACTCCTATTGAATTTGTAATAATAATAATAATAATAATAATAATAATAATAATAATGATTATGATGATGATGATGATGATGATGATGATGATGATGATGATGATGATAATGATTACGGCTGTGATGATAACTACAAGAAGGAAAATATCTGGCACATCGTAGATTTCGCCGTCTCAGTAGTTCACAGGGTGAAGATCAAAGAGGCACAAACATAAAACATGAAAACAATGCGTACCAAAAACAAATCTCTAAATACCGATACTTCAAAGAGCACTTAGAAAGATCCTTCAAAATTGGTAGATGATAAATTGAAAGCAAAGGAACGTACGGCAACGGAGATTGTACGGCACGGATCAAACGAGCCGAAATATAGTAAATCCTCAAATACACAAATAAAATGAAACCAACTAGCCACAGGTAAGTTGAATTAGAAATAGAACAAACATATCGAAAGAATATGAAACGAGCCAAGTGAACTACTTAAATGCATCTCTCCTATATAAGAAACAAGCCTCGGCTGGCACCACAGGAGATGGTTGTGAAGGGTCAAGGATGATGGAAAAACCAGAAAAGGCACCAGGTAGTCAACTGCAAGGGTGCAGAGAATACTGGAACCTTGGGTAGACGTATTGCCATAAAGATTCCATACAACACCAACGGTCTTTGTGGGCGAGAAATCATTGGTAAACGTCTGCTGCAACGGAGATTCCTAAGAATTTGGGAAGAATTATCACTTAGAATCCATGGAACATCGATTATTATTGTCGGTGAGAAATCACTGATCATGAGCTCTGTGAAAACTCCTAGTGAGTAAATAATACTATTTAATATATGCACAGAAGAGATGTTGTTAACCCCTTTCTACTGCATCGTTATTTTCATGGTAGGTGTTTGACAACGCTCCAATCCCAGGTTTCTCCAGAAAAAAATATTCACAGAACTAGTTTAGCTGCAACTACATAAATGAACATTCGTTTCTCCATCTCTGTATCAACACCAAACACAACCTCCATAAAAAGCTTATTTTTAGACCATACTATCTGTAGAACGAAATACCACGAGACTGCTTTCCAGCCTACTACAACATAGTCGTGTTCAAGTCTAATCAAAACAAATACTTGTTAACCATCCTCTTGGATAATAAATTCTTGTTACGTAATTATTTGTCCATCACACCATTCTTTTCCAATCTTCTCGTAGTGGCTTTCATCGTCCGACTGAAAATCTATTTTACCCTTATCCTCGGTTGGTATCCAGGCCTTGACAAGTGATTATCCATTCTTCAAAAAAATATTTGGATTTTTCTTATCTGTAATCTTATTCTCAGAAAGTTTCAACCAATGTTGTGTCAGATCATTTCATAATCGTCTCGTTCAAAAATCCGTACATATTCTCGAATTCGACGAAACGCACCTGAAGAAGACAGGAGTTTAATCGGCCGAAACGTTGTGAGAAAAAACATCCAGGATAAAAACAGTAGTCCGAATTATATTAATAATACAAAGTATCAACCCCTATCTAAAAAAAATTCGAAGCATAAATAATAATAATAATAATAATAATAATAATAATAATAATAATAATAATAATAATAATAATAATCATAATAATAATAATAATAATAATAATAATAATCATAATAATAAT
>OY744517.1:95480026-95495026 GCA_963556195.1 Sepiola atlantica
AAATAATATGTTTAATTGAAAAAGAAAAAAAGTCTCTGCA
The DNA here is from genome assembly GCA_963556195.1 of Sepiola atlantica. NCBI lineage: Eukaryota > Metazoa > Mollusca > Cephalopoda > Sepiida > Sepiolidae > Sepiola > Sepiola atlantica. The sequence goes on from OY744517.1 coordinate 95,480,067, forward strand.
TTGTACTGGTTTCAAAAACCGTTTCAAATTACAAAAAATAAATGCATTCTGTACAGTGGAACTATTTTACTAATACTTACAACATGCGACCAGAGAACACCCACACCACTTGTTGACATTATTACACAACGAGCTTCGTTAACAACTGAAGCACAAGATCAGGCGACACCATATCGTTTAAAAAAAGAAAAAAAGAAGAAATAATTATTGTCTATTATCCTGATAAATATTTCTATGTGAATCGAAAATTTGAATTTAAATAAATAATATGTTTATTAAAAAAAGTCTCTGCATTTTATTGGTTTCAAAAACCTTTTCAAATTACAAAATTTAAATGCATTCTATACAGTGGAAACCATTACTAAACAGAGAAAAAATATTTTTGAAATAAGGGAAATAAACAACAATGAAGAAAAGATAGACAAAGCGACAAATACAAAAATGGTAAATTGGAAGACAAAAAAGAAGTGCAAACTAATGATAATGATACAAAGAATGATCGAAAACAGACAGAAATAAATTAAAAGAGAACTTGTTAGGTTGATTTGTTTGAATGCACAGAAAATGATGATTTGCTTAAAATTTGAAATAACTTAACAGGGTGGATTTTATTTAACCCAGAAAAGAGAACTTCGCAGGTTTTACCAATGGAGTAATGAAACCAACGTCTTACTCTGCAAACCCCGAATTTCACAAATTTGAGAATGATCATCGTCGGTAGTTGATGGTAATACTAACTACTGCATAATAATCATGAAAACAAACGCGATCAATAAGGAGTGACGGAGTACAGGCGACAAAAAAGGTTAGCGATGAACCAACTCTTTTTCAAAAAGAAAATCTAAATTGAAGAGGGGGGTTCAAAAATTGCGCCGAACTATACTTCAGCCCGATAAAGAAAGGCTACTTCCGTTAAAATTTCCCACGTCCAGCCGTACTGATTTTTCGCCCACGTATTCTCGACTGGTATGCATACCGTTTTTAATTAACACGATGAAAAATTCCACCCTAAATTATAAAAGCTAAAATCCATCATAGGATAAGGGATAATGATTGACAGTTGAATAAGGATGACTACTATGAGAGGATTGAACATAATGTTTGTAATAAGAAAAAAATAACAGATTATGTATGACGACTGGTTATGACAATCGTTTTATGATATTAGATGGATTGATAGTTGAATGATGATGACTAATATGATAGGATTGAAATTAATGTTAGTAATAAGAGAAAAACAGATTCTGTATGACGACGGGTTATGACAATCGTTTTATGATGGTAGATTAAGAGATGACCATGCTGTAACCGTCAGATAAGCAATCTACGACAGCGTGTTCTACACATTATAGTTTCTCGGATAGAATTTCTGTTCAAAAGTGATTCCGTTTGATTTCACGCGAATAGAGAATGAAAGAAAATATATATATATATATATATATATATATATATATATATATATATATATAGGCAGCATCTTCTCTTGCACGCAAGTATTGTTGAAAAAAAAGAGACAACTCATGTCTAGTTATCCTTTGATAGATCCTTTCACTAGTCAGAATCAGGATCTTAGTTTCAGAGGGGAATTGGCTGATGAATTTGCAATAGTCTGGATTTGTCTCCCAAGTACTTTATATAGCGAATGGTGGCTTTGTAGACATATAGGACACTGGCAAGTGTGATAAGTTTTCTAGCTCGGTATAGGGGGACAACCTTCATTGCAGCAGCCTTGGCAATGTCTTCTATGGATTAGTCTCAATGAATGTCACCTGTGAACATTTGTCCGAAGAGTTTGAATGATGGACTATCATGCAGTATGCTGTTAGCCATGACACTCATTGGTTGGAAAGGCTTCTCATAATTGTTCAAGGCAGGGAGCTTTGTTTTAGCGGCATGTAATGTTACCATCCATTTATGTTCCCATTCTCCTTCATACCGTATTTACTTTCTAAGGATTCAGCTATAACCTTGGATATGTGTGTTCGTCTTTCGCACATATCGAGAATGAAGCATTGTGTCGTCAGCGAATATACTAATCTCAGAGACAATTGCGCCATCAATGATAATTGCCCAATGACCGATCCCTGCGGTGCACCTGCATTGTTTTAATATACGGACATCGAGGACAACCTTGACCTGTCTCGTGGTTAAGAAGGATCTGATAATAAATATTCAAGATTTTCCGGGTTGTTTGAGTATTTAGAATGTGTTTTTTAAGGGAGATAACCCCCATTTGAACATTGTAATATTTGAGATTCGCATTAAATTTAATTCATAGCCATTCAATTAACTTCAATTAAGTCAAAACACTTTAATTTTTATTACTTCTTAAAACCCCCCCAAGTTCAGCCTTAGGCATTTTACAGAATTATGCAATCGATTTTGATCGACATTCGAATAAGGATTCGAGACATCTTGTTAAACAACATAATATCTTGATCGTTATCTTCGTAAGAGAACATACAAATGTTATAAAACTTTTCTATGCCATGCAATTAATTTTATCCGTCTCAGGACGGCGATTCCATTATTTATCTACACATTTAATGCACATATATTTTTCCTTAAATGCTGTTGTGGGGTACAAATCACCCCTATTGGAGAACTGATGATATCAACCAGGTATAATGAATACCACTGGTTGCTGAGACTCAGGAGAGGCTTTCATATCATGTGAGAGACTTTCATACCACTTGGAGTATCTGTTACGATGGATACTGCACCCTACAGACCGGTATTGTCTTGGCCTTCGGGGCATGACTCCGCCGGTCTGTGGGTCTGTCCTGTGCAGTTCTAGGAGGTCCACCCTTCCAGGCTTTGCCTCCCCTCTTTGGGGAGGAGTAAGTTTATAGCTTACTGCCTGAGGCGCCCCTACCGAGGAATGCCGAGGGGGCTGCCCAAGCAATTTTTAATGGCCAGAGCGCTCACTTTCTCGGGCGCTGGCTTTTCAAATCCCACTTTCCGACCTTGTGTCACATACTCCTATTGTGGGTAGGCGTTAAATAACGTTAAATAACGACTTTCATACCATGTTTTACCGCATGTTATGAACCCGGTCATTTCCTACCACATTAGTGGCGTTCTGTATTGCTTTATGATATATACATTGTTATATTTTAACCCTGTCACTATTTGTGGTTTATTTCTTTGTGACCTCTAGCACGGGTCTACAACAAATACTTGCACATATTGTTCATGAACAGTAACAATATCGTTTGTATGAAATTAATTAATTGAAAAACCTTAATCTAACAACGTTTATTTTCTATTGTATGCACATTTTTGTAACATTCTATAAAATAGGAACACATTTGTTAGTTTCAGTATTTTAATGTTTTTCTGTAATCGAAGCCAGGATATCCTGTAGATAAAATGTTGATATGATACAAAGAAACTAGATTTATATTTGGTTTCTTTGGCAATAATTTTGTTGAAACAGAGGACAGATCAACAAAAAACATTTACCGCAGTGTTTATCTTATTTTTATGCTATCTATCATACTATCTATCTATCTATCTATCAATCTATCTATCTATCTATCTATCTATCTCTATACATATATATATTTTTTATCTATCTATCTATCTATCTATATATATATATATATTTATCTATCTATCTATCTATCTATCTATCTATCTATCTATCTATCTATCTATCTGTCTGTCTGTCTGTCTGTCTGTCTGTCTTTCTGTCTGTTATTCTGTCTGTCTTTCTGTCTGTCTGTCTGTCTGTCTATCTATCTATCTATCTATGTATCGATCTGCTATCTTTCTATCTATCTATCTATCTATCTATCTATCTACTATCTATCTATCTATCTATCTATCTATCAAGTTATCTATCTGATGTCTGTCTATCTATTTGTCTATCTATATCTCTATCTATCTATCTATCTATATATATCTATCTATCTATCTATCTATCTATCTATCTATCAAATTATCTATCTGTCTGTCTGTCTGTCTGTCTATCTATCTGTCTATCTATATCTATCTATCTATCTATCTATCTATCTATCTATCTATCTTTCTATCTATCTATCTATTTATCTATCTATCTTTCTATAAATTAATCTATCTATCTATCTATCTATCTGCTTAAATTAAATGATGGGCATTAATGAATGGATTAAAACAATACACTGATTATGTTTAACTAATCTAGAAAAAACTGATGTTGCAACACAAATAAATCAATAACTAATCGAATATCATATGCTTTTTCATTTAATCTACAAGAATAGAAACTATTCAGAGATAATGATATCAAGGCTTTCTTTTGCACTCTTTAGCTCGGATCATCGAGGCCAGAAAGTCATTTCACAAAACGGCTTATTCCAAATCGAAATATTGACGTTTTAGTTTTGAGTTTTGTTTATTCGCATTTCGCTGGGAATCTTGGATCTGGCTTGTCATGAGTTTTGCATTCCTGTGGAAGCATGGCGCCTCAAGGACGCAAGAAGAAAATGGATTCGTGCATATTTTACGTTTTTAAAGCTTTTTTTTATACACGTCTGATTCTTGAACGATTCTTTCGTCTTATTGCTTTCAACTTGATCTCTTAGCATACATCTTTTTACCTAGTTTTAAACGGCATTAGATCTTTTTCCTTTTTCTACATATATGCATATATACATATATTATATATATATATAATATATATATATATATATATATATATATATATGAATAAATATTTCTATATGTAATAGTTGATAAGTATGACACAAACTATTAGAAATAATAAGACAGATACGATATTTATGTTGTGTCAGAAATTCTTCTACATAAGCGCTTCAAGTAGTTCTATACGACCTTATTATTATTTAGAGATGTGTCTGTGTACTAATATTTCTACTAGTTTGTTTCCATTCTTATCCGTTATTCTATAAACGTAACCTTCCATATACACACATGTAAATCAACTTTTAACATCTCTCACTTTCTTTCCTACTCTCTCTATGTATTTATATATCTAAGCGAATAATGCAAAAGTATTTTCATTAAATAATACTATATTACAATCAAAACGGGTTACTGCTATTTAAATCAATGAAACAACTAAGTAATTTAAAATACTGTATATGTTGTAGAGAGGAACGGCTTATACACAGATGTTTCGCGTACTCATTGGCATAACTGTTTTTGAAAGAGTTGATAATAAATAAATGTCTAGTGCTATACATTCGTTATTTCATCGTTTTATTTTTTCAATCTATATGCATTTATTAATTCATATTAAACAGTAATGACTTACACTTATTTAATAAATTCATCAGATAAATGATTTAGAAACTATAAGTGAAACTAGCATCGCTTGACACGAGGCATAAACGAGAGGAGAAAAAGAGTAGTGAGAGAGGGTGTCTGGCTCGCTTACGCACCTCCCCCTCTCTCTCCCTCTTTTTGCGAATTATACATTCTCCAGGAAAAATTAAAAAAAAAAAATTTTTTTATTAGCAAAATAAATACTATATTAGTAAAAATTAAACAAAAAAACATATTGCTTAACTATTCACAAACCTTTTTAACTATTCTCATTGAACAATTAAAACAAATGTTTAGTAGCACTGATTGGCTTTAATTACGACAAAAAATAGATTTATTATCCGCTACATGCCCTCCCCCCCCCCCCCCAACAAAATATAGATTCCGCTTTTCTTAGGCGATTAAAAACTTAGCGGAAAGAAGAAAAGAAAGAAAAACACGATTTTTTTTAAATTGAAAATTAAGGATTAGTTTCGTATATAAATTCCATGTAAAATGATCCCCATTTCCGGTCCAATCTGCGTTTTGGGGCATATTACTAAATTCTTTTTTGCTATGGGAACAAAACCCACGTCGTTATTTTTCGGTGAGAACGTCTAGTTACGTTAAATATATATGCAACTAATACCTCCACTTTACATTCTGAAATCTTCACAATGTTTACGCGCAATCGCCTAAAAAGCTTAATCTTATTTTGTGTGGGGGCGGAGGTGTTAACTTGTAAATTAAATAAATATTTAATTTCTTTTTTACTCTCATATATTTTTGCACTTTATGCTCCTTAATACCTTATTTTGAAGGCGTAAATAAAAATATAAAAAAGTTGGGTACTATTGTATAACACCCTCAGCTCCCAACTACCTCCGACAAAATGAGATACATTTTATTTAGGCGATTAACCCTGAATACTCTGAAAAACCACTGCGGAAAAAAAAACGCCAACAGCAAACATATTTTTGAATTGAGACTGACGGATCATTTTCGCATATAAATTTAACGCAACATTATAACTCATTTCCGGACCATTCCAGAAGTTCATTTATTTGTGCGTTATTTTTTTGGGAGGATACTCTACTATTTTAACGTGTGGTTTTCCAACCTTGCCACCTCGGACTTTTGGTTATTATTAAAAGATATATTCCCTATCTGACCTAATAACTCAAAATAACCGTAAAAAGTAGAATCTCATTTTTAGGGTGAACGATGTTATTTGGCAAACGATGTTAATATACACATTTACCAACGTTTGTTGTAAACATTATGGACTAGTAAACACATGTTTTCTTAACTATACAACCCCTTCCTAATGAATTGCTGCCCGGAGTGCAGGTAGGTTGGAACAGTATATATATATATATATATATATATATATATATATATATATATATATATATATGTAGGGTGGGCAAAAATAAGGGTCCTATTTTTAAAAATTCATAACTTTTTTATTTATTGATTTTTTTTTTTTTTTTTAGAATAAGTAAAGGACCCCTTCCGAAGCAAGCATGAGCCGTATTAGCCCTAAGGAACGTACCCTCATTTAGAAAACATTATTTTTGCTTAAAAAACTCAAAACAGTGTAAAAAACAATACTTTAGTTTTTGTAAGTTTTAAGAAGTGTTTTTCGGCTAAAATTTGTTTTGTTTATTTCAAAAAATCTCGGAAGGGTTAGTCTACACACACATAAAGTTTGGTGAGTTTAACTTTTATTTTGTGGAAGTTATTCAAATTCAAGTTATTCAAATTTAAAGATAGGACCCTTATTTTGGCCCACCCTGTATATATATATATATATATATATATATATATATATATATATATATTAACAACAAGGGGTAAGGTAAAACAAAATACTTTTTTAAAGCATGTTAAGATGCGATAATGTTTTATTAAAAAAGATAGATCGAAACCGATTTAAAAATATTTTTTTTTATAAACTTTCATTTTTTTAGTTTATATTACAGATATATTTCGCTGAGTAAAATCGGCTTCTTCAGTGTAGTTAGTAGATACGATGTTAATGGTCTGTCGGTCTCAGATGGTGTAGCCGGCCCATGAGGTGGGTTTTTTTTCCAATTTCGGTACGAAGTCACGCCAGTACGTGGATATGTATATATATTAGAAGTTCATACCTTTTTTTAAAGCATCCAAATAAAAGGGGTGAGGTAAAACAAAATACCTTTTTAAAATTTATTTGGATGTTTAAAAAAGGTATGCACTTCTAATATATATATATATATATATATATATATATATATATATATATATATATATATATATATATATATATATATTAAAGTAAAGTTAAATTGCATTCCATGAGTCAATATTTATTTTTTTAATTTGTAAGACAAATTAAAATATATTGGCTTTGTAAGAAATTTGTTTTTAAATCTCGGCTTTTGGATTGTAATTGAACTTTGCATACTTCTATATGCTCTGTTCTAAATGGTTAACATTCATCGAGCTTACATTGGAAGAGGTTGCTAAATAATAAATATGAAAGTATATGATAAAACATATATTTTCAAAATAATATATATATATATATATATACATATGTGTGTGTATGTTTTTGTGCGTAATATCATACATTTATATGCCCATTAGTCATCTCTGCCGATAGTTTTGAGGAATAATCGGAACTGAGAGCCATGAGTTTGGATACCACGTCTACACCTTCATCAGGTGCCGGTCTCCTGAAAGTGTAGATATGTTATTAAAACACGTGAGTTTGATTTCCAGATTGCCCAAGGGACGGCCAATATAAATGTCTCAGCAACATATAATTGCATGATATTATAAATAGGTATACCATGCCGTTACTTTCAGTAGAGCACTCTATCATCATCTTTCATTTTTATCGTATTATCTCTCTCTTTCTCTCTCTCTCTCCCTCTCGTTCTATATATATATATATATATATATATATATATAAATATATATATATATATATATACTTAAATACTAAAACATTATTTACTTATCTATAGTCAAGTTTGTGTCGTTTTCTGAAGACTCTTTAGATAGATTAAAAAAACAATAACCCTACTTACTAACGGGTTCGAACTTACAACACTGTGTCTCGTAACCCAACGTCGTTAACCACTTCGCATTCCCGTGATCGACGTCCGGTGCAGACGACAACCACACGATATTATTGTACTGACTTACATCTAAATGAATTATACTTAACCAAATAATCTGGGTAAATTAGTTTCACAGTTTCTATGATCATATGTGTATGTTTCCAAAACCCCAAGAAGGGAACGAAGCATACAAACACTAGAATTTAACATAAAGACTTATTATATAGATAGATATAGGAGATATGTTTAATTTGTTTAATTTTAATGTGATAATTAAATAATAGAATAAACTAAAATAACAAACACAATGATGTTGTACTCTCTTTTATCTAAATGAAACACACTTACCTAAATAAGTACACTTAAATAAACACACGGTATCGAGAGTATAAAGTGGACCTTGGGTTTACTTTCGGCAGCCTCGCACCTCTCACTTTTCTTATTTAGTCCTTTAATCCTCATGAGCGATCTATTTATCCTCCTCCTACAGCGGTAAGATGTGACACAAGGTCGGAAAGTGGGATGTGATACGTCAGCACCCTAGAGGAAGAGCACTTATGACCGTAAGGAAATTGCCTGGGCAGTCCCGTTTGTATTCCCCAGTAGGGGCGCCTCAGGCGATTAGCAATAAACTAACTCCTTTTCAAAGGGTGAGAAAGCAAAGCCTGGGAGTGTGGACCTCCTAGAACTGCACAGGACAGACCGGCGGAATCTAGACCAGAAGGCCGAGACAATACTGGTCTATAGGGTGTAGTATCCATCGGAACAGATACTACACTTTGATCTTAGCCAAAAGGCCCCATGAGCGATGTTTCTGACAAAGGGGAAAAAATTGATGTTTTGGGGTATAATTCTATCCATCTAACCCTTATCGTTGGCTAGTTTTATTTTACCTAGAAGTAGTATTTTTCACCTGATTACAGCTAGTGGTTTCATGTTTTGTCTGAAGAAAAGTCTTCTAGGTGATTTAGTTTTAGAACGTGTATTGTCTGTAATCAAAAGTCTATAAGATTTCCTGAGTGAACCAAACAGACAGACTAGAATTACAACTGCATATAGATTTTTATACTCAAAATATTATTATGGCAGTTTCGTCTGACTCAGATAATAGAGAACCTGACGTCGGAATTTGTGTTCTAGTTTTTAATCTTGTTGTTCAACTCATACAGTTTGATCCCTATTTACGTGCCTCCACACGAGGGCAGAATAAAACACAATATCGGTTTATAAGTTTGAGGAAATTCAGCTCCACATTGCCTCAGTTTTAAGGATTCCCCCTCACTGACCTAGGACAGAATATATGAAGTACAGTATCCGAACAGATAATGCACTTTGATCCCAGCCGCAGGGACGCCAAACCACCTGTCTCTGGATAACACTATTATAAATGAATACAGTTATTAATAAAGTTATTTCCGTTTTCTAAGGCAGAATAAAACAAGATAACACACCATCAGATTTATTTCATCGTTAATGCAGTTATTTTTTCTGGATTATCTCTTTCAATCCATCAAAATGCTTTTCACATTCCTTTGTTTTCAATTGAATAAAGAATATTGAATATTCTAAAATCATTTTCGAATTCGTAGTAAGATTGTAATCCAGACAGTATGATGTGTTATACACGCACGTTTTTTAAGTTTTATGTATTTTATTAGATAGACTGTCACCCTCTATCGTAATAACGACATCAAATGTATCTTTAATTATCGTCGCCTTTGTTACTGTAGGCGGCCTCTATCGTTTCGGTGGACGTCACTGACATAAACGCTGTCCAGATAGTATTCATCGTCGACATCTTCGCCCCAACAAATAACATATACACCGCAAGTTGTAAGATTAATTCACGCACAAAATGAACCACGTTGTTGGCAATTTTTCAGATGTTATGACTACGCTTTAAGATAATGACATTTGTAAAATATGTTAATACTTGTATTTTATTTTGTTATTTCGATCTAATTATACTCTATGTACTGATTAAATATTGTATGTCTAATGTCTTAAATTGTGATACACCTGATATTTATTCAGTCCCCTATTACAGGGGTTTACGCCGTGGGCCAATCTTGATTGTCTAAGAAAATGGCTTTTAGCCAAGGTAAACGTCAGGTAAATCCAATAAACATTCAAAAAGACTGAGTAGGCAAACTATAATATTGATCAAGCGAAATATTTGGCACGGTCGATCTTTTTGACCTTAGGTCAAATGGCGATTACGATAACTATTTACTTTACATACAATTTTACTTTAAAGCATATATCACGAATTATTGCCACCTCTCTGTCTCTTGAGACAGTGTATACTTTCTGAAAATATTCTACGACAGTGACAGGTTAATGGGACACAAAGCTTGCCGCATTTGACGTGCGCTAGTCCTGACCATTTTGAGACATTTATATCGTTTAATAAAGGCTGGTTTGTGTAACAGTTATGTAATTGTAATGGAAAACATTAAGTATGGGGTTTCAAGTCTATTCTAATAATTGTAAGGGAAAAACGCCAAAGCATGAGATATCATTATAGCGACGAAATAAGATATTTACCTGAGTTTATTGAAACCTGACTACGCTGTTTGGTTTAAGACAATATGACTACATGACACAGATGGAAGAGAATATGAAATCATCGATGTATCATTCGCTAGTAATCCTTACTACTTAACAACCCAAAACATTGACACACAAAATGAATTTTAAGATTTAAACTTTAAATAAGTGGTATTCTCATGGTAAATAAGAGAACAAAAGAGATAGGTCGTCACTGAGCCGCATTTATTTCAAGTAATGATCTATTAATTACTCCGTTAAACGAAATACTACTGATCACACATAATCTTTTATGATATAAAGGACAGTTGTCTTTGTGTGTTCAGCTAAAACCTCAACCTCAAAAATGACATATTCTTTTTCAGCATTGCTTCACACAGAATATAGGCATGTTTTTGTAAGAACTATACTTTACAGAATCACTAGGAATAAAATTAGGTATCAATATTAAGAGCGATTTTTTTCTATCAATGTTGATCTGAAAAGCGAACTAAATACCATTTATTATCCTTCAGACAAGGATCAAAGAGCAATAACTGTTTTATCTTCTGTCGGAGAAAGAGGAATCTTTCTCGTCTGGAAGAGAAGGCTGAAGGAAGAGAGGAAGAGAAGACAAAGAAAAACCAAGGAGGGGTGAGAGAGGACGATAGAAATGAGGGATAGCGAAGGGTAGAATTTAAAACGAAATTTGCTACATACCCTTTTTATCTCTCTTATTGTGTTATCCATGCTTCCGGGCAACGCCTGGTAGCCATACTAATGATAAATACAATAATTAAATAAACAAGTTTCAATAAACATTGTAGTAAATCATTTACATTTAATCTATAATAAAACAGGGCGTCATAAAAATACGGGTGTGAACACATATAAAAAAAGATAAACGCCCAGTATTGATGATGTAAAGAGATAAATCGATACGAGTTGGAAATATTAGTTCGAAAAGAAATGAAGGCGAATTTATCTTTTTGTAAACTGAATTTAAAGTAGCGGCAAGTAACGGGAAAATCGTAGTAAATAATCTACTTGCCTGAGCAATATGGTCCCTGGTTATAATTTCATATATCAGAGAGGTCCATCGGAGTCAATTAAATACGATGGAAGAATTCAAACGGGAAGAGAGAATACAAATAATTCTAGAGTGTGGAAAGCTGTTGTAAAGGATGCAGCTGCTGCTATAGAGTAGGCATTTAGAATAAATAAATGCTAGTATTAAATTGACTGGTACAAACTAAATATAAAAATATTGCCGGAAGGGTTCTTTTTTATATACTCAACTAGTAGAATTATAAAACAATAGTCCTTATTGATTTAAAACAAATCGGACCCATTCCTACACTGCTAGTATCACACAATATCGCTTGCATCAAAATGGATTTAAAAACTTACCTGGCCAATTCAATCGTCACATATAAAGCTTATTCTACACCTCTAGGCTATATTAGACCGAAACATTCAGTAAAAAAATAAGAAACTATCTTCGATCGAGAACCTTTAAAGATTACTTTGTACAACATGGCAACAACTCCTTCAAAATCATGAATTGTTCACCAGCATGCCTAAAGTGTCTCTGGATTAAAAACGCAATGTTTATATCAACTAAATATCACTAAAGATATACAAGTATTTTGTTGTAATATGTTAATTAAATTAGTAATATATTATATAAAGTATTATGGCTGTCTTTTAACGTTTAGCGTGTTTGTTTATATAATATACTTTTCTTTAAATATTATATATACGGTGTCCGCAAGATATACCCAGGTTTAGTTTGTCTGGTGGAAATGTCTAAACCAGAACTTCCGGTTTTGGCTTTTCAACCAGCCTTGTCCGTTTAATGAGATCGACGATTTTCTCTAGAATATTACATTCAAATATGTGGTCTAATTAAAGGGTAACCAGACTGAGTATCTACAGGAAACGCAGTACTGTATAATATTTAAATAAAATAATTAATATTAGCTCTTGTATGACTTAAGATCGAGCACTTAGTATTTTCTTCTAACACGAGACACACTATATATAGTTATATGCCAGTATAATGATAACCTCAGTAGATTAAATGTTAGAATGCCGATACTTGCATATTTTTTCTCTTTCTCCCGTTTTTTCTTTTTAATTAATTAGCTTTTCCATGAAAACATCATCGCTTTCCTGTAAATGATACTTCCACTTATGTACCTATATCGATTACCATTTATACTAAGCGTTAGTTCTCATATGAACATTATTTGCTAGTTTTCAACTACGACACTGGATCCAGTATAGAAATGCCCCAGCCTCGGGTTATGGGAATCTAGTAGCCAGTTCTCATACTTAAAATAATACGTAAATCTTCGATCTTTTTACAAATTTGCGAGGAAACAAGACTTTTACTTCTTCCGTTAGTTAATTAATTTTACTTAATTTTTACTTTTTCCATCTTTTTAATATCTGCTTGTATGTTTAGTGTTCTTTCCTTTCTCTCTTTTTGTCTCTTTTCCTCTTATTAATATCTGCTTGTATGTTTAGTGGTCTTTCCTTTCTCTCTTTTTGTCTCTTTTCCTCTTATTAATATCGGCTTGTATGTTTAGTGTTCTTTCCTTTCTCTCTTTTTGTCTCTTTTCCTCTTATTAATATCTGCTTGTATGTTTAGTGTTCTTTCATTTCTCTCTTTTTGTCTTTTTTCCTCTTATTAATATCTGCTTGTATGTTTAGTGTTCTTTCCTTTCTCTCTTTTTGTCTCTTTTCCCCTTATTGATATCTGCTTGTATGTTTAGTGTTCTTTCCTTTCTCTCCTTTTGTCTCTTTTCCTCTTATTAATATCTGCTTGTATGTTTAGTGTTCTTTCTTTTCTCTCTTTTTGTTACTTTTCCTCTTATTAATATCTGCTTGTATGTTTAGTGTTCTTTCCTTTCTCTCTTTTTGTCTCTTTTCCTCTTATTAATATCTGCTTGTATGTTTAGTGTTCTTTCCTTTCTCTCTTTTTGTCTCTTTTCCTCTTATTAATATCTGCTTGTATGTTTAGTGTTCTTTCTTTCCTCTCTTTTTGTCTCTTTTCCTCTTATTAATATCTGCTTGTATGTTTAGTGTTCTTTCCTTTCTCTCTTTTTGTCTCTTTTCCTCTTATTAATATCTGCTTGTATGTTTAGTGTTCTTTCTTTCCTCTCTTTTTGTCTCTTTTCCTCTTATTAATATCTGCTTGTATGTTTAGTGTTCTTTCCTTTCTCTCTTTTTGTCTCTTTTCCTCTTATTAATATCTGCTTGTATGTTTAGTGTTCTTTCCTTTCTCTCTTTTTGTCTCTTTTCCTCTTATTAATATCTGCTTGTATGTTTAGTGTTCTTTCCTTTCTCTCTTGTTGTCTCTTTTCCTCTTATTAATATCTGCTTGTATGTTTAGTGTTCTTTCCTTTCCTTCTTTTTGTCTCTTTTCCTCTTATTAATATCTGCTTGTATGTTTAGTGTTCTTTCCTTTCTCTCTTTTTGTCTCTTTTCCTCTTATTAATATCTGCTTGTATGTTTAGTGTTCTTTCCTTTCTCTCTTTTTGTCTCTTTTCCTCTTATTAATATAAGTGTTCTTTTCTTTTTGTCTCTTTTTCTTAATTTCATGTAACCTTTTGACCGCTAATATTTTTTCTTTAATATTTATTGAAACTCTCATTTTCTATTTCGGAGAATTCCTATGATTTCAGATTTCTTGGTTTCTACTAAACATTGCGATTTGTTTAGTGATTCACGGATAATGTTTTCTTCTGATCTTGTAAACATCTATAAAACTTTCGATTTAGAAACAACCTTCAAAGATTTATTCCAAAGAAAAAAATACTAATAATATGAAGTGTTACATTTTCAAATCTAGAAGTTCTTAAACTCGGAAAAGAATTTCGTCTGATATAAAAGAAGTAAGAATAATTTTTATCAAAGCAAAATGAGTTCCATTTTCAAATTAATTTCATGAGAGATGATATATATATATATATATATATATATATATATATATATATGTATATATATATATATATATATATATGTATATATATATATATATATATATATATATATATATATATA
>OY744517.1:95497526-95605026 GCA_963556195.1 Sepiola atlantica
ATTTATGACAATTAAGCTACACAGAGTGTCCCGCGTTTCATCCCCGAGGCCATTTTAGCCTGAAGATTACCCCTAAAAATGAAACGCGGGAGCCTCTGTGTAGCTTGATTGCAATAAATATATTTTCATAGCTTACTATATATATATATATATATATATATATATATAATATTCATACAATTTAGTAGAATATCCATCTCAGGACCGAAAAATTACTTCCCAGTACAAAAAGTTTTCTACAAGTTTCATGGCAGCTTACAGAAATTAAAATCAAGATATTATTCTATATAACTTCATTCATACTTTGTCAAAATCCATTACGTCATGTTGATTCAGAAAAATGTCATAAATTTTGGGCTTATGCTTAAGGTTTCTTAAAAATAAATTAACATTCATGGAATCTTGCTTAATTGGTGCCTAATGATTTTTGATCCGCCTTCATACAAATCTAATCCCCCCCCAATTTTTTTACCCTCCCCCATACATAGAAATATTTATATTTATAGAATTTAGACTATATGAATTTTTTAATGGGAGGTTATACCCACATTATGTATCCTAACAGCCTTTGAAATACTCTATAGATACTGAAATTTAGGGAATATTTATTCTTTCATGTCCACTATATATTGTTATAATATCATTAAAAACTAGAGCTTCTAGATTCTTACAGAGAGCCTTTTACCCCATGTTAATAAATATAAATTAAACTAAATATCGCCTACATTACCCATCCTTATGCTTAGCTGCTGTGTACTTAAATTAATAATAATCATTTAATTAGCTTCGGGGTTAATAGTGTATATACACATATATAAAAATATGAAAACACCTATCTTTATATAGATAGAAACATCTCAACACACTGGTTAAATGCTATTGCCAATCCTCAAGTTTGACTGATTTAGTTTAATAATTATGTTCAATCCGCGACATCATCTACCGAATCAATGTTTTTCCTTTTAAAATATTTACCGTAAGTTCTAAACCTTTTTTTATTGAATTTAAGGAGATGAAACTGGGGAGAATGATTTACTAAAATTAAAAATTGACTCATCTTATATTCTTCTTTCGATGCCTTCATTTTTATTTTCTAAATTTGGGGAAATCTCGATTTCTGAAAATTTTAATTTTGTCAAAATGTCTCCTTTATAGTCATATATCTTATAAATCTTGCATAACCTCTTAAAGCTTATCATTAATATTTCAAAAAGAGAGCGTTACGAAAGCAAACGGTTTATTTGATAGCTATATGAAATTTGTGAAAAAATAAATGAACACCAAAGCAAATAATCACGCAAATGTAAAAGAGTAAAATCATAACAAGTAAAGAAAAATGCGCAAATCGCAAAACAAAATAAAACCTGTGATCATCCTGTATAGAATAGTCGAGGCTAACATAAACCCTCCCCAAACAAAAATAACGAATAATATTTTTATTCTATTAACATTTTTATTAAAACAAGCAAATGAGATTTTAAACTTCCTTTCATCGCTTCATGTTGTTTGGATTCGCCTGTGAATAAAACGTCTCTCGTCAATAAATAGAAAAAGAAAACCGGAAGTGATAGCTTCACTCTCTTCACAAACACAATAACTTAAAACGAAAGCAAAACTCGTTAAATCTGCAAACACTTCCGCCTTTCTAATAACTTTGTTCACTACACGGCAATAAAATATTGTGGCTTTTAACATTATATATTTATACTTCTAAATTGTGAATAATTTTAAACAGAATGCAATTATGTGTATTAACATTTTAAAACACCAGTAGAATTGCATAAGCTGAAATGGAACCTGTCATAAATTATTCCATCTGATAAAATGCTAATTTCTTGACTTTCTACGTAACCGAGTGTAATAAGAACAAGTGTATTTTTTATTTAACTGGTTATGTTTAGACGATTGAGAGCACAACATTACTGCTATTACTGATCAGCCTGTATTGGCTTAGAACTTGTTGTCGCATGTTCTTCAAAATAAAAATATATCTGCTTATTATCCCGCATCACCTCCGATAAATTCAGATATCAATTATTTAACAAAACGCTTGACAGATGAAGATAAACATGTGTATGACTACTATTTAAAAGTTGGCTGCTATTACAACAACGTCTCAATCGATGTAACTCCTAACCTTATTTGAATGCATCAGTTCTAACTCGGAAAAGCAATTTGTCTAAAAATTCTCTGCCTAAAAATACCAATTTAGCCCCAAACCGTCAACAGAAACGGAAATTAATGATTAAACTGCTGTAAAACTCAACAATCAATATAACTTCCCAATGAAATAATACATAGTGATTTCAAATTCATAGTAATTTCAAATTCATAGTAATTTCAAATTCATAGTCATTTCAAATACATAGTAATTATGAATTCATAGTAATTTCAAATACATAGACATTTAAAATTCATAGTAATTTCAAATACATAGTAATTTATAATTCATAGAAATTTATAATTCATAGTCATTTACAATACATAGTAATTTCAAATTCATAGTAATTTCAAATTCATAGTTATTTACAATACATAGTAATTTCAAATTTATAGTAATTTAAAATTCATAGTGATTTCAAATTCATAGTAATTTCAAATTACTATGAATTTGAAATCACTATGCATTATTTAATTGGGAAGTGATATTCATTGTAGAGTTTTACAGCATTTTAATCACAGTGTGATAGTTTAATGCTGAATTTCATTATTTCAAATTCATAGTCATTTCAAATTCATAGTAATTCAAAATTCATAGTCGTTTAAAATACATAGTCATTTCAAATTTATAGTATTTTCAAATTCATAGTCATTTTAAATTCATAGTAATTTCAAATACATAGTAATTTCAAATTCATTGTCATTTTGAATTAATAGTAATTTTTAATTCATAGTCACTTCAAATACATAGTTATTTCAAGTTCATAGTAATTCCAAATTAATAGTCGTTTAAAATACATAGTAATTTCAAATTGATAGTAATTTCAAATTCATAGTCATTTAAAATTAATAGTCATTTACCATACATAGTCATTTACAAATTCATAGTAATTTCAAATTCATAGTAATTTCAAATACATGCTAATTTCAAATTCATAGTAATTTCAAATTCATAGTCATTTCAAATTCATAGTACTTTCAAATTCATAGTAATTTCAAATTCATTGTCATTTCAAATTCATAGTAATTTAAACTTCATAGTCATTTCAAATTCATAGTCATTTCAAATTTATAGTAATTTAAAATTCATAGTCGTTAAAAATACATAGTCATTTCAAATTTATAGTATTTTAAAATTCATAGTC
Organism: Sepiola atlantica; assembly: GCA_963556195.1. NCBI lineage: Eukaryota > Metazoa > Mollusca > Cephalopoda > Sepiida > Sepiolidae > Sepiola > Sepiola atlantica. The sequence continues at coordinate 95,500,832 of OY744517.1, forward strand.
ATTTCAAATTTATAGTCATTTCAAATTCATAGTAATTTCAAATTCATAGTCATTTTAAATTCATAGTAATTTCAAAAACATAGTAATTTCAAATCGATAGCCATTTCAAATTCATAGTCATCTAAAATTAATAGTCATTTCAAATTCATAGTAATTTGAAATTCATAGTCGGTTAAAATACATAGTCATTTCAAATTTATAGTTATTCTAAATCTATAGTCATTTCAAATTTATAGTAATTCTAAATTCATAGTAATTTCAAATTACTAGTCGTGTTAAATACATAGTTATTTCAAATTAATAGTCATTTCAAATCCATAATAATTTAAAATTCATAGTCATTTCACATTCATACTCATTTGAAATTCATAGTAATTTCAAATTCATAATAATTTCAAATATATAGTCATTTCAAATTCATAGTCATTTCAAATCTATAATAATTTCAAATTGATAGTAATTTCAAATTCATAATAATTTCAAATTGATAGTAATTTCAAATTCATAGTAATTACAAATTCATAGTAATTTCAAATCCATAATGATTTCAAATCCATAGACATTTCAAATTCATAGTAATTTCAAATTCACCCCCAAGTCCCATTCCTTCTGTTACTATTTGAATCCGTGTGTTTAATCTGTATACATCTTTTATATTTTTGTCCAATATGTAAAATTTGAAACATATCTGAATTAAGTTTCAATGTCCACGTATTTTGTAACTTTGAAAAATTATCAAGATGCGTGTGTTTAAACTTTTTGTAAGGCTATAAAAAGCAAGTCGACAGTTTCTGCAAAATATTCTACTACTCAAACAATAAGGTAATTCATTTATATATCATCCATATATATATATATATATATATATATATATATATATATATATATATATATATATATATATATATATATAAAGAAATGATAAAGGTCACGATGTCGATCATTACAACATCGGATGATACAAAATCTGATTCAGAGACATAATAACTAAACTTTACGTACATTGTTTAATCTGGCAAAAAAACTTCCACAATACGTAAAGCATTATCTGGGAATGACACAGTGGCTAAGTATTTAACGTCGCGGACTGATGACCTGAGTGTGCCGTGTTTCAGAAATATAAAATAGTAAATACACAGAACACACAAACTAATAAAAAAAACATCCTTCCTGTTAACTGTCTTTACACTTATACGAAAGGTATTTCATGCAACTTTTACGCCTTCGTATGTGGATGTCTTTCATTTAAAGACACTTAAAGAGGAATAAGTTGAAGTTAAAATCATAGGCGGAAAGGCTGGTGTGTCAACCACACTGTATTCGTCCTTTTGTTTCTCGCTATTAACTTGTTGGTCTTGATTTCTATGTCTATGAACAAGTCATATCAACGCATAGCTTAATTCAGGTGGTATCTTCTGATGTATTCTTAATATTAAAATCAGCTTTCTGTTCTCTTAACTCACCGAAATCAAATTACCAATTGATTTAAAACAGAATTTTCGGGCAGCACATTGAAACATTTACATTTGATCTGTCTCTATTGTAAAAGAAAGCGATGTGTTTTGAGTAATTATTATAACCATCGTTAATTGTTTTTTAAAAAATATTTTTTACTAAGATATTTCTTTTTTTTTCTTTTTCTTTTTTCAGTCTGTGCTCAGTCGGCGCGGGGAATTTTCGCTCTTTACATCCTAAACAACCCCGTGTCCCACCATGTTGTCCAGGCCTACAGTAACGCCCTGCACCTACCCGTCTTTGTCCTGAACGTCGCTACTAGACACCAGCTGCCTAGTTACCCGTTCGAAATAAATATGAGCCCGTCCTTTGTGCCTGCGATAACAGAGCTCATACATTTCTTCCGATGGAGAAGAATATATTACATTTTTGATTCAGATGACGGTAAGTCGTTTTTCATTTCAACAACCGTATTTGTAACATTAAAAACCAATAACACATTAAGTATCCATCCACAGTTGCGCCTAGCTAGCCTTGCATTATTTAAGTTTCAATATAGTTACACACATTTTAATAATTATCGAAAATTCAGTAAAAACGGCTACATTTTTAGGAATATAATTAAGTCAGGAAAACACATAGTCCTAAACATATACACACAGACATTATGATCAACATCATATTCGGTTTAACATCTGTTTTACATGTTGACGAAAACACATAGTCCTAAACATATACACACAGACAATCACGCCCACATTATGATCAGCATGATATTCGGTTTAAAATCTGTTTTACATGCTGACAAGCGTTGAGCAGCTTTAAGAAATTTACTTCGAAACTTACCTATCTCTGCTCAGGTCTTTAATTATCTCTCTTACCATCATGTCCATTTTTATTCTTTAAATCTTTCGTTGAGGTCATCAGATGTAAGCATCTCTTAAACACACGCACACACACCCATATATATATATACATGTATAGTATGTATCACATAAAACACACACATTTATATATATATATATATATATATATATATATATATATATATATATATATATATATATAGTGAGTTATGAAAATATATTTATGGCAATCAAGCTACACAGAGACTTCCGCGTTTCCCCGGAGGAATCTTCAAGCTAAAATGGGGATGAAACGCGGGAGCCTCTGTGTAGCTTGATTGCCAAAAATATATTTTCATAATTTACTACCTAGCTCTACTTGACTATAGAGCACTGTTGAAGTAACTACTGAAAATTGATACATAAAAAATGATATCTTCTTATAATTTTTTTATGTGGATACATGAAATACTAATATAATATATATATGTATATATATATACATATATATATATATTAAGACACATATATACACACACACGCACACACACACACTCCCACACACATATATATATATACATATATTTATATATATATATATATATTAAGACACATACAAACCCACACACACACGCATATATATATATATATATATATATATGTATATATATATATATATATATATATATATATATATATATATATATATATATACATGTATATATATATATATATATATATATATATATATATATATATATATATATATATATATATATATATATATACACATATATATATCTGGTTTAACAGGAGTGCCAACTTCTGTTTATTCTTTTTGTGATCCAATCTTTCTATTCGTCGAACTATAGATCTTGTACTATTAACCATGGAGTGTAGGAAATCTCCATATTTGACGCAGACGGTTTCGACCATCATTGGTCTTCTTCAGGCGGATGATTGATCAATGCAACATAAAATTGGTGAATTCATTAAGAAGACGTTTCCATGTGATGAAAAACATTAAAAACATTCAACAGAATTTCAATACGCCTTCGCACTCCTCATAACGAGCATGGTTGATGTTGGGCTTTTTAAATTGAAAGAACAATGCTTCTATTATGGAGAATACCGCAAAATGACACAGCAAGGGGTGATGTACTACCGGTTAAGATATTTAAAAAGTATCTTTGGATATGTTATGTGCTGTAATGTGTTTGTAAATGGAGCTTTGAGGGGAGGTCAGGTGGCAAGTTAATCGACGTGAAATACTGGTTCTAGTCATGCCAATATACGTGCTGTTAGCAGAGACAAATTCTCCGATAAGACATTTAAACACGTATATGGCATTACTAGTTTTAGTAAGCTATTGTCGGTAGGATTATTTTTTATAAGTATTGATGTTCAACCAGATATGTATCAAAGAGGGAATGTTGCCATATGATACAATATATATATATATATATATATATATATATATATATATATATATATATATATATGATAGAAGAAGGATAAACATGTACGACTGATAAATCTATTTCAACTTCGATTGTTAAATGCAAGGTGTACTCGGTAAAACATGTTTATTATTCTTACCTTAAGCTAAGGCTTTTCAAAAATATAAATCCTATCATTAGAGGAATTACATAGATAAATAAGTTGGCAGTGGAAAAGCCAGAATTACAAATTTGAAAAAAAACTTAAGTAATGGAGAGTGAGAATGTGCGTGTGAAAAATATGGGGTCGGTCCAGTTGGTGAATGTCTGTTGATAAGATGTCCAGTGAAAGGAGATTTACAGATGGAAAAAATGGTTTTCGTGAAAGCAGCGTTGAAAAAGTTCAAAAATGAGGTAAATCCAATAGAAAGATGTTCAGTTCAATCGTTTATTTTATATATATATGGTATGACATAGTATATATATATATATATATATATATATATATATATATATATATATATATATATATATATAGTATGTCATCTCCAAAACGAGTCCAACGCACATTTTCTTTTCACATATACTCAAAGCCATTAATCACCAGTTTTGCAGAACATGGTGGGAGCAACACTTTCTAACACAACTAGAACTACATTAATGAAAATACTGCGTCACACATTAATACATACCAGAGTCGTTCAAAAAATTGCAGGACACGTTTATGTATCAGTTCAAATGTGATAAAAAAACCAAGAGGAGTATTAAGGACTGGGTGGAACACTTCGAGGACTATAGTAGAAGAGAAACCTCATTGCAGCCAGAGACAATTGTCCACGCTGTTTAACACGCCCAACAAGTGTACAGCTAAGTTAATCGATATTGTGATAGAGTCAGTTCCGCAGGATCCGATAGACTTCGCAAGCATGTGTAGCGGACCCTTGCTCAGTCGCTTATTGTAATATTCTGGTTGCATCAAGTTGGAGCCAGCACCAAGACCACAAACCTATCCTATGATTGCTTGCAAGACAATTTTAGAGTCTGTTAGTATGTTAAATACTGATATTACTTGGGTACGCTACAGATCAGACATAAGCAGCCACCAAGTCGTCCTTATCTGGTGCTAATCTAAAGACAGAGCTGTGTATGGTAAGCAAAGATCATCATGTAACTGACAGAAGCGATCGGGAAGGGAGTTATATTATGATCTCAGTCGATTTATGAGGGGGTCATAGACAAATGTGTTGCATCTCGAGAAATGAATAGAACATATGCTTTAGTATGAAGTACAAAAAACTAATACTCTCACGATTTGATATCATTTTTCAAAGACCCTAAACCAGTTATTTCGAAAGTTTCATTTAATTAAAATTAATAAATGCGGTCTATCGAAAATTCGAGTCCATGAATCGACGTTGTCCCATAAAATCTGTGGTGATCGCAGGTTTTTTGTTACAGCTTGATCTGTTGGTGTCTTCATCAACCGCATCAAACATAAAATAAGTCGAAGGTGTTTCAGTCAGGCGAACTGAGGGACAAGATGTCAGATGCATTATGGTCGGCACTCATACTTTAATCTTCGTTGTGTCTTTTCTGATCAATCCCGGATTTCACTTCGTCGATAATATCGTAGGTGTAGGAAGTAATGTATCTCAAACTGTTGGTTCAGTATTTCATGTGCTTGACCATTATCAATGGGAAATGTATGGATCCACATATCCTTTCCTCAGGTAGACTATTCTCGCGAACAGTGATTCGAGAAGAATATCTCCGAGATAATACTATCCTTTCATCTACTAACACCAACCCTGTTTCAGTCTTCTTATAATTATTTTCGCTATCGGATATAATAATTACAGGTGAAATTGCAGTTTGAATTTTCTGTTACAAATTACATTCTTTAGTTTTTTCTCCCTGTAATTTTCTTTCTTTTGTTTTTTTTATATTCTCATATTAAGCTAGTACTTTCAATTTTTATAATGAATCTTTGTTTTTTATAACGAATTAATAACAGATTAATAAACATCGTATATGTTTGTTCACTAGAACTGCCAAGCTACCATCAATGGTACATCTATTATAAGCGTAAGGGGTCCAAAATGTACGCTATGTTTTGTCTAATTTAATTGTTTTTTTTGCAAAGGGCATAAAAAGGGTGGATGCCCTTTGTGAAAATTCAGATAACTCTGATATTTGTAAAATGTTAATATTATTAGTATTCGATATTAATTAATGAATATTCTATAAATATTTGTTTATTTAAAGTATTTTACCTGGCTTTAAGGGTATGCTACGGGTACAACATTCCGTTTGAAAATTAAAATATATCAGATTAATATTGAATTTGACCCGTAGTCATTAGCAAGCAAGATTGCATTAGTTTCAATTTCTTATTAAGGCGTCTTAAGCTTCAGCCTGAATCAAAACCATGCAATAGAGTTTTATCTAAATTAGAATAAGGAGTTCAGACATAAGGTTTTATATCATTATGTATTGATTTAAAGTAGGGTGTATTTCTTTACTGTCTACACGCATAATTCTTTTCCTATTTATGTTTATTTCATTTTTCTCTTTGCAGGCTTAATCCACTTACAAGATATTTACGATACATTTAATGATTCCAACAAACCTTTGGACGTTGTCGTTCGTCGCGTAGAAGACTTAGACAACTCCCACAGAATGTTACGGCAACTCGACCGACTCGATCGGCCACTTGATCCACGCAATATTGTCGTGGTTATGTCCAGTACATCAGCTTACCGACGTCTACTTAACCAAGTAAGTATATACGTTTTTTTTCTAACAAATAAGGTCTTAGATATAACTTTAAACTACCTACGCTAGGAAGTCCCAGATTGGAGAGTTTCCAATAGTGTGGAGTCGCTTCGTTGTTTCCATTAGTCTTAGGTCCATCAATTCTTGATTAAGTCGTAACACTTACGAAATTGAAATGGAAACTTAATATTAATATATTCTATGAATAATTATACGAAAATGTGAAGAACTTGAAGCATGAAAAAGTTTAGTTTTTTTATGAATTTAGCCGCAAAAGTTTATATACTGTTACACAAAACAAACTATCAGTTGATGATGTATACTAGTATATGTTACTGGACGAATATCTAATATAATCTGATTTTTTCTAGTTAAAAGAAAGACAAAAGTTTTTTCTTGATGCCTATTAATCAAAACAACACGACATGAATGTGGGGTGCCCCAAAGGTCGATACTTTGACCTTTATTATTCCATAAGCGATCTTCCTGGTGTAAGCGTCCGAGATGGGTATATTTGCCGATGACACGATGGTTTTTTCTCAACAAATGGGCTAATTGAACTCACGCATATCTAAACTATCAAAAGTGAACCTTAAGATATGAGGCCATGGTCACAGTCGATGCTACACAGACAAATCTAATTTTCTTTAAAAAATTAGAATAAACCTTTCAAAACCTCCTCGGTCTAACATTCACACGCAACATAAATTGGATAAATACATAAAAGATATGGTTCAGTCTGCTGCAGAGAAAGTGGGGTCTCGCTACACCTGCAAGTATCTAATTTCTATACAAATCCACAAATCATCCATGCATGTAGTATTTTTCCACATCTAAGCTGGTTCTCTATCTGCTAGGGTTCTTGGCCTTTTGGCTAAGATCAAAGTGTAGTATCTGTTCCGATGGATACTGCACCCCATAGACTGGTATTGTCTTGGCCTTCTGGGCTTGATTTACGCCGGTCTATGGGTCTGTCCTGTGCAGTTATAGGAGGTCCACCCTCCCAGGCTTCGCCTCCCCTCTTTGAGGAGGAGTTAGTTTATTGTTTACTGCCTGAGGCGCCCCTACCGGGGAATACCGATGGGGCTGCCTAGGCAATTTTTAAACCACACTTTCCCGACCTGACCTTGGGTCACATCTTACTTGTGGGAGTAAGATAAAAACTGGCATTGTGCCTAACTCCTGGAGAGGAGTAAATCAATACTCATATCTACTCTTTTGTCAGGGTACAAAAAGAGTATCTACCTCAATAGGTCCCATACTATCTTGTAAGCTCTAGCACCTCTCTCATTATCGTAATGGGGCTTCCCTGTGCTTGTTTCACATATACTTATACGGAATTGACCTTGGTAAACTTACTGTACGTGTACCCCATCAACATAAATATCCTCGATACACCTAGCAAGCAGCAACACTACACCATTTCAATGTAAAGGTCCACAGATGCTGGAAGACCTTTAACTTTAATAGCTTTTTCCTCAGAGCACTTGCCTTTTGAATTCGTTCTCTGCTCTCTGTTTCCCCGAGTGTTGCATCATGCAGAAATTTAAATATATTGTGGAAAAATATCTTGTTACACAACTCCCCATATAAGATATTCCCTATAAATTTAGCCTCTAATCACAGTAGCCCCTAACGTTTCACTCGCAATATTCCTTGTTTGGTGCGGAACAAATGTGAGAAAAAGTGTTTTACACAATCATACGACATGATATTTTATTATATATATAACTTTGAAAATCACGAAATTGTCCCAACAAAAAGTGTTGCATTTCAAAACTCGACGACACCCATTAAATTATGTTACATAAAATGATACCGAAGTAATTTCCCTTTGATTTCAATAAAATCAGCTTTGATTCAGAGTCTAGATTTAATATATTCGTCTTTTTATTGTTTAAGGTCTCAATTTAAACGAATTGGTTCTATCGCGTTTTGCGTTCGAACTCTTCATGTTTATATATATATATATATATATATATATATATATATATATATATATATATATACATACAGGGTGGGCAAAAATAAGGGTCCTATTTTTAAAAATTCATAACTTTTTTATTTATTGATTTTTTTTTTTTTTTTAGAATAAGTAAAGGACCCCTTCCGAAGCAAGCATGAGCCGTATTAGCCCTAAGGAACGTACCCTCATTTAGAAAACATTATTTTTGCTTAAAAAACTCAAAACAGTGTAAAAAACAATACTTTAGTTTTTGTAAGTTTTAAGAAGTGTTTTTCGGCTAAAATTTGTTTTGTTTATTTCAAAAAATCTCGGAAGGGTCAGTCTACACACACATAAAGTTTGGTGAGTTTAACTTTTATTTTGTGGAAGTTATTCAAATTCAAGTTATTCAAATTTAAAGATAGGACCCTTATTTTGGCCCACCCTGTATAAGCCTGACTTTTTTCCTTTCGGCGATGAAATATTGGCGCTTCTTTGTAGCTTAATTGCCATCAATATATGTTCATACTACTACAAATTCCTCTACTACTACTACCACTACGACCACTACTACTACTACTACTACTACTACTATTACGTATTGAGCACTGTAATAGTAAAGACTGAATATATATATATATATAATATACATATATAATATATTATATCACCTTATAATATACATTTATATACATAAAATCATATATATATATGTGTGTGTGTGTGACTGTGTGTGTGCGTGTTTGTGTTGAATAACTGTGTGGCTAGGGATGGGTGTGCGGCTCAAAGCGGCTTCTTTGAATTCATTGAGATCTACTATCCCGTTGTCTTTAAAGAGACCTTTGAAAATCGATTCGTTTCTTTGATCGAAAATGACGAGATACATTAAAGAATTTCCAATGATGAAATCAAATTTTCTCACATTATGTTAACCTCAATTATTCAAAACAACAACACAATATTAATAATAATAATAATAATAATAATAATAATAATAATAGTAGGTACCAAAATATAAAAAAACAAAATGCCATAAGTAGAAATACTGCTACCCGTACACTTCACAGACGGAGGAATTGACTAGAAAAGAATAGTGACTAGTACTGGTGCTGCATAGCGGCATCAAAACCCAGACATTTTTTATGTTAACAATGATGGGAATCATCGCCACGAAAGTCTATTAAACGCCCCCTCCCCAATTACGAAAGCAATACTATAACCACACGAAAAGTCTAGAAGCGTTTTCAAACTTTCGTAACACTCAATTTTAAGGTACTTTTAATATAATTCCTTAAGGGGCACTTTTATAGCACTTTTAAGCCTTCAAACTGTCGGTCCATTTTCAATACCTCTCGTTAAACACATTTTCTTAAATTCTTATCTCATTAAACACAGTTCATTAAACATTGTATCTCATTTAAACACTTTAATGGCACTTTTAGGCCTTTAAACTGTCGGTCAATTTTCACATTACGTTAAAAACACTTCTCGTTATCGAAACTTTTTTTAAATTTTAAACATAGTTCTTTTAAAATTCTTTTTTCATTAAACACAGTTCATTAAACATTGTATCTTATTCATACACTTTAAACATTAACCACTTTAAACATTGTTCGTTAAGCATATCAAATAAAGCATGGTGCATTTTTCCTTCCTGCTTTTTAGTCCTTTCAGTTTTACAGATTAGGACCCCAAAATGTTATGCCCCAAAAAGTTACCTTACATTTTCTTTCATCGCCTGGTTGTGATCGCCGTTGGTGCCGTCGATTTCATTGTGTCTCTCTCGCCGTGATCGGTGTTGGTGATATTCGATATGTGGATAGATTTTATCGACAGGCAGAAGAGAAACGCGGAGACAATTTTTCCTCAGAGAGATTCAAGTCTTTTATTCGTTGCGGAGGGTTTTGTTTCCATTCATTCCTTCGATCCTCATTCATTCTTCCTGCTGGGTGAATGCGACGGGGATTTCTGCTGAATCACCTAGAGATCCAGCCATTACGATGAGCGATTACATTTTCGATTCCTCGCTCTCACTTCCTGAGCTTCTCTGTTTCATTCCAGGACCCACAAAGAAGATCCACCGTCCAGCTCGCTGCCAAACACGTAACTCACTTTTAAAACTTTGTTTCTCATGAAAGAAGGAGTGACGTCATAGTCTTTTGTCCTGTCATACAAATCATAACCAGAACTGGACTGCCATTTATTGAACTTCAACTTTTGAAGTTGGCCAGGTTTCACCAGATGTTATGACTTCTCGGGCTTACTCATTCCGATGACAAATGTATTTGTCCCAAAATGGATGTCCCTTTGACCTGCACCGAACTAAGTTCACCCCTCTCACAATAAAAACTAGTGGACCTACTCGCTTTTAAGCATACAAGGCCCCCTCATAATATAACACTGGCATGCTATAAAAACAACAACCCTACGGAAAAAAGCCTATTTGAATCCCATGAATATTTATGAAACCAATCGACTGACTAACATGAATAGAAAAAAAAGGATTGCAGACCTAACGAGGCATAGTCTTAAGAGCTAGTTTTGGAGCTGCAAATTCTGTAAATAAAATGAAAAGTACATTCTATAAAAGAACGTCAGGGAAAACCTAATCGTGAAAACTCACCGGTACAAATCAGGTCCAATTATGAACGAGGAGAAAACGAAGCTACAATGTTTTATGTATAAAACATAGACGTTAATCAGAATAAAACAAGTAAACAGAATATTGCAACGCGTCAAGATCTAAATTACTTTATTTTGTCACTAGAAAAATATTTATTTCCAGAAGAAATTATTAAAAGAAGCCTGCAAAGATAATGATGCAGCAAAACCCTAATAAAAAAACGAGTGGAATTTCAAATCGGTCGACTGGAAAAGCAGCTAACGCTATTAATAAAACTTAAGAGATCAGTAAACAGCTGACAAAAGAAGAAGAAAGGTTCACTAAGCAACGTAAATACCAAAATCAACAAAGAAAAGAAAGAGATAAAAAAATCAAAAGAAACAAGTAACGGAAGATAAACGTAAATAACACAATACAACAGAAACAAGTAACGGAATACAAACGTAAATAACAAAATAAACAAAAACAAGTAACAGAATACAAACGCAAATAACAAAATAAACAAAAACAAGTAACGGAAGACAAACGTTAATAACAAAGTCAACAGATAGAAGTAACGGAAGACGAGCGTAAATAACAAAATAAACAGATAGAAGTAACGGAAGACGAACGTAAATAACACAATCAACAGATACAAGTAACGGAAGTCAAACGTAAGTAACAAAATCAACAGATACAAGTAACGGAAGACAAACGTAAATAACGCAATCAACAGATACAAGCAACGGAAGACAAACGTAAATAACACAATTAACAGATACAAGTACGGAAGACGAGCGTAAATAACAAAATAAACAGATCAAAGTAACGGAAGACGAACGTAAATAACACAATCAACAGATACAAGTAACGAAAGACAAACGTAAATAAGAAAATCAACAGATACAAGTAACGGAAGACGAGCGTAAATAAGAGAATCAACAGATACAAGTAACGAAAGACAAACGTAAATAAGAAAATCAACAGATACAAGTAACGGAAGACAAACGTAAATAAGAAAATCAACAGATACAAGTAACGGAAGACAAACGTAAATAAGAGAATCAACAGATACAAGTAACGAAAGACAAACGTAAATAAGAGAATCAACAGATACAAGTAACGAAAGACAAACGTAAATAAGAAAATCAACAGATACAAGTAACGGAAGACAAACGTAAATAAGAAAATCAAAAGATACAAGTAACGGAAGACGAGCGTAAATAAGAGAATCAACAGATACAAGTAACGAAAGACAAACGTAAATAAGAGAATCAACAGATACAAGTAACGAAAGACAAGCGTAAATAAGAAAATCAACAGATACAAGTAACGAAAGACAAACGTAAATAAGAAAATCAACATATACAAGTAACGGAAGACAAACGTAAATAAGAAAATCAACAGATACAAGTAACGGAAGACGAGCGTAAATAAGAGAATCAACAGATACAAGTAACGAAAGACAAACGTAAATAAGAGAAACAACAGATACAAGTAACGAAAGACAAACGTAAATAAGAGAAACAACAGATACAAGTAACGAAAGACAAACGTAAATAAGAAAATCAACATATACAAGTAACGGAAGACGAGCGTAAATAAGAGAATCAACAGATACAAGTAACGAAAGACAAACGTAAATAAGAGAAACAACAGATACAAGTAACGAAAGACAAACGTAAATAAGAGAAACAACAGATACAAGTAACGAAAGACAAACGTAAATAAGAAAATCAACATATACAAGTAACGGAAGACAAACGTAAATAAGAAAATCAACAGATACAAGTAACGGAAGACGAGCGTAAATAAGAGAATCAACAGATACAAGTAACGAAAGACGAACGTAAATAAGAGAATCAACAGATACAAGTAACGAAAGACAAACGTAAATAAGAGAAACAACAGATACAAGTAACGAAAGACAAGCGTAAATAAGAAAATCAACAGATACAAGTAACGAAAGACAAACGTAAATAAGAAAATCAACATATACAAGTAACGGAAGACAAACGTAAATAAGAAAATCAACAGATACAAGTAACGGAAGACGAGCGTAAATAAGAGAATCAACAGATACAAGTAACGAAAGACAAACGTAAATAAGAGAAACAACAGATACAAGTAACGAAAGACAAACGTAAATAAGAGAAACAACAGATACAAGTAACGAAAGACAAACGTAAATAAGAAAATCAACATATACAAGTAACGGAAGACGAGCGTAAATAAGAGAATCAACAGATACAAGTAACGAAAGACAAACGTAAATAAGAGAAACAACAGATACAAGTAACGAAAGACAAACGTAAATAAGAGAAACAACAGATACAAGTAACGAAAGACAAACGTAAATAAGAAAATCAACATATACAAGTAACGGAAGACAAACGTAAATAAGAAAATCAACAGATACAAGTAACGGAAGACGAGCGTAAATAAGAGAATCAACAGATACAAGTAACGAAAGACAAACGTAAATAAGAGAAACAACAGATACAAGTAACGAAAGACAAACGTAAATAAGAGAAACAACAGATACAAGTAACGAAAGACAAACGTAAATAAGAAAATCAACATATACAAGTAACGGAAGACAAACGTAAATAAGAAAATCAACAGATACAAGTAACGGAAGACGAGCGTAAATAAGAGAATCAACAGATACAAGTAACGAAAGACAAACGTAAATAAGAGAATCAACAGATACAAGTAACGAAAGACAAACGTAAATAAGAGAAACAACAGATACAAGTAACGAAAGACAAGCGTAAATAAGAAAATCAACAGATACAAGTAACGAAAGACAAACGTAAATAAGAAAATCAAAAGATACAAGTAACGGAAGACACACGTAAATAACAACATCAACAGATACACGTAACGGTAGACAAGCGTAAATAACAACATCAACAGATACACGTAACGGAAGACAAACGCAAATAAGAAAATCAACAGATACACGTACCGGAAGACACACGTAAATAACAACATCAACAGATACAAGTAACGGAAGACAAACGTAAATAAAAAAAAATCAACATATACAAGTAACGCAAGACAAACGGAGAGGATACAGATTCATATCTGGTATGGGTCAATAAAATATAAATTTTGCGAAAAATGAAAGCAAGTTTTACTAGAAAGTGTACTAAGCAAGGACTAAAAGAAAATAATCCGCCCTGAAAGAAACAAAACCGTTGTTGGAAAACGACAAAAAAACAACCGAAAATAATTATCACACAATTGAAGAAGGAACATATTCATAAATTAACAAAGAAACTTACAAGACGACCATAAGAAAACTGTTTAGCTGAAAACATCTGTTTAATGCTCATAACTATCCCTAAGTCGATTGTGACAATAATCCTAAATATGTGTCATATCTTTTTATAAGATTCTAGGAGAATTGTCTATGTTATTTAAAATATGCAGCTTTCTTTCCTCTATATACAATGACTCTAACATTGAAACATTAGCGTAAATCTTGTATGTTGTATATAAGCATGTAAATAATGACATTTTGCTTAACCAACATAAGGGTTAGCTAATGTCATACATATATTTTATATATAATGCAGACAAAAGATTCTATTTATTCTTGTCATCTTAAAAAAATCGTCTCCAAGATATTTCACTTCGAGGTAAGATGTGACCCTAACAATGGATGACGTGATTTGTTTTCGGATACTTTTGTTTGCAGTTAATAGCTGCTTTTACACAAGACTTGCTTCTTTTAACGCTAACCTGAACCTTAACCTTAACCTGCTTGTGTCCTTAGAAGCGTACATCCTCTTTACGTTATTTATCCAACGGCAAAAACAAACCGTTGCGCGAAATTCGTCTTTGCAAAGATACGCAGGAGAAAAACGTTCTATATTTCCTTTTTGTGTTTGAATCCATTTAATCTAATATTTCAGACTGGTTGCACGTTCGTATTTGTAAGTTCTTTTTTTATGTTTTCCTTACATTAAATAGGGACGCATTTTGGAGGGCTTAAGCCCCGAAAATCGCGGCTAAATTATTTCTATGATTATCTAGTTACGATAATTGATTTGTTCGCGTTTTGCTTTTACGGCATGTCAACTAACGTAAGGTAATTTTATATAGAAAGAACACGTATTATTTTGTCAGTTAATCTTGGTTTGGTAAAATGTAATAAAAATAATCTTTTTATCGTAATTATTTAACTCGCGCTCCTGTTGTATTACGGTATTGTCGACGCGTATCATATCATAAACCTTTGTAGCTGAGACCCATGTGTCGTCTCGTATTGTCTTTGCTCAACTGATAGGATATGGTCTGTTTAGATAGACGCTTTACTATGCGTGAGAAATATGTTCAAACAATATTTACATACATCATATATATATATATATATATATATATATATATATTAAAAAAATGTAATCACTTCTCTTGGATGCTTGAATAAGGTCGTAAGGTCGAAATAAATTATCGCACCGGTGATTGTGTGATCCCGTATTACTTTACTTTATTCTTGCTCTGTTTATTACATTGAGCTCTTATACTCGGATTTCCTTCTGGAATTTATTTGACTCTAACACACACAAAGGTTGAAATAAATTATTGCATCGATGATTATGTAATTTCGTGTAACTATATTTTATATATATATATATATATATATATATATATATATAGATAGATAGATAGATAGATAGATAAATGAAGGAAGAGAAATAAACAAAAATGTAAAGATTACAAATCTGTTTCATTATCAGTTCTTCAATGCAAGGTGTATTCAATAAACGCATGTTTGTATGTTCTTTACTTAAGACAGGTTTTCAAAGAATGGTATCTTATCATCAGAGGAAATTACATAGATAGATAAGTGGCGGTGAATAATAAAAAATCATGATTGGAAAATTTGCGAAGATTATGAAAATTACATGTGAGTGTGTGAGAAGTTTGTCAAAATGCAAAAGATGTCCGGTTTATAAAATGTGCAGTGACAAAATGGCCAGTGAAGTAAAGGGTAAGCATGAAAATACAAAAAAAACACCGTTAAAAGTTCGTAGAGACTGCATCAAATACTGTAAATCTAAGAGAAGTTAATCCAACAGACTAATGTGTGATTCTGTCGTAGAGACAAGGTTGGTTAGGGTGGAGGTTTTAGATTTGAAGTCATCTTAAAGCTCCATGGATCTCAAACATAAATTATTAAGGAATTGAATCCAAAATATTGTAGAGATTTCAAGTAGAATCCAGTAGGTAAGCAGGTTCGCTGGTGTTTAAATGTTTATCCGATGAATTCTAGCGATTGAAAGATGTAGTTAAGTGAAAATTCGAAGCCGATGATAGTAAGGCATAATAGTAGTGGGTATGTGGAAGAATATGGTTTAACCAGGATACTCTAACTGACACTTGGTTTGAAGTGGAAAATGTGTTGTTCAGATACAGTTCAACGCTAGTGAGTAAAATAGATTTTAAATATCTGTTGCTTACAAGGATTTTGCTAGACAGAGCAGAATAATAGTAAATAATTGGAAGTGGCTATAAGACTAGTACACAAGCGTGAATAGCTTTAATTGAAAAAGTTATGGGGATAATTATTCATATTGAGAAAAAATTTAACTTAGAGTATTAGATATTACAGGGTAAAAGGTTGGGGCACGTTACAAGTAAATATCTTTTGGATCGTTGAAGCACTATAATTAAGTCAGATGGTATATAATTCAGAAGGTTTCAAGAAATTTGACGTTAGGTATTTACGCGTTTAAAAATAGCTATTCAGACATGTTTAGTATTTAAGGTTTAAAAAGTTTGAAGAATTCACAGTTAGTTAAAGAGTGATTGCTTAAGTGGAAGGTGGTTTACATGCTCAGGTAACATCATTAAAACACTATTTCCTAGCTCCAGAGGTATCAGGATTCTATAGTAAATTAAACAGGTAAAGTTATATCCGAGTATATGGAATTTAAGCGGATAGGAGCTGAGTTAGAGGGGTGGGGTGGAAAGTTACAATACTTTAAGATACTACTGAGATACCTCTGTAAGTTACAATATTTTAAGATATTACTAATGTTTAGGTAGGTTGCTGTATTTATCTGCTTAGGTATGGGGGGTCAATATACAAGGTTATATGGTGGGATTTGCTTGATTATCCAAGAATAGTATTACATGAAGTACTTTGAGTGCATATTGATTGAAAGAGGACGAAGGGGCGAGTATAGAAGTGACTGGGAAGTGTGGTAAAAAAGTAAACCCTATGTGATCTATGAGGAGTAGATTGTCGGTGGTGAGCGTTGTATCAACACATTCAATGGATTTTGCTATAAGGGAAAAAGGATAGACAATGGGTTTGTTGTAAGAGGGAGTTTCTAAATAATTGGAGGTAGATTTAAGATTAAAGGACCTGGAGGAGAATGATTAGGGATTTCGGGTACAGTAATTATCATATCTCAATATCCGGTAAAGAGTATGAGTTAATGAGGTGAATAGACACAAAGAAGACGCGATGTTATTGGGGTGATTTGTCATAAAGTTAAAAAAGTTAAAAGTTAAACTATTCTTAGTAGGGGGGACGTTAGTTATTGGCTGGGAGATTGGGTGTCAGAGGGAGCAATTAAATTGATACATTTAAATGTTCGTTGTGCTGCATTTCGAAAAAAGTTCGTTTTCAGAATTAATAATATTTTACTCTTGGCTGCTGTAACTATCAAAACTATTTCTAAACTTGGGAAAATTCAGATCCTGGAGTATAGGACCTAGACATTTTCAGTATTGACAAATGCAGTTAGTAGGGAGTGTTTTTACGCTAAACATATTTGATTCAATTGGAAAGTTATCGTCGTATTGTTATTGAAATAGTATATATGGTTGGATATTCGGGTCTTAATGGACAAGGCACTGGCCCCACTGTATGTGCACCTTTTATATTGGTGTTGTTATTGCAGTATTTGCATTATTTGTACTAGCGAGAGTGGTTAGGGTTTGGATGTTTTAACTAAGGTCAAGTTGGAATTGATTGGTGGGGAAACTACATGGGTTAGAGGTGATAGAACAAGGTTATTATTAGTAAGCGGGAGTGGTTAATTGCCCTTAAGGGTGTTATTTTGAGTGTCGTGTAGTAATGAGGTTAAGGATGTAATTGGTTATGAGGTAAAGAAAGTGGTTGTATACAGGAGTAAGTTCCTATATTAACATTCTGGCGGGATTGTTTTACAGTGTATGTGTATATGATGTGACCTTGTATACAATTACTGTTTAATGGGTATTTACTGGATTTCTGGTGGTTACAATTATTAACAGGGGGTATTGTGGGTGCTGGTGACTGAACAGATTATTTGAATATTAATCTTGATAAGAACAAGGTAAATAATTAAAAGTCCTCATATTTTTCTAAATTAAGTGATGCCCTAATATGTCTTCGATTTACGATATGTGTGGTATATATTTTGTGCTTCGTAAAATGAGAAGGAATTTGTGAACTGATACAATTTTTGTCTCAATTTAGTAGACCTTTGTGAGAGCTGGATTTTCTCTAATTAAAATCTGATCTTGAATCGATGACAAAACTAACTACTTTTTTCTTCACGTAATTTCTACTTTTATCTCAGCGTCAAATCGTAATTGTCTTTTAAAAGCAAATGCTTCATCAAACATTTAGTAGGAGACGTTTTATG
This sequence comes from Sepiola atlantica, assembly GCA_963556195.1. NCBI lineage: Eukaryota > Metazoa > Mollusca > Cephalopoda > Sepiida > Sepiolidae > Sepiola > Sepiola atlantica. Next base: position 95,519,545 of record OY744517.1, read on the forward strand.
CTTTTAATGCTTTTTTATCAGACATGATGGTGTATTTTCCTTTAAGATTAAAGAAGTAATATTACCGATTATGGGTGAACTTCACTTTAGTAAAAGACATTTCTAAAAGATGCCGGGCAATCACGGTTTGTTTTATGTCCTCGTAGCAAGTTCGTTTTTAATTAAATGGCAATAATGAAACAAACGTGCAAAATAAACAAAGTTGGCAAAAATAAATAATTCGAACGTTATCTCGCAATGGCTAAGCCTTGATGAACAAAACAAAATAATTTAGCCTCGCGTTAAAGCAACTAAATAGGTACTTATTAAAATACACGTTTATTTCTAATAATTGTGCTTTGTTCGATTTATAGATTTTGTTAACTGATTCTCAAAATATGTAGCTCATTCCTGAAACCTTTCAATTGTATTTTCTTCCTCGATCAGTTTTCTTCCATTGTATTTCTTTGCAGATTATGGACGTTGGAATGAATAAAGACGGCTACCATTATATACTTGGCGGGCTGGTAAGAAATTCCTTTTTTATTTCAATAACCGCTCAGAATATTATGGCTTTTCCACTAGATTGGATGGTTTTTCTTTATTTTTCTCTTTTTATATTATTATTATTATTATTATTATTATTATTATTATTATTATTATTATTATTATTATTATTATTATTATTATTATTATTATTATTATTATTATTATTATTATTATTATTATTATTATTATTATTATTATTATTATTATTATTATTATTATTATTATTATTATTATTATTATTATTATTATTATTATTATTATTATTATTATTATTATTATTATTATTATTATTATTATTATTATTATTATTATTATTATTATTATTATTATTATTATTTGTACTCACTAGGAGGTTTTACACAGATCACTATCAGTGATTGCTTACTGATAATCATCGGTGGTGTTTGCTGGAGTCTGAGTGACAACAAGGCTCCCCAGATTTCAAGTACTTTCCACCTCTTTCAATAACTAATGACTTTGCGTTATCACAACACACGCTTACCATCGATTTCTCGCTGGAAACGACCTTTTGTCTTCTTTGGGATTTCTGTGGCAATAAGCCTACCTAAGGTCCCAGTCCTTTCTGCCCTTTTCCAGTGAAGGGCTGGTTAGTGCCTTCCACCCTCGATCTTTCTATTGTCCGTGACCTTTCATTAATATTTTGTGTCGTATCCTCTTCCATCACTATTTTGGTGGGGTAGTTTATGATATTTCTTGCCTTTTTGTTCCTTGGTTTGATGTGGTGGTATTCTTTTATGTGTTTTTATTTTCTTCTTATTGCAACTTCCATGTGTATTCGTATTCTTCTTCTACTTCTTCTTTTTCTTCTTCTTCTTCTTTTTCTTTTTCTTCTTCTTATTATTATCATTAAAATTATTATTATTAGTTTATCCACGCTCCCTGGGCGATGTTGGCACCCTACCTGGGTATGTCAATTTCCATTTTTATCTAGCTTCAATCGCTTTATAGTTAGTACTAAAACGAATATCTCTGAAATTGTGTGTTGAAAAATAAGCTACATATTATTTACATGACAGAGTAAGTAACTATGATGAATTAATTTACGTATTGTTTTATTTAGCGAAAAACATTGGGAACCACGTTTTAAGGAAAATAATTCACATTGAACTAATCTAGAATAAACCTTATGTCTAATTTTTGCAGATTACAAAAAAGGTCATTAAATTAAAAAAAAAATGTTTATGTAGTAATTTTTATTATGTTATGTTTATTTCTTTAAATTCATCAAACGTGTATCAAGTCAAATATCTCTTAGACTTACTTGATATTTGAAGGCGGGTTCTTACGTCGTAAACACTACTGAATTTGTAATGTGTACTCTGCCTATTCATTTCTGTCAACCAATCACAGTTTCTATATGCGTACGAACAGACAAATAAAAAAAACATAACTTTTTAATAGTATTCTAGTTTATACCAGCCCCTTAAACGGTGTCGATATAATTCCTACGCTATGCAAATTTCCATTTTAACCTAGCCTGTTCTGTATGGAGAAAACTATTTGAGAAATTTCCTGGAAAAATACGCTACTTAATATTTGTATAAGAAAGTAAGTAACTACATGCTAAAACATAAGGAATTCTTTTTTACGCATATATAATTAGCTTTGAACTCATCCCAAATCACCTATGTATTTACTTTTTTGCAAATTATCAAAAAGGGTCACTGACTTAAAAAAAGATAGTCATGCAATGTTTTTTTTTATGTTGATAATCTATGTAAATTTCTTTAAATCTATAAAACATGTAGTGTATAAGCAATCATCTAGACTTACGTAAGTGGCGAAGTTAGATATTGTCATCGTCAAAACTATAGCCCCTGTAACATGTTATCTTCCTATTCCTCTGTTATAACAAATTGTAAGATTCAATTTCCTAACAAAGAAGTAAACTCCAAAATATTATTATTGATTTTATTTATTTCTATGGGTATCCACACAGGTCAATACCTGTTCCTAGTTCCTTCATGTATCTTTTAAAAATAGCTGAAGAACATCGATATTTCGAAATTAGACAAGTTCTACAATGTATTTATTACGTTTAAAAACATTGTGACTCACGGAAAAAAATGTGACTGACGGACAGACAGACCGACGGACAAAATCTCTATTAATATCAAGATGTATAGATACGTATTGAGCCAGAACACGATTCTTTCAGCTCAGGGAATGGGTATTGTGGAAGTATTCAGAGCGGATAATGATGAGGTGTTAATTTCTGACTTGAAACAATCCTATGACTGAATAGTTAATTTGTGGCCCCATCTGACCGATTTGAATACTGGATATGTACAATACAAAAATGTGAATGATCTTTCAGCCTGGAGAATACAATAATGTAAAAAAAATGCAGTTTCTCTGTCTGAGACGCATATGAATTGCTGCACAGTCTGAGAGACAAGGACATCACTATACAAATATTATTGTGTACTGTTTACCGCAAATTTATACCTAGCATTGCAACATCTGAGTATGTTATTCAGTGGCATCATGAGAAAATGAAGTAGAAATGGGAATTCTGTATGGAAAATGCCTGTCTGTATTTTATCACTGTTAGGTCAACATGTTTCTATTATTACTCTATAAAGTTGATAATTTCGTTTGACATTTTATGCTTCTATAAGCATTCAATTATGTATATTTTGGAGTTGTTTTGTACATTTCTTGTTATCAATTCATGATAAGGCTATATACCTTTTTTGCGTTTGCCCTTTTTCGGTATATTCTTGGTCGAAGTATAGCAGGTCATTAGCCCTTTTTGCCGCTTTTCTATTCCTCACGGTCTCATTCGCGGCTATCAAGAGAATGTGTAACTCTATTTGCTAAATTGTAGCGAAACATATTTCCTACGCGTTTGGTAGGCAGATTATTGGTCTCTAGTTTGTTTGCATAGTTCTGCAATAATCAGGTTATTTCCTTAATACACAATACCAGTATGTTTGATTCATGCAATCTTAAATATGTATCTATTGATTGCGTTTGATTTGCCTTCTGTGGATCTTTATCCATATGTTCAGCCACTCGCCAATAGTGTTATTTTGCTGCCATTTTTACCATATATTGCCCCGATAGTACTTTCTTTCTTATGGTTGCTTCCCTTTTCTTTTCCTCTATTTACGTTTTTTTTAACTGTACTTTCCTGGCTTGCTTAAGTCTATCTTGTTCAAACGCTTTGTTTTTTTAACTTTAATAATTTATTATAAACGATTCTTAACAGATAAGTTTCTAATTAACTCATAACTGGGGCGAGTAGTTGCTCATAAGTTTCTCAATGGTATTACAAGATGAACCATACAATCCATCCAATTGTATTTAAACTGCGATACGTTGATTCCATAGTATTTTACAGAGTGCACTGGATGCTTATCACCACTCAAATTCCAGAGAAGGACCGCAGTCATCGTCAGAGATTAATCAATGGTAAATGGCTGTTGCGAAAACACAAAATAATTTACGACAGTAATCGATAGAGGCGGAGACTGCTGGATATCTAGGGAGACTTGTCGTAACTCAGACTCCAGCGAACACTTCTGGTTGTTGTTAGCGAGCAATCACAGATAATACCTTGTGTGAAAACACGTAGTGAGTAAATAATAATAATACTAAGAAGAAAAAGAAGACGAAGAAGAAGAAGAAGAAGAAGAAGAAGAAGAAGAAGAAGAAGAAACTTCGTTCTAATTTTTTTTTTTAGATTTTCGATCCATTTTCCAATTAATTGTCTTGTTTCTCTGGACAAACTCTTTCTAAAATTATTAGGAGGTATTTAAAAAAAATACCTATTATCTTGTCTTTTTATCTTCATTGATTTCAAATATTCCAGATGCTGAAATTTAATTCAATTTTCCGCCAAAGTTATTGTGAAAACGAAATTGAAGATTCTTTTCATGATTCGGTTAACCTCTTCGATAATCATCTGATTTTCTTTAAAATATTCGGGAGAAAATAGTTAAAGTAGCTAATTATAAAATGGCTACTTTACTAATTCGATGGGGAATTATCATTTGTTTATTTGAGCGGATCATTTAAACTGGAGTTTTCAAATCCGATTATAAAACAGAAAGATCCACGTAATTTGATTGTAGAAGGAAAAGTTTTTCTTTTAATTTTATCTTTTGGACTGACAAGAGAATGTGAAGCTAATCTTCAGAATAGAAGAATGAAGATAAAAAGTAAATAAAAATAAATCAAATCAAATCGCTAAGAATGAGAAGAGGATATAGCAATGGCATTTTCTATTATGATTTAAGGAATACTTGAAATTTAAATGAAGAACAGATATGGTTAAGATACAAGCATTTCATTTGTATGTTAAGCGATGAAAATGCAATCTCAGTCTTAAACCTGACAGACTATACAGACCGACCTATACATAAACATATTTTTATAAGTTCGTGTACGCATCTAACATTTATATTTTGAACATAAGTTTGTAAGGTTAACAAAAATGGTATTTAAAATCTAAGCCCTAAATAACAAGGAAAATGATTTTACACATTTCTAAAGATATGCTAAACTGTTAGTACTAGGTCCTGAGAGTATGTTTGGTGATTCATAATTCCCCAAAAAATTAATGAGGATAATCTTCCTCATTATATGCAATGTGAGATCCCGGCTTATCAGACCGCTACCCCCTAATCTTTACAAAACACAAAAGATTGCTAGGATATATTGACAGTGATTCGCTATTATTAAGCGCTCGTAATTTATTACTGAAATAAAATTCTAACAAAAATAAATATGATAAGAAAGTGTATATTTTATCTAGAATTCAATATAGCAGCCAACACTTGTCAGCAATATCTCAAACTATCTGGAAACCGCAGCAACAGATTTCTGATGTAACTCTTGTTTTTGTCTAATGAGTCACCATTTATAAAATTAAAAGAAACACAACTAGAGAAGGAATGTTAATGAGGTGGATTGAGTAACAGTTGCAAACAGCAATTCTTTAACTATTAAAATAAATATGAAATAAATTACTTGTAAAATCAGTTGATGTTGTTCCAGGGTGGCTTGAGAAGCTGGTGGTGAATGATGGCGCCCATATTAAACTCTAAATTAAACTCTATCTTATACATCTTCTTCTTATATTCATTCAACTGTAAGAATTATATTTAAGTAATATATCAACAGCACTTCCTAGATAATTACTTTCCTCACATTTTGTAGGAGAAAATGTCAGTTAAAATATATATCTCCAACGATATTCTCCGGACATTCCTTTAGAAGTTTTCAACATCATTCGAGTTAATTAAATGCAACTTTAAAAAAATAAGTCTAAATTCAGGTAAAAATTCGCCCGTGAATACATTATAAAAGTAATAAAATATAGGGATAGTATTGTAATTATTTTACTTCATTATATAGTTAAATTATGTATATGTTATTATGACATCAGAGTTAATATGTAGTTAAGCGTTTCACTCTTAACTATTATGTATGACTTACAAATAGTCCGATTGTTATAACTTTAAGCAACACGTCTTGAATACGTTTAGTACTATTTATGTTATGTATTTATATGATTTTAAATATAAAATAGTAAATAAATCATAAACATAACCTTTTAACTTCTTGTGAATGTACTACCCAGTAGTAGTCTTATCAATTAGAGCCAGGTTCATCTATCTTACACTGGGTTTACGATAAAAATTACATTCAAAATGTAATAGTTTGTTTCTTTAATTAACAGTGATATAATTTAAACGATCTATCTTTACAAACAAATAAGCGACAAAATTGTAAGATACGACAACATTCTTTATTTACTACTTCTATTAATGTGTCTAGGTTATTTTTATGAATAAATATGTATTATCAATCTGTGTTTCGTTCACCTACAATCACTAACACTCATCATCGTGTCTTATAAAACTGTACTCCTAGTTGGACGCTTTGAACCATGGACACAAGTAACTTCAATTCAACACTTTTAACAAATCGCCCATCGTATAGTCACATTCACATATGAAAGAAATAAACCCAATATTTAATTGACGAATATAGTTAGTTTAAGAAAATGTGAAATCTGTAAAAGGAGAGAACTTTCGTAATGTTACTTAATTAGAAAGTGTTCATATTTCTTTCAAAGTGCCCGACCTGAACAGAGCTTTTAGAATAATAATAATAACCCTTCTTTCTGACGGCGTCCACCCCAACTCTATGCTATCATCTCAACAAAACACACTTTATCTTTTGGTTTTTATTTTATGTAAAACATTTTCAAAGTTAAATGCTGCCGATAATATTTACAATTACATTGTCGGTTTTTCTCTATCCTCTGATGAAAAGAGTTTATCTTTGAAACTCCATGGATTAAAGATATGAAGCGCCTTGCTTTAAAACTTTTGAGGTTCTAATAAATATTGTATCTTTACAATTTTTTATTCTCATCTTTCATCTCTAGAATCGATTGCTCTATTCAATATAGGTAGCTTTATATTATCACGATATATTATTATGAAACGATAATTCAATTATCTTTAATTTAGTTCGACATTTAAATATATATATATATATATATATATATATATATATATATAAATAGAGAGACAGAGAGAGATACGGAGAGAGAGGGAGAGAGAAATGGGAGATTATATATAATTATTTCCACAATCAGATAACGACGAAGCCCACAGAAACCATAAACGCTACAGATCGGAAATCCTAGACTCGAGTTTCGCGTCATATATATATATATATATATATATATATATATATATATATATATATATATATATATGTGTGTGTGTGTGTGTGTGTGTGTGTGTGTATACATATATGTATACATATATGTTTATATACATATATATACGTATACATATATGTATACACACACACATACATATATGTATACACACACACACACATATATATATATATATATATATATATATATATATATATATATATATATATATATATATTATCTATTTTTCATTCTTTATTCTTTTATTTTCTTATTTCTACTTTTTATACTATTTTTATCTTTATTTTTTATCTTTACTCTTTTAATTTTTAACTCATTTTCCTAGTCCTACCCTTCGTATATATTTTGCCTCATTGTTCATATCTAAGGTCATTTGATTAAACTTCTAAACCCCCGAACTCTGTTCTTATACATATTCTGATATTTTAACCCCTTATCCTAACATTCGTTAACTTACCCCCACTCCTTTCTTCCCCTTTTCTATTTGAATCCTAACTTCCAATTTCAACTTTATGTTTCACCCCCCCCCCCCGACTTTCACACTCTTAGTTTTATCCGCATTCCTTCACCGCATCGCTCCCTTTCTCCTCCCCCCTCTCTTTCCTCGTACCCGTCCCTTTCTCCTCCCACACACCTCTTACCCGTTTCCTCCCTTGCCCATTGGTCGCATATTATATTCCTGTTTTCACTGTCTTTGCTTTTCTTCATTTATAGCCGGCTTTCTCAACTGGGCAGACTTTAAATATTCTCACTGCCCCTTTTTTCCACTTTAAAACACTTTCTTTTGTCATCTCTGCCCGGGAAGTTTCTTTAATGGCGAATATTTTACATCTTAATCTCCTCTGACGCCTGCCTCCATCATCGAATGTACCTCTTATTGGACTCTTTACCCTTCTTGGATCTTCTATTTTCGCCGTACCTGAAGTTGTGGCTTCTTGGATTTTAACTTTGATACTTCTCTCATTACTTCTCGTGCCTCTAACGACCTACCTATCTACATCGTATCCTCTCCGCTGGACTCTTCGACACCGGACTTTTTGGCAATCGGACATTTGCTTGCACCCTGGCACAGTTTTGCCCTACGTTTCTTTCCCTACAACTTTTATTTTATTTCATTTTTTCAAATTTTAAATCTTGGCCATTGCCAACTTATCTATCCCAGCGACTTCCTCTGATGATAAGATTTTGATCTTTGAAAAGCCTGGCTTAAGGAAAATTTAACTTGAATAAATTGCCTTTTTGCGGAATATACCTTGCTTTGAACTTTTGAATTGAATTTTGATTTGGCTTTTGCTTTCTCTAATTCCTTTCCATTCTCCTTCATTTCTACCTGCTCTATCCTGGATATTGAGCTGTATACTATTCACAATTGGGTTTTACCTTTCCTAAAAGTTCGCTTTTAGTACACCTCTTTATATATATATATATATATATATATATATATATATATATATATATATATATGGTACTCATGCGGTTTACGAACCGCGTTTTCATGGTCATATTCTGGCAGGTTACGTAAACAGCCGAAAGCAATGAAATTCGCAGCAGCCGACGATTGGAAAACGTGATGAAAATATAACAGAAATCTAATCAACACCTACATCCGTGAATTTATGTTGGGAAAGAAATTAAAAAAAAACAACCCCCTCGTCTCTATATTAGATCACATTGTTTAAGGGTACCTTGTCGAGCAACTTCCCTCCACCTCCTCTAAGCTCTCTTCTCCAGATTTTCTATCATCTGTGATTCAGGCCACATCAAATGTGCTAAAAAGAACCAGTACCTAACACATACCCTAACTCTAACCCTAAAGGTTACAGTGCCTAAACCTACCCCTAAAAGAAACAGTACCTAACCAAAACCTAATAGCAAAAGTACTTAACCATAACCTAACTCTACAAGAAACAGTACACAACATAAACCCTAACCATTACCTAGTTTGTAGGGTAGAAAAAGAATTGGTAAAAAAATACAAAAAACATTTTTTAAATATTTGTTATAACCCTAACTCTCACGTAGTCAGTAGGATTTAAAAGAATTTGCAAGAAAAAATTGCTTTGCTTGAAAAGAAAAATTAATAAAACTGTTTGATATCAGCTGATGCACCATAAGTTCTTCATCAAACAAAAATAAACATTTATTCATGAAACTGATCACATACGATTACTTTCCTTGATTTTAAGTTTTTGTAAACATTTTAAAAATGTCTTAAAACTTTACATGTTTTCCTATTTTTCATGGATTTTTTCCTTGAAATTAACATACGATGCCTGTTTCTAGTGTTTTTAAAATTGACCAGCTTTTTCGACACAAAAAACGAAGTTTTCGTTCGGCATCATCCGGTTATTTATGCAACCTGCCGGACTCTGCCGACAAAAACGCGGTTCATATACTGTATATTTCCCTGTATGTATGTATATATATATATATATATATATATATATATATATATATATATATACACCTTATACCTTATACACATAAAGGCTGCCATGAATTACAGCTGATTTGACAATACGTTGTTCGCCCAAGCCGAAGTAACTGTCGATTTTTTTACACTTTCACTTGCATATTATATTCCCTCTCCCCTCTCCACTCTCTGTCTGAATCAACAGACGTTTTCATTTTTTCTATCTATCTACCTATCTATCTTTCTATTTATCCTAGCCTTGTTATTATATGCCTCTCTTTTAACTTGATCTTACTTTGTTTTGTTTTGTTTTGTTTTGTTTTGTTTTGTTTTGTTTTGTTTTGTTTTGTTTTGTTTTGTTTTGTTTTGTTTTGGATTTTAGATTTTAACTTTTAGATTTAAACTTTTTTTTATTTTTAACCGTCCTAAACCACGTGATTCCTTAAATTCTGAAATCTTAAATTTCTTTTCTTCTTCTCTTCTTTTTTTTTCTCTCCATTTCATTCTCTTTAAATATGATCTCAGGTTAAGATCGGATTCTAACTCTGCCTGATGACATCTCAGTTTATAATAACTGTTCATCGATAACATCGACATGCCAGTGTCGCAGATTTTGTACATGCCTGTGTAAATAAAAATAATCATATATAAAGCTCTATTTGATATTGAGCACCTTTTATAAACCCGGTTGAAATTCTTTAGATTACTACCCTGTGGATGTTTTACCTGGATTATTATCGTCATTATATATATATATATATATATATATATATATATATATATATATATATATATATATATATATATATATATATATATATATATATATATATATAAGTGCTTTTCTACCTACAGACGATATCGTTTCGGGCTTTCGACTCTGATCAGTGCAGGAGTTGGGATTACAGGCAATCGCGTGGAATCGAACGCAGTTTGTAGATTCAGGCTAGAATAACGAGACAAACAGGAAATCAACACAGTCAGTAATTGAAATTAAGGTATACTTTCCCGTAGAATGTAGACGGAAGCCTTATTGCTGCCCACGGTGTTCAACGCGCGTGTGGAACTCGCTTTGTCGCAAATGACAACAAACTTCCTCAATTTGACGGTAGTCTACTTTCAAGACTATTACATCTTTAAAGGTTTTTTTTAATTAAAAGTATTATTTTTATTAAATATTAAAGTGTTATATATAAATATATATATATATATATATATATATATATATATATATATATATATATATATATATATATGCATATATATATATATATGTGTATATGAAAGGATAAAAATAATCCGACGGTATGAAATTAAAAATGGAAAAGCGGAAGACCTTTTCGCTCAACGTTTCGCCCAAATTTCACGTGGGCTTTGTCAAGAGCGGACAAAGAATACAAAAATGACAAAAGACGAGAAAGTCTGTAAATTATGGGGAATATATATAGTGGTTGGGTTCATGTCGAGATAAAGGGTATGCAAATCAAAAAAAAAAAAAAAAAAAAATCAAAAAAAAAAAAAAAAAAAATCAGAAATAAATATATATATAGAAAAGCTCTACAGATTTACTCAAATTCCAAACAGAAAAACTTATCCACCAGCCCTATAATAAATAGATATATAGCTTTACCAACCAATTCCAACAATAACCCGATTTACACAGAACTTAATAAACTAGGCATAAACATATCCCAAATAACTTCTGCAAGTATTATAAATTTAATCAAAACACCTAAACTGAACACGACACCCAATGTCAAAGCTGGCATATACTCCATTCCTTGTCTAGACTGTAATAAGGTCTGCATTGGAGAGACGCAGCGTAATCTGGACAAGCGGATTTATGAGCATAAAAGAGCGATTAAAACTAACAACACACTTAACGCCTTATGTGCTCATACTATGGAATATGGTCATAACTTTTACTTTGAGAAATCCACTTTAATCAAAATAATACACAACAAGTCAACACGTCGAATAATTGAATCTGCCCTCATAGCCCTTTTCACAAATAAAATTAAACAAAGAATGAGCTTCTACAATATCTCCCCCAACCTATCAAAAGCAATCATTAGTGAAAACAAGATAATACTAGACACCGGATGATTCCCTGAGCTTTAAATTAAATATCCTTTGGACCCCTTTCTGCTCTTTATTTTCTCCTCTTCTTTTCCAATGCTACTTCTATGTATATTTGATATATATGTATGTATATGTGTTATATATATGTTTCGATCACATTTATGTGCATATATATATATATTTATTTCTGATTTTTTTTTTTTTTTGATTTTTTTTTTTTTTTTTTCTTTTTTGATTTGCATACCCTTTATCTCGACATGAACCCAACCACTATATATATTCCCCTATAATTTACAGACTTTCTCGTCTTTTGTCATTTTTGTATTCTTCGTCCGCTCTTGACAAAGCCCACGTGAAATTTGGGCGAAACGTTGAGCGAAAAGGTCTTCCGCTTTTCCATTTTTAATTTCATATATATATATATATATATATATATATATATATATATATTTGTTTAATTAGGCAGCATTCCTTCTCTTATGCATGTTTGGTTAAACAGTAGCGACAGCTTCTGTTTATTTATTTTTTATTCGTTTTTTCGATTCGTCGCACGACCGATTTGGTATTGTCGTCCATGTTGTGTAAAAAATCGCCATATTTTCGCGAACGTTTTCGACCGACATCGGTCATCTTCAGGCGGATGAATGAGTATGCAAAATAAAAGATTGGTGAATTTATTAAGAAGACGTTTTATAAAACATTTCGATACTACTTTAACATGGAAGCATTGTTTATTCAAGTAAATATACCTAGTATCAACCATGCTCGTTATGAGGGGGGGCGAAGGTATGTTGAAGTGTTGTTAAAGTGGTATTGAAATGTTATTTAAAACGTCTTCTTAATAAATTCACCAATCTTTTATGTTGCATATTCATTCATCCGCCTGAAGATGACCGATGGACGACAATACTCAATCGGTCGTGCGACGAATCGAAAAAACGAATCAAAAAATAAATAAACAGAAGCTGTCGCTACTGTTTAACCAAACATGCATATATATATATATATATATATATATATATATATATATATTTATATATATATTGAACTGAATACACAGAAGTGTATTTCTGTTTATTTATTTTAACTTTCATCAGAATATTTTTCTTCTGTGTGTGGTGTGGTGAACACATATTGTTATTTCTTATTTTTGTAAATATCTTTTCCGTTTATAGTAGACATTGTGCCATATTTTATTCTGTCTACGTGCCCGTTTTCGCTATCCCTGATTCCTTTTTTTATTTCTTGTTTCTGATATTTGCTTTGTTTTCGTTCTTATTGTTTCAGGGAATCGCCGAATTGGATTTAAGGAATTTCACATATGGCGGCGTCACAATTACAGGTTTTCAGATCGTGGATAGAAATAACCCGATTATAAAGAAATTTCAGCGGAGGTGGTCTAGATTGGAGACAATTGTCTGGCCGGGTGCAGGAAAAAAAATATCAGTAAGTAATTTCAGCGGAGGTGGTCTAGATTGAAGACAATTGTCTGGCCGGGTGCACGAAAAAAAAATATCAGTAAGTAATTTCAGCGGAGGTGGTCTAGATTGAAGACAATTGGTTGGCCGGGTGCAGGAAAAAAAAATATCAGTAAGTAATTTCAGCGGAGGTGGTCTAGATTGGAGACAATTGTCTGGCCGGGTGCACGAAAAAAAAATATCAGTAAGTAATTTCAGCGGAGGTGGTCTAGATTGAAGACAATTGTCTGGCCGGGTGCAGGAAAAAAATATCAGTAAGTAATTTCAGCGGAGGTGGTCTAGATTGAAGACAATTGTCTGGCCGGGTGCACGAAAAAAATATCAGTAAGTAATTTCAGCGGAGGTGGTCTAGATTGAAGACAATTGTCTGGCCGAGTGCACGAAAAAAAATATCAGTAAGTAATTTCAGCGGAGGTGGTCTAGATTGAAGACAATTGTCGGGCCGGGTGCACGAAAAAAAAATATCAGTAAGTAATGTCACCAGAGGTGGTCTAAATTGAAGACAATTGTCTGGCCGGATGCAGGAAAAAAAATATCAGTAAGTAATTTCAGCGGAGGTGGTCTAGATTGAAGACAATTGTCGGGCCGGGTGCACGAAAAAAAAATATCAGTAAGTAATGTCACCAGAGGTGGTCTAAATTGAAGACAATTGTCTGGCCGGATGCAGGAAAAAAAATATCAGTAAGTAATTTCAGCGGAGGTGGTCTAGATTGAAGACAATTGTCTGGCCGGGTGCAGGAACAAAAATATCAGTAAGTAATTTCAGCGGAGGTGGTCTAGATTGAAGACAATTGTCGGGCCGGGTGCACGAAAAAAAATATCAGTAAGTAATTTCAGCGGAGGTGGTCTAGATTGAAGACAATTGTCTGGCCGGGTGCAGGAATGAAAATATCAGTAAGTAATTTCAGCGGAGGTGGTCTAGATTGAAGACAATTGTCTGGCCGGGTGCAGGAACAAAAATGTGGTCTAGATTGGAGCGAATTGTCTGACCAGGTACAGGAAACAAATGAGTTCTTAATTTACGCTGAGGTGGTCTAACTTGGAGACAATTGTCTTGCAAGGTACATAAAAGATATCAGTAAGTAATATAATGCGAAATGTGATGCAATTCTGTTTTGAAATGTTGGAGCTTACAGGTTATCAACATATATAAAAACATTCAGATATACCAATAATGTTTAATTATAATATAAAGTATAGTTATTAACACAAATCTTAGATCATCCTAAAATGTTTTTTTATCTTAGATATAAAAAAAATTAATAATAGTTATTTTAGTAGTATTACTATTGTATATCTCGGACACAATATCAGGTTGTATACTGATGGGTTACATGTCAAATAATGTCCAATAGTTCCGAAGCGAATCCATAACCGCTAACGACATCGCCGCGGATACACCATAACAAGGAAATTTTATCGAAAAAACGAAAGGAAAAAAGTGTGTTTATTTTTGTTTCTGTGTTGTTTTTATGAAAAAAAATGATAATACTGGTCAATTCTGATGATGGAATATTATTCAGAAATTAATAAGATTAAAGTAACAAAAATAATAAATTAATCTTGCATTGATAAAGGCTTCTATTTTCAATTTTATAATACTGATCAACCAATGCTTAGACATGAACGACCTATTTTCTTAAATTTCTAGCATACCAATGCTTTCTTCGTTCTACAACCAAAATTTGAATTTATAAGCGCCAACGACATCGGCGCGGATACACTATGACAGTGACATTTTATCGAAAAAACAAGAAGAAAAAGTTTGCTTATTTTTGTTTTTGTGTTTATTTTATGCAAGAAAAATAAATGACAATACTGATCAACTCTGATGATAGAATAGAATTCCGAAATTAATAAGATTAAAGTACAAAAAAATTAATATTGCATTGATAAAGATTACTATTTTGAATTTTATTATATATATATATATATATATATATATATATATATGAGAAAGATGATGTAATATTACAGCAGTCATAGTTTTAATATTTTTCCCAATCCATTACATACTGCATGTTAATCCATTACATACTTCATCTAAATCCATTACATACTTCATCTTAATCCATTACATACTGCATCTTAATCCATTACATACTGTATCTTGATCCATTATATACTGCATCTTAATCCATTACATACTGCATCTTCTCCATCCCATACTGCATCTTAATCCATTACATACTGCATCTTAATCCATTACATACTGCATCTTAATCCATTACATACTTCATCTTAATCCATTACATACTGCATCTTAATCCATTACATACTTCATCTTAATCCATTAAATACTGCATCTTAATCCATTACATACTGCATCTTAATCCATTACATACTGCATCTTAATTCATTACATACTTCATCTTAATCCATTACATACTGCATCTTAATCCATTACATACTTCATCTTAATCCATTAAATACTGCATCTTAATCCATTACATACTGCATCTTAATCCATTACATACTGCATCTTAATCCATTACACACTTCATCTTAATCCATTACATACTTCGTCTTAATGCATTACATACTGCATTTTAACCCATTACATACTTCATCTTAATCCATTACATACTGCATATTAATCCATTACATACTGCATCTTAATCCATGACACACTTCATCTTAATCCATTACATACTTCATCTAAATCTATTACATACTGCATCTTAATCCATTACATACTTCATCTTAATCCATTACGTACTGCATCTTAATCCATTACATACTGCATCTTAATTCATTACACACTGCATCTTAATCCATTACATACTGCATCTTAATCCATTACATACTTCATCTTAATCATTTACATATTTAATCTTAATCCATCACATACTGCATCTTAATCCATTACATACTACATCTTAATCTATTACATACTTCATCTTAATCCATTACATACTGCCTCTTAATCCATTACACACTGCATCTTAATCCATTACATACTGCATCTTAATCCATTTCATACTGCATCTTAATCCATTACATACTCCATCTTAATCCATTACATACTGAATCTTTATCCATTACATACTGCATCTTCTCCATCACATAATGCATCTTAATCCATTAAATTCTGCATCTAAAAATGGCTACATACCAACACCGAAACAATTGGTAAAGCCTATAAGTTACCAACACACGCAGGAAGCAACACGCCCAAATATTAACGTACCATATAAATGTTAAATCAACTTACTCAGTTAAATTAGAGCTTAAATCTTCCTTATTATTAATGTGTTATTAGCAGCGTCGAAAAGGTTATGTTTTCAGTCGAGTTTGTTAATTTGAAACTATGTTTGTTTGTGTAAAGCTTAACGTCTTTATCTCTGGACCAATCGTTAAAATACTTAGTCAACACCTCGATCATTGTCTAACGTCGAACTGATTTAATTGTGAGAACCGTGGTTCAAAGGTAACGGAGTATGTTGAAATAACATTTTCACTATAAGGTTTTGGCTATAACTTTGGTTCTCTTCATCGAATATATTCGCTACTTCGCACAAATTAAAGCCATTAAGTTCAACATATTTTATGATATTGATCTTTGTCTTTGCGTTTGAGTCAAAGTTTAAATTTTGACGGAATTTCAATTCTTGATTTTTTCTAATTTGATAGATAGATATGATGCTCTTTGATAATAGTAATATTCATGTGAAATTTCAGAATGATCAAATGAATTGTGATAGTTATCAATGTCTCCATGGCATAATTTCAGGAATACTTCATACATTATAGAGAATTACATCCCAGAAATAGCTTGTCTATTCTTACGTTGTCAGGCGGAGGTTTTCAGACTTACGACTTACCTCTGTTCTTGTTTTCCTATTATTTTCAACTGAAATTCCTTTATTATCTTTTTTACTGACGTCTTTTTTTATCTAATTACGCCTCCTGGTCTATATTTGGTTTGCGATTTAATATTATCTCTCTCCTTGCGATGTTTTCATAGCCGAAGATTTCATCTTATTTGCTATATCCTTCGTTTTTTAAACAGGTGAAAATTTCGAAACTACTTCATTTTTAGCTTTTAAAGACGACCTCCATGATAAGATTACGTGATTTACCTAAAAAATACTACTATTACGAATAGGAATAATAATAATAATAATAATAATAATAATAATAATAATAATAATAATAATAATAATAACAATATAATAATAATAACAATATAATAATAATAATAATAATAATAATAATAATAATAATAATAATAATAATAATAATAATAATAATAATAATAATAATAATAATAATAATAATAATAATAATAATAATGGTACCAGCCTAGGCTGACCCCACACAAAATATTTGCATAGTGTCAAGGAGGATGAGAAGACGAGGGGGAATAGCACAAACCAGCCCTCCACTGAAAGTGACGAGACTGCTGGGACCTTGGGAGGCTTATTGGTACCCACATGCCAGAGAAGACCAATGTTTCTTACCAGCGAGAAGTCAATGGTAAACGGTTGTTGCGATACTGTAATGCTATTTGCGTTGGCTATGGAAAAGAGGTGGAAAACACTGGAAATCTGGGGAGACTTGTTGTCACTCAGACTCCAGGGAATACCACCGGTTGTCAGTGAGCCATTACTGATGACCTGTGTGAGAACTTCTAGTGAGTACAATAATAATAATAATAATAATAATAATAATAATAATAATAATAATAATAATAATAAGAAGAAGAAGAAGAAGAAGAAGAAGAAGAAGAAGAAGAAGAAGAAGAAACACGGACCTTGCAGGTTGCGGTGTCATTTCTAAGATTTTCTAAACAAATATTTAAAAATATCAAAATATAAAATCTTGACTGCGCCAAATAAGGACATTAGTAGTATCTCAGATTTAAGAAACAGTTAAAATAAACTAATTTAAAATATAAGTAGCTATCGTGTCCTTAAAAACATAAACATAATCTAACAAATAGACCGCATAACATACGGAGACACTTGTTCATGTATAAATAGAAAAAAAACAAATGTCCGTGTGTTTTTTATACAGGATTATTCAGTTCAAATCAGGTGGTCTCATTTCTGTGTAAAAAAAAAAAATTTCTTAATATGGCTTCAACGGTAACTTGTGTTCAACTTATTGTCTAAAATGGATCGTTTATAATTGCAATTGCATTTACATGCCGCAAAATTGAAAAACCCAAACTAATACGATCAATAACACCACGCCCTTATGTTATAGACATGGTGTTCGATCCTTTGAATTATGTGGAAATTTTCCATTATAAGACATCCTTTTACATTGCTTATATCTACGCTCGGCCGACTAATTGGATGACTTTTCTCCATGAAAATGAAAACAAAAGTCAAGGAAAATGACTCTCATTAACCATCGACGCCATCATTCAACGAAGACATTTTAGGTCAATTGAGTGATGCTGATTTTAGCCATAGAGTTTAATTTCTTTTAAGTTTTCTGGATTGCAACTCTAAACCGGGTTTGGGTGGCATTTCTTCTTCTTCTTCCACTTCTTCTTCTTCTTCTTCTTCTTCTTCAGATTATTATTAGTAGTAGTAGTACCCACTAGAAGTTCTTACACAGATCATCGTCAATGATTGCTCACCGACAACAACCAGTGGTATTTCCTGCAGTCTGAGTGACAACAAGTCTCCCCAGATTCACAGTATTATTCATCTCTTTTCGATAACCACCTCTAATAACCTTGCGGTATCGTAACAACCTCTTACCATTGATTTCTCGCTGGTAAGGACCATTAGTCTACTCTGAGATTTGGGTGGCAACAAGCCTCCCCAAAGTCCTAGCATTCTCCGCACTTTTCCAGTGGAGGTCTGGTTTGTGATGTCATCCTTCGGTTTTCTCATCCTCCTCGACCTCTACAAATATTTTGTCTAGTGTCAGGTTAGGCCGGCACTATTTCTATTTTTACTTTTACTTTTATTTTATTTTTTAAATTTATTTCTTTCATTTTTTGGTGGGAGGGAATGGGGAGAGCTTATGGTGTTTCTTGTAATTTCTGTTCCTTGGTTCATTTTTGTGTGGTGTTAGGTAAGGCCGGTGTAGTTTATTCGGGGGTGGGATTATGAAGTGATGTTTCTTGCAATTTCTGTTCGTTGGTTCGTGTTGTGGTGTTCTTCGTGTGGTTTTGTTTTCTCACTCTTGTAAATTCCTTGTGACTGGTTACCCTTTGTAGCTTATGCGGGTATGTTTATTATTATTATTATTATTATTATTATTATTATTATTATTATTATTATTATTATTAAGCGGTGGTGTTACATGGAATGTTAATGACATCAAGTCTCTCCATATTTAAAATATTCTCCACCTCTTTCGATAAGTATAAGCCACTTACTATGTTTTTTTCGCTAGTAAAGGCCAATGCTATTCTCTGGTATGTGGGTGGCAATAAATCTCTCCAATGTCTCAATACTCTCTGCAGCTTCCAGTAGAGGTTTGTATTAGTGCTCTCTCTCCTCTGGCTCTCCATCATCATGACAATTCACGACTACTTTGCGTGGTGTCAGCCGACGCTGGTGCCATGACATTATTATTATTATTATTATTATTATTATTATTATTATTATTATTATTATTATTATTATTATTATTATTATTATTATTATTATTTCATAGTAATCTCAACTTTTGGAATTTTTTAGTTTGAGTTTTCTTTTTTGAACATCAAGTCAATTCACTTGACTTTAACACTTTCGCTGTTCCTACATTTCCATTGTAGATTCGTTTCACTTCACGAGGAAGAATCTCATTACTTTCAGAAATATATTTATATAGACAACCTTCTTTTATATTCACAACATATTCAACACTAAGTAAACCTCGACCACCCTCTTTTCTAGGCATATACAATCGATCTGCATCTTCTTTTCTTTGCAAACGCCCCATAAATTGTAAGCTTTTTCCGTGTTTTTGTATGCACACATTTTAGTTCATTTACATTCCAGTAAAGTATACCGGCATCATATCGAATGATAGCTACTGCTCTGACATTGATAGCAGAGATAGTATTTCAACTGTTCAGGTGTGATTAAGAATAAGCCTTACTTTTCTGATGTATTCAGTTGTGGCCTGTTTTTTTTAATTTCCTTGTTTTTAATCTTACTCGCCTCCAGTATACCTAAGTATGTGTAGCCACTCTCACTGTCTACATTCTTTATCAGATCTGTTGTTCAGACTTTAGAGCCATTTGAGTGAACAAGTTTACCCTTTTTTACAACAAGAATGGCACATTTAGTGATGCTAAATTCCATTTGTGTGTCATCACTAAATAATTTAACCGTATTTATCAGGGTATCAAGGTGTGTTTCATTATTTCTAAAGATTTTAAGGTCATCCATGAATAGTAATAGGTTGACTGTAGAGAATCCTTTCTCTAGTCTATATGCTGCCTTCACATTTCGTAAGAGAAGTGTCATTTGGATCAAACTAATGACAAAAAGCAAAGGGGAAAGACTATCGCTCTGAAACACCCCTCTCCTGATTTTCACTTTACCTAATGCAACACTTCCTGAAGTTACATTAGTTTCCCAATTCTTCAGGCTATTATTTAAAGTTGTTTGAATGTTGGAAGCTATTCCGAAAATCTCCAGGCATTTGTGTATCCATGAATGAGGGACCATGTCAAATGCTTTCTTATAAACTAGCCACCCAATGGCAAGGTTAGTAGTTCTTTGTTTGTAGTTTCTCAGGTGCATTGGATCGATCAGAAGCTGATCTTTGGTGCCATATAATCTTTTTCGGCAGCCTTTCTGTTCCTCAGGCAGCTAATTCCTTTGGTGCAAATGACCATAATTCTTCTTTTTATTCTTTATTATTATTATTATTATTATTATTATTATTATTATTATTATTATTATTATTATTATTATTATTATTATTATTATTACTAGCGGGACCCTGTGGAAATTCCACAGTGTTTTCTACATCAATCTGTATAATTTACTGTTAATAATATTATCCGGTGGCTAGAAATATGCACATATTTTACTCACAAAAAGTTTGCGTGACGGAATGGAAGTATATATATTTATTTATATTACTCGGTTGCCGGGGCAAAAGCTGTCTCTTCACTAAATCTTCTTAAATAGGAGTGTCAGATCGTGACACACAAAATAAATAACACACACTCTATCGTATTAATATATAAATAATAATAATAATAATAATAATAATAATAATAATAATAAGAAGAAGAAGAAGAAGAAGAAGAAGAAGAAGAAGAAATTTTAAATATTAAAAAATAAAATAAATAAATAAATACCGTAAGCCTGAAACCGGCCCATTTGGTAAGCGTTTCCGCTAATGAAACGGGATACCAGAGTTCTATCCTCGGTTGAGTCATAGCAAAGACTAAAACAAACATTGCTAAAACTCTCAGTATTATAAGGTCAGGATCAAGGACAATGAAGCAGTCCTGGGAAAAGAGTGGCGCCCTCCCCTACATCTCGGGTTAGCCGCTAATGTAAAGAGATCCTCTACTGTAATCGGACAATTTAGCCTTTTATAAAGTGTGAAATTAGCGACCACCTCACCTAAAATAAGCGAACGCCATTTTTGTTTGACGAATTTGACAATATAACTAAATAACTATTTGAAATAAAAAAAAAAATTCTCAGATGTTAACTATATAATATCATTGCCCTTGTCTTATTTTTACGTCTGTATTTGGTACTTTGTTACATGGGGACCCGGGCTAACTTTGACCCTGACCCTAACTTAAACCCTAACCCCCAATGACCCTGAACTTTATAGGTAACCCTACCCCTGACCCTAACCCTAACTACGGGGTCAAAGTTAGCACGGGTCCCAATCTAACAAAGCACCATCTATTTGTTAGTAAGTTACGCTTGTTTTATTATGAGCACCCCCCGGATAAGAGTGAAATATTTTTAAAAAAATAATAATTTGCATTCAAATAACGCGTGTACGATGGACACTCTACTAAAAAGGGTTGATATACCGTAAGAAGTGGCAGGCTTCCGAAAGAAAACGAAATTATACTTGTTACTTCTTTTTTCGATTAGATTTTATTTTTTATTTTGCTTTGAATCACGACTTTCCTCACTTTCGTTTTTGTTAATTTTTTGTTTTACTTTTTGCGATTTATTTGTTTTTATTGCGTTTTCACTTTTCAATTACGTTTATTCTCTCTCTCTCTTTCTCTATCTTCTCCCTCTATCTCTCTCTTACGAACACAAACTTTCTCTTTCTTTCGTACGCGCTCTCTATGTTTCACTGAAAAAAAAAGAAATCCCACAGTGTTTTCTACATCAATCTGTATAATTTACTGTTAATAATATTATCCGGTGGCTAGAAATATGCACATATCTTACTCACCAAAATTTTGCGTGACGGGATGGAAGTATATATATTTATTATATTACTCGGTTGTCGGGGTAAAAGCTGTCTCTTCAGCAATCACTATCGGTCGCGACTCCCCTCCCCCGTTGTCAGGGGTAAAAGTAAATACTAAATCTTATTAAATGGGAGTGTCAGATCGTGACACACAAAATAAGAAACTTAACTTCTCAGATGTTAACTATACAATATCATTGTCATTGTCTTATTTTTTACGTCTCTATTGGGTAGTTTGTTACATTGGGACCTGGGCTAACTTTGGCCCTGACCCTAACTTTAACCCTAACCCCCAATGACCCTGAACTTTATAGCTAACCCTAACCCCTCACTGACCCTAACCCTAACGACGGGGTCAAAGTTAGCGCGGGTCCTAATGTAACAAAGCACCTTCTATTTGTTAGTAAGTTTACTTTTTGCGATTTATTTATTTGTTTTTATTTCGTTTTCACTCTTTCTCTATTCCCCCCCCTCTCCCTCTCTTACGAACACACACTCTCTCTTTCTTTCGACCACGCTCTCGGTGTTTCACTGAGAAAAAAAAACAAAACAAAAAAACATTGCTTATTGTCCGTTCAAAACATTTAAAAAATAAATACTGATCCCTTACCCTCCAAAAATAATAAATAAATGTTTTAACACTTTAAGAAGTGGTGCAAATATAAAATAAATACTTAGTTCAAACTATCATTGAAAAAAAAAACATTGCTTAACGTCCGTTCAAAAAACAACAACAATAACAAAAAATAATAGACATGCCCTAAAAACGCCAAAATAAAAACAAAAAATAGTTTTAAGTTTTAAGCAACACAAAAAAGTAGTTTTTGACCAGGTGATTAAAAAAAATGTATTATTTCTTCCCCTTCCGCTCGAAATGTAGAAAAAAAAAATCTTAGCGGTTGGTTGGGATCGAACTATAAACCAGTCGGGCCAAAGACAAAAATACTACTTCGCTTACCGTTACGCTAAAGGGAAATAATTTAAATATGATGCAGAAATTAAGCTAATTAAATGTTGTCAATAATCTAGGTGCGGCACGCATGCGCAGAGCGTTTGCCGGAAGCGTGACACACGTACGTACACCTTAGCGTATTAATATATAGATAATTATTATTATTATTATTTGTTTATTTACTGACTGAAAGTTCTTAGACAAGTCATTATCTGTGATTGCTCACCAGTAATACCAATTGGTGTGCCATAAAGTATGGGTGATAACTATTCTAATTAGAATTCCAGCATCTTTTGATAATTGTTGCACATTGTTCTGATTCGACAGAACCGTCATTTACTACTGATTTCGCGCTAAAACGGCCGCTGGTCTTGTCTGCAATTTGAATGACGATAAGCATTCCAAAGGTTCCAGTATACAACGCATCATTCTACTGGGAGTTTTATTGGTGCATTTCCATCCTCGATAGTTCAATCCACTTTGATCCTTCACCACCTCATGTATGTGTATTTGTTATTTTTAAAGAATTTATTATTATTATTATTATTATTATTATTATTATTATTATTATTATTATTATTTTCATTATTATTATTATTTTCATTATTATCATGATCATGATTATTATTATTTACCTTTGTTATATACATGGCTTGGTATATAACAGAAGTAATGTACGTTAACAAATAGTAAATAACAACAAATATTTATAAAAAAATTAAAGCTTTCTTTTATTAGCTGTGTTTGCACTTTCATGAATTACAGTTGTTTCCGTACATTTTTTAACGCTATTAGTAATAGTCCGCCTTAAGTTAAATATCTGGCAAAGAGCGGGAGGACACATTTCATGTCCAATTCCTAACAAAAACTGGGTTCATTTGGTCGATTTTACTGTTTTGGCTTTCTTTTTTTTCATACTAAAAACACATACTTCTCTTACTGGAAACTGTGATTCAGCTTTGCCTGTTAGATGCATGTTGCCATCTGTTATACAATATAAAATGCTTATAATTTTTTTGATAAATTTCACCGATGTCAACTATTATTAGTTAGTTTATGGTACTATACACTTGTACGTAAGAAGCATACACTCCACATATATTAATTTGGCTGCCGTGATTAGTTTAACATATTCTAATATGTTAGCGTGACAAACGTAGTCAATACCAATAACATATTTTTTCAAATCGGTTGCTCCAACTCTTATTTGCTGTCCTTAGCAGCATAAATCACGCTGCATTTTCATGTAATATCGTGCCCAACATCGACCACATTGACGACAATATATTTGACTGAGACAACTATATACCCATAATTATTATATATTTAATTATTTGCCCAGGTAAAGTTACACGTTCATCTATGTCCCCTCTGAAGAGATATTGTGTAGACTATACTCTCTAAATATAGTAGAGTGTCTTCTTTTGAGAAAAGAAATTAGAATAAAACAAATACTTGTATTGAAACGATATAAACGGATAAAAGGATTATACTGCTATAGAAATCTGTTAACTTTTGCTTTATAACTTTCTGATATGATTGAATATGAACCAAATTATATTAAACAAAAAAGGTATTAAAATTTTGGAAATATTATCTACAATGTAGCGTTTCATTGATTTGTATCGCGTGCACTTTTCATAGTATCAAATTGATTTATTTTGGCAAAGACTTTTAATTGCAAATAATCCACCAAATTACTGAACTAAGAGGGAAGAAGATAATAAACAATTGAAATAATCGACAAAATGCAGAGAGAATTGTGGCTTTCCTTATTAGTAATATCTCCGCAATATCCTGTATGAAAACACCTGCGTATTGAGTTGCGTTAATCAGTTTGTAATTAAGTCTCGCTATTTCGAGGCAGTTTTTCGCCGGTCTTTAGTTGCCAAAAGACGATCGGTTTAACTAATTGATTTTGGAAGGAATAACCACAGCCGCTACGCTTATTGATTTTCTGATTAATTCTTTGAAGCTAATCGCTATTAAGATCACTCTTTAATTGGATTCCAGCTTAATTTAAAACGACGCATACAACGAACCACAGTGACGAATACGGAGTTATGATTTGGGGTCAACATTTTTTTGTATAAAAACTTTTGTGTATTGAGATCATTAGAAATTTGTCCAAATATCAAAGGTACGTAGTGAGAAACTGAGTATCTAAATTAGACATACATAATTACACACACAAATACATACAAACGCATATATATATATATATATATATATATATATATATATATATATATATATATATATATATATATATATATATATATATATATATATATTGGTGAATATAAGAGACAACTCATGTCTAGATATCTTTTGGTAGAACCTTTTAATAGTCCGAATTAGGATCTTAGATTCGGAGGGGAATTGGCTGATGAATTTGCCATAATTTGCATTTGTCTCCCAAGTACTTTCGGACCCATCTGGGTCCATCTTCGGGGGAATGAATTTAATCAGGTCTAGACCATGTTTTAGTATTTATAGAAGGTGTTTAGCGGGAATTATGTACTAAGTACGAAACTATATTGGAGCTATAAACATTTTAGAATAATATTACTGATATTAAAGTTAATTCTATTAATTAGGGTTTTTTTTTGATTTTTATATATAGGGCTTCTAATATATGGTATTTTTGTTTGTTAGTACTAAAACTCCATTTATCAGAAGCCCTATATATAATAACCTCAAAAAACCTAATTAATAGAATTAACTTTAATATCAGTAATAATATTCTAAAATGTGTATAGCTCCAATATAGTTTCGTACTTAGTACATAATTCCCGGCAAAAACCTTCTATAAATACTAACAAATGGTCTAGACCTGATTAACCTCATGAGTTGACTCTTATATTCAACAATACTTGCCTTCAAGAGAAGATGCTGCCTAGATATATATATATATATATATATATATATATATATATATATATATATATATGTGTGTGTGTGGGTGTGTGTGTGTGTGTGTGCAGAAACACACGCATTAGTACACACATATGGGTATAATTGTATGTATAGTGTTACTGCTAATTTAATTATACGTATAATATTACTGTCAATTTGAATTGAACTTAAATGCTGACTGGCGATGCTTATTGGATTAATAGATAAATGAAATTATTCTTAGTAGAATTATTTACGAACATCTACCCACTTTTATAATATGAGTCATATCATGGACGCTAACATAAGCATAAATTACCGCCTCTTCTTAAAAAAGTAACATTTATTTGTGGAGTATGAAGTTTTTCTTTGTTTTTCATCATATTTTTACATTAATATATGTATTGAGTAAGAGATAAACCAAATGGTATAAAGAGGGGTTAAGTCTGCACAACGTGGCGTTGTTTGGTCGATTTTATTTGGCGAACGCGACAATAAACTTGCAGTTTAATATGAAAAATATATAACATGTTTAAATGAAATAATATATTATTATTTCTTACTGATTTCAAATAACTGTGAAACACCTTTCCATTTATTATAAAACAAAAGTTGTCTCCCTTTGCCGCGTCTTATATTTCCGCAGTAATCATCCATCATTATCGTAAACACAAGGGTAATAAAAAACATTCTTGTAAGTTTATTTAATCGAAAAAATATATTGATACGTTTTTGTTCTAATATAGTGATATAAAAATAAAAATCTTCACAAAAAATATATACTTACCTGTAGTTTTATTGTTTATTTTTTGCTTTTGAAACAATCAGCAATAACGCGTTATTAGGCGTTAACATATTTCTTCCGTGGAATAGGTGACGGTAGATAACGTGCAGTAAATTAAAAACAAATTCTAATAAAAATTAATTAGTATTATATAAAAAAAATAATTAGTATAATATATTAGTTGATTTCCACGTGTGCCTCTCAACAACCCCCCAACCCAACGCTGTGTGTGCAGTGGTTTTCTTCCTGTCTTTCTCGTCGTTCTAGACCTGACGTCTATTCCACTGACAAAACGTCGAGTGCACAACACTGGTTTACAAGTTTACAAAGAAAAGCAACGCAACTCACAAGATACACACAAACTCATATGCAGTATGTTTTAAACAGTTGTACTCTTGTGCGTGATACCGAAAGGGACCTACAAACGTAAACGTGCACATTTAAGTTAGCTGAGATTAAATTGTCTCTCGATGCTATCAGTGTCGTCGCTCGTCAGCTCATTTCATAACTTGCTAAATCTCGATTGCCGAACTCTGCTTGTGATCGGTTCACCTCCGTTCTCTCCCAAGGTTGACTCCAAAACTGCTCGCCTTCTCTCCGAGTCGCCAACTTGTCAACTGTCTTAAACTCACTAGTCGTCACTCGCCGTAAAACTAACCAGGCATTGCCGTAAATTAACGTACTGTCGTCAAATGTCGTAAACAATGTCTACCTCCAACCAACCAAATTTTATCCGGTCTTTTCTCTCAGTTACAGTCAAGCCTTCTAAACAATACACACTGACCACTCCGGCGTCCGCTTTTTGTGTGTTGATAAGTATTTTTTTTTCATTGTCTTTCCACCCATTCTACCTCCGACGGCTACACCCCTCTCATGAATAATGCCCCATTACCGTTCGGGGCTTTGCCCACGTTCGTACATGGTATCACATTATTATATTAGTTATTAAAATTAATTAAAATTATGTATTATTATTTGTTACCGACGTAAACACATATATTTGGTGCTATAATGTTAATGCGGATTTAACAGACGAATAGTACAGGTGTTTGAGTAGCAAGGATTGTACATCCACTTGTGAATAATACAAATAAAATATCGATCCCGACGAAATTGATTGAAAATATTGTTTATTTAGACAACAGCGAACAATATGTACGATCTCCGACCAAAAAAACATATTTTATGAAACATTTGTCAAGAAATCTGTACGTGATATATGAGATAATTAAAGTTGAATTTTCGTAAAAATAATTGTTTTTCTCTTAATATTTTAATGACATTTTAATGGTTTTGCTTAAATATGCTGTCATGTCCGATTGTACTTCGATTAAATGATAGTTTACTTATTGAAAGGATTGTGCTACCAGATCAGGCTGTCTGGAGATACCTGCTTTCTGACCTAAAATGCACCAAATATTTGTTTTTTCCTTTCCCTTTACAAAACTCAATTATGTTCTGCAAAGCCAAAATACGAAAACAAAAAATTACCTCTACAAAGCTACCAAACACAACACCATGAATACATATTTGAAGATAAAATGAAATTAAATCTTGTACCAAAATTACTGGATTCGGCATAAAATAATCCGAAAACGGTTGATATGCCGTGAAACAAAACAACCAAACCAAACACCATGAATACATATTTGAAGATATAAAGAATTTAAAGTAAAACACCTTGCACCAAATTTACTGGAGTCGGCATTAAATAATCCGAAAAAGGTTGATATGCCGTAAAACAAAACAACTAAACCAAACACCATTTGAATATATAAAGAACTTAAAACATAACATCTTGTGTCAAAATTACTGGATTCGATATTAAATAATCCGAAAACGGTTGATATGCTGTGAAACAAAACAAGCAAACCAAACACAATAGTTAAACATTTGAAGATATAAAGAACTTGAAACATAGCATCTTGTGTCAAAATTACTGGATTCGGCATTAAATAATCCGAAAACGGTTGATATGCCGTGAAACAAAACAACCAACTAATTAAAAGTAAATGATACAAGACTAAGTGTTGTTAGTGTTCATTGATTGTGTTCTTTTTTTTGTTTTACTAATTACTTATATTTCTTGTATTATTTGGATTATTCCATCTACCATTCCGATCTTGCTTGTTATGTCTCAACGTTTCGGTCGATGTTCCTTCCGAAATTCTTCATGTGTCAACTTTTTGAATTTAGGAAACTTCTAGTCGAGCGTGGGAATATTCAGGTTAAATTCGAAAAGCGACATGAAATTTCGAACTGAACTCTTAAATTAACCCATGGTGATAAATTGTTCTCATTCCGTCACCCATGATCTATTACAAGTGTTAATTATTATTGGCCATAATAAAGATAAGGGGTTCAACCTCCAACATACGTGGCGTAACATTAAATTAACACTTTCACTCGGTCATGGCTGACCGAATACGAACAATCTACGTACTTCTGTAGAGTAAATACATATTCAGTTGGAAAATTCTAAAAGTTTCACCTGAAGAATATCGAAGGTGGCATCACAAACATTCTGAAGATTATAATTGTATAGCTCTTTTCTTTTCTTTTCAGTATGACGAAGCAGCTATTTTCGACAGCATCAGAACTTTAGTAGAAGCCTTAGAGAAAATGCACCGTGATGATCCAAACGTATTTACAGGCGTAATTCGCAGGGGTAGGCTGTGGAATAACAACACCCACGGTGTGCACTGCACAGCCTACCCTTTGGTGCCGTGGGTGCTGGGGGACAGAATAGTAGATGCCATCAAAAAGGTAAGCGCCACTCCATGCATATATATATATATATATATTGGCACAGAAAAACTAGTACAACATTCGTACCGTCGGTTTCTAGCACAGAAAAACTTAGCCATCCGGCTCTCTTCAGCTCTCTTCAGGTTCTGGTGTCATCTGAGAGATGACAACATAAGCTGAAGAGAGCCGGATGGCTAAGTTCTTCTGTGCTTGACACCGACGGTACGAATGTTGTACTAGTTTTTCTGTGCCAAAATAAATAAATATTACGCTCTTAATTTTTACTTTTTAACTTTAATTCTCAATTAATCGAGCCCTTTGCTGGGATTTTTCATGCTATATTACAAAGAAGGTATATATATATATATATATATATATATATATATATATATATATATATATATATATATATATATAAGGAAATTGACAACATCTTTGAGGCAAGCATGAAAATGTATTTAAGTGAAATATTTTTGAAAATCAACACATTGTGCAATTTAAATAAAAAAATCATTCATTTAATTTTCTTTTTCTTTGCAAGCTTTCGTTGTAGAACAACTTTGTCAGGCGAGACTGTCTTATAGTTTCTTTTCTTCTTTTTTTTTCTCATTTTGATGGTATTAACCCCGAGGTATCGAATCATGGTAAAGGCAGAAGAGCACGTCAAGTTCTAGAAGACGTTAGGATAAGTATAGTCCGGTCGATGTTACGCGCAGATTGACGCTTTTTTATTTGAGGCACGTATATATATATATATATATATATATATATATATATATATATATATATATATATATATATATATATATAAATGTAGGTTTGTAATCCGAGGCTGTAGCAATGCGATGTAGTTGCCGGAAGGTGGAGAGGGTGAACAGAAACAAACGAGAAGAGAAAACGAATCTCAAAACGATTTATTAATATTCCACGTAAAAACTGATTAAGTACCAGAATATTAAATACTGTCAGGCAAAAGGTAATATATATATATATATATATATATATATATATATATATATATATATATATATATATATATATATATATTAAATAATAATGATGAAAAGATTATGATGAAAAAGTTATTAAATCCATTAGTGAAGATGTTCATCATAGTTAATTAAAAAACTAACGAAGTGAAAATCAAAAGACAAAACGTCGCGATGAAAAGGTACGGTAGATGTATATGATATGCAGTAGATGAAGCTTGGGAGGTAATCAAATCTTTGGGCTTCCTGAAGAATAGGGCATTTATTTTTGATTCAGAAAAAACAAGGATCCGACAGTTGATGGTAAAAAAGGAGTGAAGCTTGGTTTTAGAAGTGTTTAAAGTAACAGACCATTTTTCTCATTGCACCACGTGCTCCATGTCGGAATAGAGAGCATCAACAAGGTATTGATCATAAACGCTCCTCCAAGTATTGCCATAGACATTTGTGTCATCTCCAATGATGTTAAGAAATGATCTCAGTATAAGATTAGCACGGGTAAATATTTCTCCCCCCCGCCTAAAAAAATACTTAACTACCAGTGTGCAATGCATCCATATAAACAAGGCGGAATTAGTTAATTAACATTCTTTTTAATTCTGACCGCTGATTTTAGAACAATTAAAACTAATAAGCATGTTTATTTAAGTAAGCTTTTGCATTCTTAAAAACAGCGTCTCTTTACTTAATTCTAGTCGTGCACTATTCAATCCTGCAAACAGTGATGCTGGCGTAAAAATATGGAAACCAGGAGAGAGTTTGAATTCTCTAAAATGACACGCCAAATTTTTATTGTAGTTCTTTCTGTAGAGCAGAATACTTGTTTAATATGATTTCGGATTTTGGAATCTGTTGTTGTTATTTCTATTTTTCGCTTTCCTAATCGATAAAGATTAATGCAAAAAGATTGAATTATTAGTCGCCCTTAATTTTTTTATTAATTTCATACTTACATGAAAATAATCTATGGCTACGTGTTTCAGGCTCAAAGCCGTCATCAGCACTGCTAACAATGATCGAACCTTCGACATTAGTGTTTATAGTCTAACGTTTAACCTCCGGACTATGACGCCATTCCTGGAAATATGTACGGTTTTAATCACTTGAATATTTCATGTATTTTATGTTTTTGTTTTATTGGTGATGGTAGCGTTCAGCCTTTCTGTTTGTTGTTGTTACTTCTATTTTTAATTTTCTTAAGTGATGCAGATTAATGCAAAAGATTACATTATTAGTTGCTCTAAACTTCATAGGACGTATTTTTCCGTTAGTATATATATATATATATATATATATATATATATATATATATATATATATATATAAATATATATAAATGCATTTAATACGCACATAAAAGTTATCCATGGATACGTGTTTCTGCTTTGAAAAAAAGGATGAATGAATAAATAAAAGTGAAAAATGGTGTATGCTTACGATGCTTGTTTTTTAAAAGGTAGAGCAATTAAATAGGACGTTTTTTTGAAAATAAACATCTTGAGATTTGAAAAATGGGCAGACAATTGCATAAATGGTAGAAGGGAGAAATGGAGGAGACACTTTTGGGAGTTATCAAATAAAATATTTAACAGAATTTGATCTGAATATCGATAGAGTACTACCAGTTTAATGTTTTTAAACAATTGAATTGAGAATATAGTAAAAGGGGAGATGCCCAAGGAGGCATAACACACAAATAAATAAATAAATAAAAAAATAAAAAACACACTTTTAAACAAATTCGAAATATTTATAAAATTATTATATTTTGAATTCTAGTTAGGACTACACCATTGAGCTATTAACCGAACTCTTGTGTAAAATTAAAAGAAAGTTAAATAATATATGCACATATATATATATATATATATATATATATATGTATATATATATATATATACATGTGTGTGTACATATATATATATTTATATATATATATATATATATATATATATATATATATATACATATATGAGTTTGATTAGATACGTTTGTAAATCTCCTCTATAAACCGTTCATTGTTATTTGACATAGCTTTGTCAATTTAATAAAATAGACTTAGCTTTGTGTTCGAACGTGAAAAGATTTTAGAAAGAGTTGGGGGAAGGGGATTAAGAGTGCATATTCTATAGAATGTCTAGTTTTCTAAACAAATGGCCACGAACGGCCTTGAAAATCGGAAGTCTCCTTCACCAGTTCTAAGTAATGAGGGTTGCTATCAGAATTATGGCTGCTCTCCACAAGATGTCGTTTGTAAACTAGATTTGTATTAGACGTATGTGGCTTTCTCATATGACGAGGTATTGTCGAGACCGATTAACCGACTATAAAATACTTCAGACATTTCCAGCATTGTCTTCCATCTTCTTATATCTCATTAGGCCCTTTTCACGGGGCTGGTAGACAGCTGGTTATGTCGCTAGTTACAAGCCACAACATATCCTGTCACGTAAACATACTTTTATTCTTCAAACTTCTGTGATCATACTATCATAATTATCCAAAAAGCTCGCTCTCACACTGTTCCTTTCGATTTATCACACTATATATATATATATATATATATATATATATATATATATATATATATATATATATATATATAAATAGATAATATAAAATAAAACATTATATTAGATCTTATCGTGATACGGTGAAGCTCAATGTAGTAGACAGATAATTTATATATGGATAATTTGTTGTTAGTATTCCTTGCTTGCACACTTGATAAGTCAATAAACTTGTAAATTATACACATCTTATGTATTTTATCATATTATTATCCGTATATATATATATATATATATATATATATATATATATATATATATATATATATATATATATATATATATATATATTTATTTATAAGTCAGATTCATATCATATTCCAATAACCATGTCTTTTAC
The DNA here is from genome assembly GCA_963556195.1 of Sepiola atlantica. Classification (NCBI taxonomy): domain Eukaryota; kingdom Metazoa; phylum Mollusca; class Cephalopoda; order Sepiida; family Sepiolidae; genus Sepiola; species Sepiola atlantica. The sequence continues at coordinate 95,553,417 of OY744517.1, forward strand.
GGTCCAATTCATTTGTCTTGAGCCAAACAACATGGCGTATTAGTGGGTTCCCCCACGTGTGAGTTTGCTCTTTTTTTTTCTTTGTTTTTTTTGTTTGGTTTCACCCAAAAATTAACCACTGTATAGTGTAGGTTTCTTTCAAGACACTTTAATCCAATAAGTGTTTACTCTTTGTGAATTTTTTCTGATGATTTTCTAATGTTGCAGAGACGATATTTACATAAAAATGTTGTTTGACTCAAGACAAATGAAATGGACCGTAACAAATATATCTCACAGAAATGTTGTTTTTGTAAATGTGAAAAAATAAAAATAAAAATATGGTTATCGGAAATAATATGAACCGGATTTATATTTACTCTCTTGTCACTAATTGCCAATTATCGAGCTCAATCTTTTAAGGAGACTCTAAAGTAAAAGGTCACTGATAGTATATACTAATACATATATTGTCATTAATAATTATATATATATATATATATATATATATATATATATATATATATATATAGTATGGTGTGTGTGTTTGTGTGTGAAGAAGACAAACGGAAAAAACAAATTTTAATACAGGAATGATAATCAAGAAACGATGTATTTCTTTCATTTAAATTTGTTTCTTCCGTTTTCCATTTTTCACATATAGTCTTTAACAGTATCTTATTTTATGATATATCGTGGATACGATTATCGAAATGAATAAATGCGAAAGTTTTTTTTTAATCATCAGTTCTATTTAATAATCAAAACGGGTCATTTTAATTTCAATTAAGAATACAACATAAATACTTCATAATATGTATATATAGTGCATATGAGGTATTAGGAAATAACCTTTTTACTGCCTTATTAGCATAACTATACCGTTCACAATTAATTAACATTTTATATTATTAATTTGGAATTGCATTTGCTTATGTTTGTTATCACTATACAAGAGTTTCGTCCATACTAACAGTACTTACTATAATTTATTTAATAAATAAATCGGAAAATAACTTAAACATCTTAAGTTTAGACAACCAGCGCTCGCTTACGACCTTACCTATGGTCGAGCGAGGCATAAGCGACAATAGAAAGAGGAGGGAAGAGAGAGTGTGACGTTCTCGCTCGCTTTCTCTCTGAACTTTCCTATCGCCCTCTTTTTTCAGTGTTTATATCTTCTGATAAAACTAGAGTCTACGTTTTAGGCGATTACGTGTGAATATCCTAAAATAACTGGCGGAAAAATAGACTTACATATTTTATACTTTAGACTGGGTGATTTGTTTTTCAAAGAAATTTAACGAAACCAATTTCTATACCTGAAAGACAGAACATATGTAAGCTTAAACATCGAGCTTTCCCGGCCTTTTGGCCAAGATCAAAATAGACTTACCCCGTCGAGGATACATCCTCGGCAATCTGCCTTACAGATTTGAGTCAATTTGAGCTAGGTTGCTTTTTTCTGTCGGACTAGGGTATGCTTCTGTTCAGCTGTAGGAGGTCCACCATCCCAGGCTTTACGTTCTCTCTTTGAGAAGGGATTAGTTTATTGCTAATCGCTTCCGGCGCCCGTATCGGGGATGCCGACGGGGCTGTCCAGGCATTTTTTGAAGGCACTGTATTTTCCTTCAAACCCACCTTCCGACCTTGTGTCACATCTTCCTGCGGTGGGAGGGAAGTAAATACTAGATTAAACACCGCTATCGGAAATGATTTCAAGGAAGAAAGCTAGAAGGAAAGAATACATTTTAAATACATGACGAGATGATATTTTCAAAAGAAGAAACATATGTATGGAATTGAATAAAAGAACGATATTTAAAATGATCCTCTGTATAGTACGGTATATATGTTAAAACGTGAATTTAATAGAATAATATAATACAATTCAATTACAGTAATCTTAATCAATGTAAATTAACGTAAAACAACGACTTACAAACACAAAGAGAAAAAAAGGCATTGCTGAGTTTGATTATGATGATTGATGTTAGGCCTTGTTAATAACCAAGACAATGAGGCCAAGACCAGACGAAATTAAGTACAAGGGAATTAAAAGTATATTGGTAAGCAGAACTAGCCAGGAATAACAGGTGAGAGTCATTGCCAGTTTTAAGAGTCCTGCTTTTTTTACCGAGTGAGTGGCGGGTTGCAAACAGGTAGCGCTGATGATGTATTCGAAATCCATGCAAAGGCAAACCCAGGCAAGTACTAATGATTCAATTTCACAATTACCGAGGTTTTCTTATAAAAATTATCTCATATATTAATTTTGCAGGGATTTTGCAGTCAGCGATGTTCTTTCAACTTATATATATATATATATATATGTATATATATATATATATATGTATATATATATATATATATATATATATATATATATATATATATATATATATATATATATATATATATATACAGGTTTGTATTTTTTGTATTTTTACAGGTTAAATTTAACGGGTTCACGGGCAATGTACAATTTGATGAAAATCTTCAGCGTCAAAACTTCAAACTTGATGTTCTTCAACTGACCTACGGAACCCCGTTAGAAAGGGTAAGATTTAATAACATGCCCAATAAAAATGTATAGATTATATGAATAAATATCTATTGCACATGGCGAAAGAGTCATATATTCAGATAAACAAACACAGATGGTCCTGAGTATAATTTTAAAGTTCATTCGTTGGTGTTGCCCCAATTTGGAGATGTTGGATGCGAAGTGTTTCTCTTCAGCTATCATTATTCCCATGCCAATTCTGACCTTGATTTGTAGTACATGTTTGTACCTGAATATATGGATTGAATCAAATTTGTTCTGGACACGACACTAAGCTGCCTCGGATACCCTTGAGCTTTGTATTCGCTTTCAGCACACGCATCACTTGGAAATCCTTCTTTCGCAAAGCTTTTTTAACATTTTTCTAGCTTCCATTTTTACGATCATATCTGATACGCTAGCGCCCACTTACCAACATGTGCATGCCAAAACTGCCTCTCGGGTGTTGGCTCGAATTGGGATCTTAGGGCAGTGTGGCATGACTCCATCGGTACTAACACTTCTAGATAAGTAATTTACTTGCTAGGGTCTCTTGCCTTAAATAGAAATTATAATTTGCAGACTCTTGTTTACAAATTATACGCCTCCAAACAAACTAATCTACAGACTAAGCATATACAAAATATGCGTATGACTTACATTTCGGAAAATCCAACAACAAACTAACAAATGCAGATATTTAACCATGTAAAAGATAAGGTAATAAAACAAATATATTCACAAATACTCATTCAATGATAATATAGTGTTTCATGTAAAAAAATCCGAAACGACATTTCATTGCTTCCGGTGTAAAATGAAAACTGTTTTCCACATAAAAACAATAGGCGAAGATGCATGTACAGGCACAGAAAGAGTGATAAGTGTAAAGCAGTTAGATAATTATAGAACGTTTTGTAATATTTTCCTGTAATACAAGTGCTACATTTCTAGGCAGCATTTTAATTTCCCATGAATGAAGAAAACGCTTTCACTATAACATAGCACTGATCTGCACACAAATAATTTTTATAGAAACGTATACACACGCTAATATACCCACAGAAAAAAGTGTATTAGATATACACACAAAAGTATACCGGTTTTGTTAGGATCAACGAACGTTTTGAGTAAAAGTAAAGATTTTAAATTTATTGAAAAAATGGTAAATACATAAGAAAAAAAGGAGACGCACAACGAAATTTTGGGACACGTGCGTAACTATTTGAAAAATAAAAGAATTATGCAACGCGTGTGACAAATACGTTGAAATGAGAAAAGGGGGAGACAAAAATGAAAACAAAATGAACGATAAAATGGAACATAGGTCGACTGCAGCGAAAGGTAGTATTACTTTAACCGAAATCGGAGAGTTTATGCAATTGCGAGGTATATTGTTTTGTTGTAGTGAAGTTTGTTCCAGATCTTTGCTTAAGGAATAATATCCTAAGGTTTACGTTAGATGGTGATGTAGAGAAGGTTTACAGCACTTTCGATGTATTTGCGGCGTGGGAGAAAGGATTCAGATTTTAAGAGGGTGCAGTTTATGAAGTCAAAATTGTGGGTAAAACAAGTGCGATAATGGGATTATGCTGGTTGACGTTCCATTCATGTTCGTAAATGCAGGATTTTTATTTCTGGTATTTCTGTCCGTTTCGCCGACATAACACATCGGACATAGGCACATATTTTATTTTGTACATGCCGAAAGATAGTCCTTAAGAGGTAGGTGGGGACGAGGGTTAATGTTGAGTAAATCTTTAATCTTTTTTTACTATTCTTATGTCAGATTTGAATTGTTTTTGTAAAACAATTTGAGATGGGGTTATTGGGGAGAATTATATAGAATTTATTTTTATCAATAATGGCGGTGTTGTTTGTGCTTGTTGTGTTGTTATGAGATGACATTTTATAGTGGGTCTCTCGTTTTTGTTTCATCGTACTTCAGTAAGTTCTCAGAAATCAAGGAGCCCCTGGGGTCAGCACTTGATCTCTATATGAGATCTGTAGATATTCGAATATTCCATTAAATATCTCCTTTACCTGTCAAATATTGAGTTAGTACAAAAGTGAAAACACATTAACTTTCCCATCACCAATTGACAGTAAACTATGTTACAGTATATGTTTTTCTTTACTCAACCAGTCAGTTCAAAAATGGCAATAGCAATTGATATACATTAGAAACAACTAATCACATTTTTAATTTATTAGAAGTACCAAGAAAAACAACAATAACTAATTTAAAAATAATAATTTAAAAAATATATATAAATATCTATATAAAACTCTCTCTCTATATATATATATATAAATGATAAAATACTCTATATAAAACTCTATCTTTATATATATATATATATAAATATATATAGAGAATAAAATATAAGATTATCTATATACAACTTTTTCTATATATATATATATATATATATACATATATATATATAAATATATAGAGAGAAAAATGATAAAATTATCTATATAAAACTCCATATATATATATATAAATATATATAGAGAAAAATTATAAAAGTATCTATATAAAACTTTATATATATAAATATAGAGAGAGAAAAATTATAAAATTATCAATAGAAAACTTTATATGTATATATATATATATATATATATAAAATATATAGAGAGAACAATTATACAATTATCTATATAAAACTTTATATATATATATATATATATATGAAAATATACAGAGAAAAATAATACAAGTATCTATATAAAACTCTCTATATATATATATAAATATATGGAGAGAAAAATCATAAAATTATCTATATAAAACTTTATATAATTATATAAATATATATAGAGAAAAATTATTAAATTATCTATATAAAACTTTATATATATATATAAATATATATAGAGAAAAATTATGAAATGATCTATATAAAACTTTATATATATATATATATAGAGAGAGAGAGAGAGAGAGAGAAAGAGAGAGAAAATATATAAAATTCAGAAAAATAATAATAACAAAATAAAATAATATTAAATGAAAATTAAGATAAAGATGATTCAATGAATAATATTAATCTTAACTTTAATTTTATATTAGTTTGTTTAGTTATTATTATTAATAAATTATATTATTAATACATGATAAAAAAGGATAAAGGTATCATTTTTTAATAATTATAAAGGAAAAAATATCATACATATTATAAAATATAGTTAAATATAATATAGTACAATTAAACAAAATAAGAATACATACATGAGACTAAATCTTATAATAAATAAAATAGAATTAAATAAATGAAAAAATAAATAAAATAAATAAATAAATGAAGTAAAATGTTATTTTATTATAACAAACAAGGAAGGGATACTAGCATCTATTTGATTTAAAACACCTTGTCTTGAGCAACTGATGCCTTCATAGATATTGTATTTCGTACAATTCTTCTCCTCAGCCTTTACTTGTTCACTTGTTTCATTTGACGCGTTCATTATTTATCATTTCAGGTTGGAGAATGGTCTGATGACCAGGGTTTGATAACGCAGATGTACCGTCCGCCAGAACACGACAAATTTCTCCCGGTGGTAAACGACACAAAAATAATGTCCACTATTGACGTAAGTAAAAATAAAACAAAACCTACCTGATTCCTCATAAACATAGCCTCTTTAAGCATCCTATTTTTGTTTCATATTCAGTTAATAATCTGAAAATGACAACATCAAAATGTAATCATCACCTTAGATTGCTTGACTATGTTTCCAGAAAGAAGAATTGTAAAAGAATATCTGGTATTACAGATTAGAATAGAGTGCATAGGTGCGATTGAAAGATTATTCTTACAGTATACCATGATCTTGTGAGAAACTTGGTCTTAGTCACACGGTAGGCGACTACCTGTCAGTTATATCAAATTTATCAACTACAATATGCTTGACAGTTAAATCGTGGATTGCGATCTGTATATACACATTTTCGTAAGTGTAGCATATTAATATACGGAGATACCACCGAAGGACGCGAAAAGAGTGAAGGAGATCACTCAGAAGCTTTAGTTGAGAAAGTAAAAATAAAATAATGCATTCAAATGCTATCAGAATCATATATTTATACCACGGTACTCATGTTTAAATATGTACGATATAAAGAGAGATACGAACCCATAACACGACAACACACAAAACCGAGGAAATTAATCCCTTACCAAAAAGTATAACACAAAAAAGTTCGTACCAGCAGAAATTATCAACGAAATAAACAGATCTGATCAAATGACACCATAATGATCATCCATAAATCTTTGCACATGTCGCGCATGTTTCCATGTAAAATTCTTGTATATCGGTGGTCGATTTAATTCGATGACATTTATACTAGGGCTTCTTCCTTCGTGTTAATCAGGTGATGCTGGTGTTGGCATTAGTTTCCCCGATGTTTTTCTAGTTAGAAATCTTTCTGGAAAGACATCGGGTACTTACGGGAAGGACCACGAGAAGGTTGCCAACATCCCTAAGTGAAAGTGGTACTGTGGAACCGGCTGGATTCGTACTTGAAACACGCATGTCTTCAGTCCGCATCGTTATCCACTTAACCACCGTCACCTCCCATTTCAGGGCTGAACAACGTTTATTTTCCAGCAAGCCTACAGCAATCAACGATCAGTTATGCCTGGACCATAAGCACATTGATGGCAATTAAGCCCTTCACAAGGAAAATCTATTGTTGATGAAGAGTTGCCATTTTGCTTGCTTGTACATAGGTACTTTCCATTTCACTAAAGCTGGCTCTAGACTTTTAATCTAGTCTCTGATTTCGATGTTATATACTTGTTTTTTTATATACTTCTCAAGGCGGTGTTTCGTTAATGCTCAACATATCATTGAAATCAGTTATATTTGTTCAAACAGTGAAACACTTAAATTCCATGTGTACATTACAGTACTTGAAATAAATCCACACCAGTATTTTTCATGTTTATTTTATAACGTTAACACAATTCTTTCATCACTGACCAAACGATTATACGTAAATTAATAAAGAAATATCAAAATATAGAAACACATAATATCGGACAAATATATGTAAAACTGCCACATCGTACATGCTATTGAAAATGTGCTTTTGTTTCTTTATTTGTTTTGCACAATGACAGGTGCCCCCTTTTCTGATGAGAAAAAAACGACATAAAGGAGGCGAGCCCCTTGTCGGCAATGCACGTTTCGAAGGCTATGTCGTTGATCTTGCGGCAAAAATAGCCGACCAGTTTCCGATGGATTACATCATCAAAATCGTCGCGGACGGGCAATACGGCGCCCTGACAGTGAATGGAACGTGGAATGGTATGATGGGTGAACTAACCCGCCACGTAAGTAGAATGCTACCCTAATTACAGTGGTACTTATTACGGTCTCATACAAAAGAGATTAGTGCAGCAGATTGTAAGCGTTCGCGTTATATTTTATTTTACTTTTTCTAATACTATGTTGAAAGGTATACATCTATCTCTCTTTCTCCTATGTTTGAGCGAAACAGTAAAGTTGACTAAACTCTGAGGGCTTGATAAAATGATTAGTTTAGAAAGAAAACAACGGAATTATACCTGAGTTCAGATAGATTACTGCCACGTTGCCCATCTCGTGAACATAAACTGTCACCAATTTCTGGTATTCGCCAGAATACAACATCAATTTTAAGCAAATCCATGTGTAAAAGTCATACGGTAATTCAGACTACCAGTCATGGGACCATCGAAATAATATTGTATGCATATGTAAAAGTGTAGTAGTATGCATATATATGACACGTAAGCTACACAAAGGTGTCCGTGTTTTATTTAAACCAGACACAATCAGACTAAATCCTACTAATAATAGGTTCTATTCACATATTGAGGTAAACACTTAAAATATATACACAATAGGTTATATCACTTTATAATATTATATGTGAATATAAATTAAAAAATAATTACGTATATATATATATATATATATATATATATATATATATATATATATATATATCATACTTAGAGGTACAACTTACATGACATATATAGGTACAACTTACTTGATGTCATATCCATTAACTTTAATGGTCGAATATTTTATTTGTGAGTTATACACATAAGTTGATAATCTGCTTTGTTATAATAAATAACGATCATGTAAGGCCTTTTTAATTAAAAAAACAAATTCATCTATTTTGCAAACAATGAAAAATGTAATTATATATATATATATATATATATATATATATATATATATATATATATATATATATATAAATGTTTTTAAGATGAATAAATAATTTATTTTTAAAAACAAATAATCTGCGTTGTGAAAGGTTTTCTAAATATTTTATTAAAAAAATATCTTCGTTATTATTGCCACCCACCCAGCGCTTAAAATTGTGTGACTTTTCAAAGTATATATATATATATATATATATATATATATATATATATATATATATATATATATATATATATATATATATATATATACTGCTTTTATTACTACGTTCTGGCATCCATCTTAGTGAATTCCACACAGTCGGACTTTTCTTCTGTGTTTAACTTTGATAAGGGGGGAAGATTTTCCCGAAATATCAAATGATTTCTAATCATCATGACATCACACACAGCAAACACCATACTTATTGTTTGTGTAAATTTGAAAAGAAAAATTAATAGATAGATGTAAGTCCTCTCCATCGATTCTTTATTTTTGTTCTTTCCAGCTTATCAGCAATGTGGCTCTTTACATTGCTATCATCTTTCTTAATAGATTTATTATATATATATATATATATATATATATATATATATATATATATATATATATATATACATTAGGTGAGGCAATGAAAAATAATTAGACCTGCAGATAGAAACAGATAAATATCTTCAGTTGTTCAGAACAAGGAGCATTTAGTAAATAAAAATATTTATTCTTCTCCTCTTTCAATTTCATTCCTTAAGCCTATCTTTTCAAAGATTAATATCTTATCATCAGAGGAAGTGGTGATTGATAAGTTGACAGATAAGAACAGTCAATATTCAAAATTTGAAAAAAGTTTGTTTTTTTAAAGTTTTTTTTTTTAAGTTTTAAAAGTTCAAACGGGTGTGTTACAATGTAAATGAAAGTCACCAAACACGGATATCCAAGTTGTGTGGGGTTCAAATGTAATTGGTAAATCCAGAAGAATCTGTATGAAAATCCGACGACGACGATTCCACCCAAGTCCTTAGTCCTTATTTTTGCTCTATCCAGTATATTGAGCTTTCCTCACCTCACAATAGGTCTAATTCTCTAAAAGTTACCTTTTAGTTATAAACCCTTATATATATATATATATATATATATATATATATATATATATATATATATATATATATATATATATATATATATATATATAAGAGATACAGGTAGTCTATCAGTTTCAATGATTACCGACTGACTCCATTACACCACACTTAGTGATACACATGATCGTCCTATCTGTTTGTTTCAATATGTTGTCCCTGAATCAGGTTATTTCTCTGGGATGAAATACACCCAACATTACATGATCTAATGATATTATATTAAAGGATAATAGTAAGTTTACCAGTACACCAATTACCCTATATATATATATATATATATATATATATATATATATATATATATATATATATATATATATATATATATTTTAAACTTCGATACTCTACCCGTAAGCGAATTAATAAGTAGTTGGTTAGCCCCTCTTATCAATTGACTAGTGAAAGTTGGAGTCACCTCATTCCCGCTTGAAAGTACCACCAATTGTCGAAATAACACACGTCAACCGCCCTTACTATATAACGTAATCTACTAGTGGTAAGAAAATAAAAGAAACCAACTTGAAAATATGTGATGGCATAGTCGACATTGACGTCACTTTCACATTCATCTGCTTACCTAAGAAATTCCAAGCCGTAACGTAAAATACAGTAGACATACCGTCGCTGAAATCATGTTTTCATGCTATCTGTATTAATTGACGTGTGAGAAAACTTCATATCGCGTCAAGATATATTTAAAGTTATTATCAAATGTTACAAATATTAAACTGAATATTCCTAAAGTAAATTAAAGTTTTTAACCTGCCAAGAGCAATTCGGAATTATTTCTAAGTGTCCTGTTGACCGACACTACCCAATACTTTATCGTGTCATTCGAATTAAACTGATATTTTTCGTTAGCCGATCCTTTCATGATTCGACCAAGATAACAATCTAATCGTCTTAATGTGACAGTAGTTTTACAATTCGACGATATATTTTTCTCATATCTTTTCAATGTTTAAAAAATGGCTTTTGTATGTGAAGAAATTTATTTACACTAAATGTAAATCATTCTATGAACACTGACCTTTCTTGAGATTATTTGATCAATGGAATTGTTGTGGTGTTTCTTACAACTTTTAATTGTGATTATAAAATGTTTAATTGAATGAATTTATAGTACGACGTATTAGAACATAAACAAACAGATGAGGCACAGGGTCGCAACATTTGATATCTTAGTATAATTCTAAATAAGTATAAAGACTACAAAAATATATCGTGCATATATAATCGATATTAACAAAAGTATTTTCATCGCGTGCACATCGCATCTTATTCAATGTAAATCAGCCCACTTAAGCATAACCATAACCGTAACCCTAACCCTAACCATAACCATAACCTTAACCCTAATCTTATATCTACTGTTGATCTTAACAATGGAGGAAATCAGTTACGGTGTTGTTACTTTTTTCTCGTGTTACGCACAACTGAATTTAAGAAAAGCTAGAATTATTTTGTGTCAGGGTTTTGACTGTTACTCTTCCTATCACACTTATATTTAACACACACACCAATAAGGAAATATACTTTACAGCATTAAAATAAATTATATAATCATTGGAATTTCGTAAAACCTTTTTATTTTATGTACAGCGCTTTCCTTAAAAAACACACGCTTTAATGAATCATATTAATTTTCTCAATATAAATGCAACGCTTCTTCGACCTTGGAAGACAATGGATACTCTCAATGGATACTCTCTTTCTATGAATGGATGTTATGGCAGTCTATAATAGAGCATTCCTAAACAGCTATTCTCTTGAACGGACATTGCTTACATCCTGTAGCAACTCCAAGTCCAGGATGATCGAAAACAATGTCGGCATATTAATTCTCAACTGACCATGATAGTTACGGCCAATCAGATATACTTTTTCGGAACACATACCCCAGACTAGAGAATGTAGGAATGGTTGTTTCTGAGTTTTCCTTGATGCGTTGCACATCCAATAAACGATACCATACTAGTTCAGCTATAGCTGGAAAAAGATATATCGAAGCACACTTTATTAGTGAAAGTGATGCAAAAGCCAAGACAGAATATGAACTTGGCACACCGAGCCATAAGTTTTCACCTGTAACCACTACACGACACAATCTCGATAAATAAGATGAATACATTATCACTACTTATCGGTCAAACACACTTTTTACTTATATTTTTAATCAGATTGTTCATACAATTTTCTAACTGAACGCATATTTGGTCCCCCGATTTATAAAATGTTTTGAGGCATTTCCGTCCGTCCGTCTGCCCGTCCGGATTTTTCTCCGCAACCATCCATTGAATTTCTCTGAAATTTTGCATGAAGTTGTAACTTTTGTCGGGTTAGAAAGTGACATTCTCTGATTTTTGAAAAAAATCTGGTTACTCCCTAGGGGGTCAAAAGGCCCCAAAATGGCAAAAAATGACATTTTTTGCCCTATAACTTGTCATCCATCCATTCAATTTCTCTGAAACTTGGCCAAAATATGGAGGCGATTGTTCCTATTAGAAAATAAGTATCGCTGACCTTGGAAAAAATATGGTTGGCGCCCCCAGGGGGTCAAAAGCACCCAAAATGGCAAAAATGACTCTTTTCGCCCATAACGTTTGATCCATCCATTCAATTTTTCTGAAACTTGGCCAAAATGTAGAGGCAATTGTTCTGGATATAAAATGGGCATCCTTGACCTCAGAAATATTCTGGTTCGTGCCCTAGGGGGAAAAATGGGGGTCAAAAATGCCCCAAATTGCCCAAATTTATTGCATTTTACACTCGCCACATCGAGTCACATACAGAGAGGGACCACGCATGCGCGGCTTGTTATTTGCGTTATGACATTCTTTTGTTTATCATTGGGTTTACCATATTCTGTGATGTTTTTTTTCTTTTGTTGTGTTCATAGCTTGATTTAGTCAATTTGTTGTTGAGCTAAATTGATTAAATAACGTTCGTGAATTGGAATGAAAATATCCATTTTAATTGAGACATTTCTGATTTATGTCAGTATTCGATTGACTGTAATAAATGTTTCGTATCATCTTGACGTTGTCTTTTTCAGGAGGTAGATTTAGTCATTGCTCCCCTAACCATCACATGCATGCGGGAAAGAGCCGCAGATTTTTCTAAACCCTTCATGAAAACCGGTATAAGTATAATGATCAAAAAGCCTGATAAACAAAAACCCGGTGTCTTCTCGTTCATGGACCCTTTGTCTCAAGAGGTAAGTTATTTTCTTCATCAATAAAATATATATAAATTTGCCCCGTTTCTGTTTCTTACATTTCTTGATGTAAAATTAACCTTGTATTGTTATTGCATTATATGTACTAATACACCTCTATACATTTATATATCTATTGTAGATCATATACCATAGTGTAATTATGTAATCGGCTATATTGCACTTGATCGTCTAAGGAAGTCTTATGTAACCATTTACATCTTATTCAATTCAATAATGACGTTAGATAAAGCGATTTTATCAAAGATATGAAATACATCGGCCGGAGAATGCAAACGTATGTTGTAATTTGTATATGTTTTAAGAAATACTTGTACATTGTTACATATATTTTAGAGGTGCAAATGGAGTAAGATGTGTACGTGTACACCTGTAATGAAATTAATAGTTATATATATATATATATATATATATATATATATATATATATATATATATATATATATATATATGCATTTTCTTTTATGTATATTGGCTAAATACAAAGGTGTTAGGAGAATATAAGTTTAGTATAACAAATTCATTACAATTGCTTACTTCGAAATTCAGAAAAGATCCATATAGTAATCAGCAAATAACAAGATGATTTACAATTCTATTGAATATATAAAACTACCATGGAAATGTTTTCTTAACTTTGGTAGTGCTTGCTGTGCATTGGTATCAGGTGCGAAAGCAAACACCTCAATAGTTTTAGTTGAAATATCTAATGCAAAATATAGTTGGATTGACAGAGATCTACAAATCTTATAACTTAACATTATTTTATTGAACATTTGTTTTGAAAAAAGTGTAAATCAACTAAAAATGTTTACCGCTTCCTTTATTTTCTGAATAGCACATTTATATTATTATTGAAATTAAATTAGTTTACTAAATAAATTTTAATCCTATAAAATTGTATTAAAGTGGTAATTCATTAAAATTATTTTTACTGAAATAAATATCAACATTGAATTCTTAAGGAAAATCACCAAATTAAATAAATGCCCGCTTTTTGGCTAGAAGCAATCTATAGTATATATTCTGATACTAGATTTTATCTTTTCTGTTTTCGGTCAGTGGGGAACCCTTTTAGAATGAGGTAATTTGTATCATTGCCACAATATAGTAAAGTCGACCTTGATTTTATGGATCAGCATATATAACAGTTCCCTTATCTTTATATCAAATGTAATTTAAGTTTACAAAAAAATCAATATACTATCTGCTATGTTTTACTTTTCTAAATTATTTTCGTGGACGAATCCCAAAACATGAATTTCTGTAATTTAAGGTTTTAAATTTCTTTCGCAATTCGAATAAATGATACACAGTTTTAAATGCTAAATGCTCAATAAAACATTGGTTTATTGTATGTTTTATTATATATTTATCTGAATTCATATAAATTGAAAGATTATTTACGTTAGATTAATACACACATAATTATTCTTTAATTACTTTGTATCGGGGAGACGTTCTCGAAAATCGGTCCGATAATGACATAGTTGCTGTCTGGTTGAGGTATGGTTCTGTTTAGTATCAGAAGGTCCATCCTCCGAGGCGTTACTTTCTCTTTGAGAAGGGGTTAGTTTATTGCTAATCGCCTGATGCGCTCCAACCGGGGACTGTTAACGAGGCTGCTTAAACATTTTTGTTAGCCAGATAACGCTAATCCTAATGCGCTGGCTTTTCAAAACCATACCTGACCTTGTGTCAAACTTCCTGGAAAGAAGGTAAAAAGAAATGCAGTTATTTAATTTTAGAACAGGCATGGAATGACTTGTTGCACGTCTTTTATCATATCAACTATATTTATTTAAACAATGAATGTATAGTCTAATGAGTCCTATTTACTTGCCTGCACACGAGGGCCATGTATCTTTTTATTAAGACTTAGACGTTACGTTATGACGTCATAATAGACATGGCGTTAACTCGGATGATAGCTAGGGAGAATGCGCTGGAATGTTCAAGCGGTCTCACGGGTTACATTGCGTTCTGTGTTTATAATGTAGTTTTATTGAATTAAAATAACATATATTTTCAATTTTCCGCATACTCTACGGAGTAATATCATCTCTAGTGACTAACAATTAATTAACAGGTTTTCCTTTTTGCACAACGTCATCATGTTCTGCAAAGCCGAAAACAAAAACAAGTTTTCTTCAAAAAAACAAACAAACCAAAAATAAATACATATTTGAAGATATAAAGAACTTAAAAGCAGTAAATCTTTTACCGAAATGACATTAACTAACCCGAAAAGGGTCGATATGCCGTTAAACAAAACAACCACACCAAACCTAAAAAACTGGGAAATTTAAAATAAGACTATGAGAGTGTTATATAATTCAAACATGGACAGCTTTTTCTTTTATTTTTTTAAAAGAAACTTTTCGTTGACGTAATGTTTCTAAAACTGCTATGTGAGAAACCACTTATTTGTAATCTTACAGTTAAACTAGTTTTCGTAGTCGAGACGAAAGCGCGCTGGACTCCTTACCCAGTGATTTACAATTCAAATGATATTTCATATGTGAAATTGAAAAACGACTGAAATGCCTTAATAGAAAAGATTGTCTGTTTGATTTTATATCATCGCTTTCATTGTTTACTGAAATAAAATTGCTCACACATCCAAATACATGTTCTTCTTATTGTTCTATGGTCGGATAGTCCCAGTTGCGCATCACAGGAGCAATTACTAAGGATCACACGGAGCGCGGTTATATTAGGTTGTTGAATTTTAATGGTGTGTATTTTTACGAAGTTTACACAATTCCCAAATTTACGGAGGTTAACTGTGATCGTGTATGGAGGTGGATCACAACATATCAAGCCGACAGGTATTTGGGAATATATAAGGTTATGAAGGGTAAATATAAAATCTCTCAAACCTTTCCAGTCGGACGAGCAAAAAACTAAATAAAATATAAATTATACAAGAATATATGTTTGGACTTTTTTGCTATTATTCTCATCTGTGTATGTGTGTGTGTGTGTGGAGTTGCAGGGGGCGTTTGTTTTTCATGAATAATAATAAAAGAGATATAAATATGAAATTAGACACATGAAATGTAAGATCCCAAAATAGGACAGAATAAAATGGTAATCAGGAAAATGTCTGCAATTCTACCGATTCCCCAACGATTCCGACTATTACTTCAGTTTACCAAACTTTTGTACACTTGTTCCCATTTTCTTTTTCTTTTTTTTTTTATTTTTGCAGTCGTTATCATTGAATTTTATAAGATTGTGTCTGCTCGCCTCTGCAAAAGTGATGCGTTGTTTGACCAGAGATTAAGGAATCATGTTTATGCATGAAGAGGGAATCGGGCTGAGTTGGTGTCGTTAAGGAAAGGGAAACGGTCTGTTCTATGGAGCGAGGCAATTAAGATACGTGATATGATAGACTGAGTTTTACGCTTGGAACACGTTGGTTTGTTGTACCCCAGTGGAACTGTTTCTTCTCATTTCTTTTTCCCCCTTTTCAACCAACAACCAAAGGCATTATTTTGATGGGAACATATAACTAGCTATGTCCGTTGGTCCATCAGTCCGCTGATAGGTTGATAGGTCACGTTGAAGATTTTCTATAAACTTGCACATTTTTGAGAGACCATTTTTCCTTACATGAATCTTATTTTTTACCATTTTTCAACTCGAAAAACTCATTATTATTTAGTTATTTCTGCCTATATGTCGTTATATCAAACACAATATAATATTTCATGTGTACATTTTTATATACGTGTTTAAAAAGTGCTCAATACACAGTAGATACTTATAATGATAAAAAACATGTAGGTTAAAGTGGCTACACAGTTCACTGATGATATTTCAAATTAAAATCCGTATCAATCTGTGTAGTTACTCAGACATGCATGTATGTACATTTATATAACAAATATAAGATGCTATAGATTTATATATATATATACTGCGTGCCAGAATTATATGCAAATCGATTTTTGGTTCAAACTCCGATAGTTTTCAATAACAATTAGTGCAACTTGGCACGTTATATGGCAACACTAACATATGCACATATCTAAAATTCTAAGACAATCTGCGTAATAGTAAACAAACGGCAGCCATTATGGTGACTTGCAGCCTGTTTCAGCGTGCCAACTTTGTATGCAAGCTGGCACATAAAGGTGCTTTGAGTCACGCTGACGAGTCTAAAATTGTCCAAAGGATTCATAATAAATAAGAAATAGCCAAAGAATTTGACTGTTATCATCGTTCAATTACACAATTTGTTATAAACCCTGAACTTTGCAACGGACGTTGTGACAAGGTGAAAAATTGTAAGAAAGCACGTGTACCGCATCGACCCATGAACAGTTTAAGAGATAAGTCGGCCGTAACCCTCTTTAAACTAGCAAAAATTTTTTGAAAACGCTGGCATTCCTGATGTGCCCAAATCAACTCGATGCCGTATCCTGATGGCGGTTGCAAAATGTGGGAAACCAGAGTTTCGCCCTCCATTAAAGGATATCCACAAGAAAAGGAGGATGAATAATAACATGAACGTACATTTTCAAACTGTTTTGTTCACCGCTGAGTGTCAACCGACCCTTAATGGGGCCGATGGGTGGATGAGAGGATGGTACCGTAATGAGATATCAGGCGTAAACAAGGAGGTGGTTGTGTGATGTTTTAGGATGCAATAATTGGTAATGCACTGATAGGACCATTTAAAGTCACAGATACAGTGAAAATGATCGCCAAATTCTACATTCACTTCAGTAAGAAACACCTAGTACCCTGGCACAAGTAAACGAATTTGTTATTCCGAAAAAGATGGTATTCATGCATGATAATGCACCGTCTAATTCTACAAAGATAACTATTGAATATTTGGAGAGTGTTTTTGCCAGTCATGGGAAAATAATGCTATAGTCAGCGTGTTTTTTTAGATTTAAATCCCATCGAACATCTGTGGATCATCTTGAAAAAGACGACTTACTCCGGAGGAAGGCAGTTCACCTCCAAGGATGACCTCTGGAATGCTGTTCTGACTGCTGCCAAAGAAATTTTGTGAGATGAAATCGAAAGTTTTTCATTTTCAATGGACCAAATGTTTTTTGTCTCTTGTTAATACAAATGGCAATTATATACAATATTTATTGTACTATGAACCCATATTAAATATATTTTCTCTGTATTATGGTTGTTCTCAAATTACATATTCCTAAAATAATCAATTTTTTGATTTTCCGTCATCATTTCACCATATTTGACATTTAAACAATGATTTGCATATAAAGTTAGCACGCTGAAACACGCTGCAAGTCACCAAAATGGCTTCCATTTGTTTACTATTGCGCAGATTAGCTTTATATTTTAGATCTGCGCACGCGTTACTGTTTCATATAACGTGCCAAGTTTCACTAATTTTTGTTAAAAACTATCACAGTTAGAACAAAAAAAATCGATGTGCATATAATTCTGGCACGCAGTGTAGAAAATTAATAACTATGCGGAAATATACCGAGTTTTAATAATATTGAATACCGAAAAACAAGATGCGAATTTTATTTTATTTTATTTCATTTTATTTTATTTATTTATTTATTTTACTTGCTTCGAGTTCTAACTTCTTTCACCAATGTTTTATGCATGAAACCGTAATATCATGATATTTCGGGGAAATCGACCCCATCTCAAGTGATTTGATTTTGTTAATCATATGAATAATGAATTAAAAGAAAAAAGAAGTTAAATAGTAGAAGGTAACATTACTCTGCAGATATAGTATTCTGGATCATTCAGTTGAATTCTGAAAACCGGATTAGAAAATGTTTTCTCGCAAGCTTAACCGCCTAGATTATTAAACTGTAAACAGTGATTAATTTGAAATAGTTACAGTGATATGATAAACATTTGACATTCATGACTCCTTATTAAACTGCGACAAATGCAAAGATATTTCAAAGTTACTCATTATCATGTGTTCGTAATTTATTACAGTGATATAATTAATACAACATTAAAAGGGAAAGTATAGGTCGTTGTTTAATTTAAAAATTAACATGTCAGCATTTTCTATCAGCTTCGTAACTACTGAAAAACCGCATGAATTGATTTCACAAGGAACACTTTTTTACTATTAATCACCAATTATCAAGGCAAAGACCACTCGAGGATAAGTGTTAATGAGGTCCATAGAGTTACACTTGAAAACAGGCATTCTTTCTCTTTTTGTCAGAAAAAAGCGCATGGATTTTGTGGACATTTTCGGCTGTTGTTTTAAGTGGGTGTTATGTGAGGATGTTCAATCCTCTCGTAGTATTCATCATCATTCAACGAGAAAAATGGAGTTACCTTGTAGAGAAAAAATACTTGGCTTTAATTGTTTCTAGTTAATTACAAAACACGCTTGTTTTGTTGGTATTAAAAAGAAAGAACACTGTGACTGGTATATATTTTTGTTCGCCGCCAAACGACTGAAATCAATTTACTAACAATGGAATACTCACTCACCCATAACAGCACTGGTTGGTCTCAACGCTGCATGACGTTGATTCTTTTTACTAGAAGTGCTTTACCAACTTAATACAACTGCCATGTCCGGGTCATCAAGACACCTTATTAGCATCTTTTTTAACTTGCGTAAAGAATAGTGATAAAAAGTGGTCATCGTCACAAAAACCCGATTCTTTAGCGAACACATTGAGAAATATAGTGTTAAAATGTGCATGGGAGAGGACTTGAATGCCTACTAGACAACACCCTCGGGTGTCTTCGGTTTCTCTGCACAGGGGTTTGTCAGAGACTCTGACATGAGGATATTTTTTCCTTGAAGTAAACCCTGACCAAATACCCAAAGTAAAATGGTGTGCTGTCTCCTCAAGCCATCCAACACGTCTCCCGAATTGCGGACGAGGGCACCCCCTCTATTAATAGAGGACAGCTTCCAATAAAGAATTAGAAGCCGTTAACAATGAGTAAATGAATAATAAAAAATGTGAATGAAAACAAAAACAAATACTGTCACGCCGGCACTCGGGATAAAAAGGGCCCATCAACCCGTTCATACACCAGGCGGAAAGATGTAAGCAATGGTGTCAAATTTCATGACACTGGAAATGGTGCTCCAGCCAATACAAAGGCCAATCAGGATCAACCATCAGGACTTTAGACAAAAGGTCCCGGTCCCCTATCTCCATCAAACACAGCAACAATAAAAACATAAGAGGCTTAAAAGCCCAACCATGGACTGTTGCACAAAAGAAGGTGCTATAGTTTTTCTACCACTACTCAAAGTTTGAAAAGTGGAGCAAAACATCCAATGAGATTCTAGCTGATGAGATCAAATAATCTACTCTCCCCTATAAAATAAAAATACCGAAAGGAAATTCCGTGACAAGTTTTACTGTTGAAATTAATTGCTACGAAATTATATGTCAGTAAAGTTAGTATCGGTAATTGTTATTTAGGTACTAAGCTATTTACAGTATTAACTACACTTTGGATTTTCTTGAGATATTTTGGGTTTTTACTTTTTATTTTGTAAATTGCACGAGATATCTCGTAAAACACATATAAAATAAAGTGTTCATTTAATAATACGTGTGTTACTAATTAGGAAATATCAAAATATATATTAAGAAGTCATGCGTATGTCCGTGAGTTTGATTTTTTCTGTGGAAATGAATCGAAGAGATAGATGGAAGTTTATTATTTCAGCGAATATTTGGCTTACATTGACAATGTAAAAGTTGCCGGTTAATTTCGAGTCAAATGACTTAGATAATGAATAGTTAAATCATTACCTGCTTAAATTAAATGAATAAAACCTCTTGCACAAATAAGCTGACTAGAGAATTTCATAGTTCTGAACGCGAAGGTTGTCGATGTCGTTTCTAATTTGTCATTTTCCTCTCAGATATTCAATTTAATTTAACAAAGACAATTTTTTACTTTAATTCAACCAACTATCGATTCTAAATCCTGGTAATTCTATAAATAATTCAATTAGGAAGATGTTAAAAATTAGGGAGGCGCGAAATTGACCCAATGAATCACGTTGCTAACTATCGCATAGGCTATGCGAAGTTCAAATCTTACTGGATCTCTTTCTATTTATTCAGTTGCATTAAAAAAAATTGGGGTTCAACCTGTTTTATGATTCAAGAAAATTAGTTATAACTTATTCGAGCGAACTGGTTACTAAATTTATGAAAACTTGAAAAATTGAATTTCTTAATTAAATTTTAATTTTGCCTGTTCGCATTGTGGAAACTGAATAACGGAACGCTATCAGAAGGTTTTGACTTCAATGGGTAATAACTTTAAATATATAAAAATAAACAATTCACGTCTTTATCTAATTGATCAAAAATGCAGACCGTAAAAAAACCCAGAACGAGGCCATAACATTTTGAATCCATTCCATTGACGTGTTGGTTAGGTATTTGATTGGAGTTAACAGGATGAACGCGCCATTTGCATTTGCATCATTCTTAAGGAAGACATGTTATTCCTATTCGTATTTAAATTAATTTGGATTGGTTTCATTTGATTTTTCTGTTTTATGACATATCATCTATTTTATAGGATATTTAATTCCTCAAAATATTAGTAATAATCGGTCACACTATATCCAGTAGAGAAAACGCGGCATAGATAGTTTCATAGTCTACACCGGTATTTTTTAGGTCAGTTTTGATTACATGCTAGACATCATCGCCGAGTATCTTCGGTTTCCCTGTACGAGGGTTTGTCAGGACAACCTGCCATGATGATGTTTCACCTTACAAGTACACTCTGCCTAAATATTCAATATATCATAGTAATCAAAGCCTAAATAAGACCCCTTTCGACATGGCTATACTATGACACATACGATGAGTTTCAGAGGAGTCATGTTATAATCTATAATGAAGGTGGACATTACAAGAGTCAAATCGTTGCAAATCTCGGATCTTCTTTCAGCAACTAGGTACTCGTGATTTCTGGAGAATTCATAATAGTGTGATGAACAATGGACAATCGATAATTCCCTCGCTATCAAATCACAACGATGTTGTTTGTACGGAAATTTATTAAGCTGAACTACTTGCCAAGCGTTTCGCCTTAAACTCCACTCTGGACTCGGCAAACAACCCCCTCCCTAAATTCCCATTGTGGACTTAAGCCACACTTGAGAACCTCGCCATCACCCCGTTTCAAGTGAGAGACATCATAAAAGACCTTGACACCTCCAAAGCCTGTGGGCTTGATCTTATACCAGGAATAATAATAAAGTAATGCTCTCCAAACTATACAACAAATGCGTTACTGCATCTTGTTTCCCTGATAGTTGGAAAATTGGCTCTGTGGTACCAGTCTTCAAGAATTCTGGAGATAGTACTACTCCTGTAAACTACCGCCCAATCAGCCTACTTCCGATGTTTGCTAAAATTCTTGAATCATTAATCAATCTAGCGATAGTCAGGCACCTAGTTAATGCTAAACTTCTTTCTGATCATCAATACGGATTCAGACAAGAACGATCTACTGCAGATATCCTAACAGTTATCTCTGAACGCATATACCATGCACTGGAGAAAGCAGGTGAAGCTAAGGCGGTTGCGCTCGATATATCTTTGGCAAGGTCTGGCATGAAGGGCTTCTCATAAAACTGCACTTATATGGTGCTTCTTGATAAATGTTTAATATAATTAAATCCTTCCTAACAAAATGAAAGATCCAAGTTGTACTCGATGGCCGTTCTTCTAAGCAACATGGCGTTAATGCTAGTGTACCTCAGGGATATATTATTGACCTTCTACGTTTCCTGACTTTCATAAATGACCTCCCTGATGTAATTGCGCCTGAGATAGGAATATTTTCTGACGACACCACGCTCTACTCTCGTCATGTGGGCAACACTGACGCGCACGTATCTGGGGCAATTGTTAAATCCTTAGAGAATGACCTCCAGTCTGTAGTGGAATCGGGTCAAAAATAGATGGAAACTTTTAATGCCGCAAAGACAACGCTACTTTCTTTCAATAACTGCAAGAACCCTCTTCAACCACTGATTGCCATGGCAAATAGCACCCTGCCTGAGAGTTAATCATTCATACTCATCGGTCTAACTTTCACAGATAACATGATATGGAATAAATACATTGAAAACATTGCCAGGTCTGCTGCAAAGAAAGTGGGCTCCCTCTACCATGCCAGTAAATTTCTCACACCTGACATTATACTATATCTCTACAAAGCCACCATCCGCCCATGCATGGAGTAGTGTTGCCACATCTGGGCTGGTACATCATCCGCTAGTCTCTCCCTTTTAGACAAGGTCCAAAAACAAGTCGCTAACTTGATAGGTCCTTCACTATCCACCAAGCTCCAGCCCCTGTCCAATCACCGCAATGTTGCTTCCTTGTGCCTATTTTACAAGGATTTCAATGGAGTGTGCCATGGTGAGCTTGATGCTTTGGTACCCCCACGATGTAGACCAACCCGACAATCTGACAAATCTCATCCATTCACTGTGGAGGTCCCAAGATGTCGAAGAGCGTTCTACTCCAAAAGCTTCTTTCCTCGTGCTGCTGGACTCTGGAACTCGCTCCCTGCTCCCTGCTTTTCTGACGTTACTGACATGCAGAAATGTAATACTAATGTAAACAGACATCTCGCTGCACAGCTTCCAATTTAGGTTGCCCCCCACCCCAAAAAAAAGAACAAAAACTTTCACCCCTTTTATCAGTAGCGGCCTGCCTTGTTTGGCATGAACTATGATAATAATTATAATAATGATAATTATAATAATGATAATTATAATAATGATAATTAACATAATACCACGCGTGAGAACTATGACGTAACCAATAATAACAACAATACAATAATAACTAATGTCTAATTTAGGTTGATCCCCCAAACCTTCATCCTTTTTCTCAGTAGCCTCTTACGTCTACAGTGGCGGTTTGCCTTGTTTGGGGTATACTATGACAAAAAAAAATAGTTGTTATTAATAATAATAAATGTAAGCCCCCCAGTTCTCCCAAGGGGAAACTTTGGAAGACTACAAAATAGCCGTGAACAAACCCGTCAGAATTCAGCGATAAGGGGCGACTCAGAGGACTGGTAACAAAATAACCACCTTTCAGAAGGAGGATTTAATGACTCAAAGTTTGTCTCTGTCAACGCGGTACCATACATAAATCCGACAAAAAAGGATTTGACAAGAGATAAGACAATCCATAGGTTGCCAGAATGATTCAAAGAATTCACCCGCCGAATATAACAAAGTAAATTTGCAAATCCAATTAATTTTTTTTTTAAAGTAAAAAAACATCGAATATGTACTGTTTTTCTGTTCGCTATATTCTCCCTATCCCCCTCTTTCTTCGTCTCGCTATGAGTTAAATAGCATTAATACCTGTGCTGATATTTCCTTGGTGTTTAATGCTATATTCTAGTCTTCTGTTTTATTGTGAGATTATACTTTTAATATATATATATATATATATATATATATATATATATATATATATATATATATATATATATATATATATATATATATATATATATATATAATATATATATACTTATATATAAACATATTAAATAGAAAATGTGGCAGAAGGCCGAATATACGGAGAGACAGGTGAAGAGAGAGATAGAAGGGGGCGTGAGAGAGACTAGAACATAAGAGCAAATAGTCATACAATAGAGAAAGGGTGAGAGTAATAAACAGATATCAATGGTTATTTAATTGCAAACTACGACTAATTAGATCAATTAAAATGTTTTGTTTTCAAACATTACTTAAAGCATTTCTTTCGTGTGATAAAAACATATTTTTTATAGTTTTACTTATGTGTTTATGATTTTAAATTTGTGTGTACATGATTCACTCTTAAGCATTCGTGAAAACTCCGATACTTCTGATTTTTGTAAAATCTTAATAATAGATATAATCAATTAATAAATATTCTCCAAATTGCGGTTTCTGTTGGGTATTTTGACGTGTTTTAGGAAGCATAAAATGGGCACAACCGCCCGTTTAGAAATTAAAATATTTCAGATTTGCATTTAATCTGATCCATAATCATTAAAGCCTAATAAAAACAAGATTCAATGAATTTAAATTTCTTTTCAAATCAGTCATATTCGAAAATTCTCAAGAAATGTCTTTTTTTAAATAAAAATTGGATTAAGGATTCTTGATATAAAGTTTACAAAACTTTATAACTTCTATAGCATCTTCGTAACGGGTAAGTTGTTCTATTATATGAATTAATGTGACCCGTTACGGGATTGGTGTTGTAGTATGTGTCGTATATATATATATATATATATATATATATATATATATATATATATATATATATAATATTTGTTTATTATCTATGTACGGATACGTTTCGTCCTTTATAATCAGGACTCATCAGCATAGAGATATAACTATCCACTACTGGTCGTGCGATTCGAAACCCCGGATCACGGGTATTTTTACAACTGGAATCCCGAGGTCTAGAACAACTCGGCCCACGGTGAACAGCGAATAAACAGTGATAATTTTAACACTTTATCTATCTATCTATCTCCCTCTTTCTCTCTCTCTCTCTCTCTCTCTCTCTCTCTCTCTCTCTATATATATATATATATATATATATATATATATATATATATATATATATATATATATATATATATATTCACGCGGGTCACGCGGAGTCTGCCACATTTTTAACATCCGAAAAAATTAATAATAATCTAATTGCGTTTTTAATTTAAAATTTGTATGGTATTTAAAGAATTTAGTGAATTGTGTATTGATTTACTCTTCTCCAGGAGTTAGGCACAAGGCCAGTTTTTATCTTACTCCCACAAGTAAGATGTGACCCAAGTTCAGATCAGGAAAGTGGGGTTAAAAAATTGCCTGAGCAGCCCCGTCGGCATTCCTCGGCAGGGGCGCCTCAGGCAGTAAGCAATAGACTTACTCCTCCCCAAAGAGGGGAGGCAAAGCCTGGGAAGGTGGACCTCCCAGAACTGCACAGGACAGACCCATTGACCGGCGTAAATCAAGACCCGAAGGCCAAGGCAACACCAGTATGGGGTGCAGTATCCATCGGAACAGATACTACACTTTGATCTTAGCCAAAAGGCCAATTTTTGACTCTTTAATATAATAATAAACGTTTAACCTTCGTATATATAAACAAAATACATCAATATTTTTACATTCTTAGACTGTTATTTTCATATAAAAAACATAGTAGCAATTCTTATATTTAGTACAAGACTTTGAGTTACTCTCCATAACGGACAACGACTGTGTACACACCAGAACTGAATAGCATTAAAAGTTAACAGTTTCGGTGTAACAACAAAATAAATAACATCTGCACATCTACCAAAGTTGTGTTCCTATTTTATTTCAGAATTACATATTTATTTAATTCATGAATTTTCGCAGTTGAATTCCCCGTCTGTCTCGTTTTTGTTTGTATGTACTTGCTTCACTATTGTAGTTAGGTTTGGCACAAGACTGGACGGTGGGAAAACCCAGTTCCCGGAGGGAGCATTTGGGCCGCGTACAAAATTAGACGAGAACGGATCCGCCGGCATTCCCCGATAGAAGCGCCTCAGACGATTGGCAATAAATCAAAGACTGTCCCGAAATAGGGGGTTAGGGTTAGGGTTAGAGTTAGGGTTAGGGTTAGGGTTAGGGTTAGAGTTAGGATTAGGGTTAGGGTTAGGGCTAGGGTTAGAGATAGAGTTAGGGTTAGAGTTAGGATGAGAGTTATGGTTATGGTTAGGGTTAGGGTTAGAGTTAGGGCTAGGGTTAGAGATAGGGTTAGGGTTAGAGTTAGGGTTAGAGTTAGGATTAGGGTTTACCTTCTTGAACGGAACCATACCTCATTCCGCCAGATAAGCTTCTGATGATTTGTCAGCCGCTAGGTTGCCAGAATGATGATAAAGATATATATATATATGTGTGTGTGTGTGTGTGTGTGTGTGTGTTAGTGTGTCGCGCTTACGCTCCAAATGGCAGTTACTTTGGTCTGCCAGGTTTAAGTGTAAAACAACATATACGTTGGTCTGTCACGCAAAAGTTTGTAACAGCATTTTGGTTTGTCTGTCAGCTTAAACTATCGTTCTTGTCGGTCCGTAGCGCTTATGTTTACAATCGTATTTCCATCGCTAAACGCGCAAATCGAACGGACTGATATTAATATTATCGATTCATGTTTGTATTTCCTTCTATAAACCAGAAAAAAGGAGGCCCAATATACACTTTAAATACTGAAATCTAAATTTGAAACAAATCTTTACAAAATAATTTTTAAATCGAAACGAGAAATAAAATTGGATTAAAAAAACAAGTAAAACTTATTTTAAAAAGGAATATCACGTATGATTGCAGCTGGAATTATTCCCAGTCGATTAATACAAAAATATCGATGTACACACCCACACACACATTCACAGACGTACCAGCAGACGCACACACATTTCTATGAAAATTAAAAAAAAAAGAAAACTGATTTTTTTAAACATTAATTTATAAACATGTCTATCGAATGTATATATGTGATTCTTTCATAACATGTGCCTCGTTTTTATGATTCAATAGCTTTTCTATGTTGTGAATTCACCCTACGATAACGTAAAAATAAAAACAACATGGACGTGCGAGACGCTTTCGTCAAGGGAAGTAACTGCAATGTAAAGAAAAATATGAGTCATGCAAGGGGGATAATCACGCTATTCGCATCTGTGTCGATGTGGGCCACTACAATGCTATAGTGCGTATATAAATTGATCGAAATATGTTAAAAATAAAACAATTCAAAGGGAGACACTATTAAGATATCTAAAGTTGGATTCATTTTTAAACATTATTATCTCTGAATAAATGCATGTATGCTTTCATAGCAGATTACACTAACTTCTTTAAATATTATGACAGTTAGTTAAAATAAATCTTTTTAAGGGTTTAATTTTTATTTTACTCTCCTTTAGTAAAAATGTACTGATATTTAAATATTTTATGAAAATATATTAAAATTATGAAATTTAATTTGAAGCAAAACATGAAGCACACACATACGCACCCATACACACACACACACACCCACACACAAACACACATACACTTATTATACATACCCTTATATTAATAATAATAAATCATATGTATTCTGTAAAGACGTTCATTGACCGAACGAAACCGGTAAAGCTCTCGTTTATTCCTGTGTTTGATTTGTTTTTCTTTTTGCGTATTTCACGCATCGTCTTTCAACGGCATTTTATTTATAGATGTATCGATATCTTGTATATATATATATATATATATATATATATATATATATATATATATATATATATATATATATTTAGGCAAACATTATTAAATAACACGGAGTGGTTTTGTTTGATGCGACTTTTTTATTTTTTCAATTTTCCGAATTGTCCATCTAATCTGTCGGTCAAATTGATATAAATATGATCCATGGCTTTCTTGTTCCATTCTTTTTCTTTTTTGCAAGTACTTTCGATTTGAATCGTCAAATCATCTTCAGGCGATATTAGTTTTAGTGTCTTTACTGTTGTGCTCATTTTTGATTTATAACGGCAAGTAGTTTATATTTGCAAACGCGTCTGTAAAGTTGAAATGCACATGAGAGCGTGATGGCGTTCTACACATACGAGAGATTTAAAGTTTGACTGTTTAAACCGTTAAGAAATTGATGACGTTAAATAAAGTGCATACAATTCAAAAGCATAACTACCTAATGGCTAAGAATTTGGTAATGTTAATTATTATCCTAGACACTTTAAAATGTTGCGACTAGTTTCATAATTGACATTATTAATTGTGGGATGCTTAGTTTTTATGTAGAGGGCTTCGAGTATTTTTAATTTTTTGATATTGGTATCATGGTGTATTATTTTGGTATTGTTAATAAGGATGTTTCTATATTGGGAGGGGGTGCAATTATGTTTTTTTAGGTGTTGGCATATAGAGCTAGTGTCGGAGAGATGTAGGGTGAGTCTTCGGGATAGTGTTGTGGAAGTGAAACCTATGTAAGAATTAGTTTTTTTTATTGTTGTCGGAGATACATTCTCCCATAGGGCATTGGAACTGATATATTACATTGGAAAATTGAAAAAAAAAAGTTGCATCAAACAAAATCACTCCGTGTTATTTAATAATGTTTGCCTAAATGAAAATATGCTGCCTAAATACACACAATATATATATATATATATATATATATATATAATTATTAATAGATTAAATGTCATAATAAAATGAGAAATTAATCAGATTTTATTAAAATTCAAAAAACAAGGAGGGATATTGCGCGCTTAACTCATAAGTTAAAAAACAACTTTTCCTCAGAGGACCATTACCGCAATAGTATTACTGCAGGTAATAAAAATTAAGCTTTACAAATCGCAAGACGATTGTTGACATTGAATTCTTGGAACTGGAATAAATAAAGTTAGAAATCTTTTAATTTATTTGCTTATCACTATTCTCTCTCTCTCTCTCTCTCTCTCTTTATTTATATATATATATATATATATATATATATATATATATATATATATACTATACCTATATAGTATACATGTTTTTAAATATTAAAGTGTTGTTTTCCCTTAAAGACGATATCGTTTCGGGGTTTCCCTTCTCGTCAGTGCATGTACCGATGTTGTAGGCGGTCGCATGGGATCGAACGCGGTTCATAGACTCAGGCTAAACTCACACACACACACACTCATATATATATATATATATATATATATATATATATATATATATATATATATATACTTATATATATATATATGTATATATATATATATAAGTATCTACTTGAACGTTTCTCAATTTTTCTGTAGATCCTTGTAGTAGTATAAAAGATACTCACTGAAGGTGCATTGCCATCAGTATAGTTTTTATACTATTTTATGTGTAGATATATACATAAATATATATGTATACAAATGTAAGTATATATATATATATATATATATATATATGTCTACATATGTCTATATAAACATATATATGCATATATGGGTCTCTCTACTTATATAGAGACATGTTTATATGTTTATACGTGTATGTAATTCTTTCTCGCTCTCGCTCTTTTTTTCTCTCTCTCTCTCAATATATATATATATATATATATATATATATATATATATATATATATATATGTGTGTGTGTGTAAATCCTGTTGAAAAATAAGCCAGATATCAACTCATACTGAAGCAGTTGCCTGCATACAAACAATGTGATCATTAGATGCATCGGAACAGTCTGGCTGTTCATGCACAGATATCTATTATACTTATCTGAAATATATATATATATATATATATATATATATATATATATATGAACACATTTTTTATGGTACAGAATTGTATAATGGTTTTAAATATGATGAACGGAGTCATAGCGCGTCGAGGCACTATCACAAGAAAACAAAGAGAGGACATATTAAATAATATATTTAATCGTTGATTAAAAACTTTTAAAAAGAATAAAAAAGATCGAGTAAAATTAACAGAACAAAACTAAATCCCAAGGTACCTTTCAACCGACACATTGTCAAGTGAAACGTCGGCGAATATCGCTTAAAAAGGGGGAAAACAGTAACGTGGAGAGAAAAAGAAGAAAAAAAAACAAAAAAAACAGGGAGATTGAATAACGCCATTAAACCGAACAGGAATAAATGGGCATAATGGGCAAAATATTATTATTATTATTATTATTATTATCATTATTATCCTTTAGAAGTCTCTAAATAAGTCTAATTTGTGAGACCACTCTTTTTGCCTACAGAGCGATGGTATTTTTGTTTTGTTTATATATATATATATATATATATATATATATATACATATATATATATATATATATATATATATATATATATATATATATATATATATATATATATATATATATATTCGTCGGTTTTCGGGTGATAATTAGTGGAGTATGGCATACATATATATATATATTTTTTTATTTTGGCACAGAAAAATTAGTACAACATTCGTACCGTATGTTTGTTTAAATGCATAACACTCTAAGCAAATAACCCGTCCGAACGGGAGTGACACGTGACTTCACATTTCCGAAACAGATAACAACAGAAGCTGAAGAGAGCCGGATGGCTAAGTAGTTCTGTGCTTGAAACCGACGGTACGAATGTTGTACTAATTTTTCTGTAGCAAAATCAATAAATATTACGCACTTAATTTTTAATTTTTAATTTTAATTCTCAATTAATCGAGCACTTTGCTGTGATCTTACCTGCTACATTACAAAGAAGTTATATATATATATATATATATATATATATATAAATATAATAAATGAAACAGACGAGTGGGAAAAAAAAGAAGGACAATTGTTAAAATTAACTTAAGGCCTTATCGTCTGACCCTCTGAGAGGAAACGTCAGAATGGTAAATAAAAAACTAAAAGTCGAACGAGATATGAGGGGAAAACACTTATTTCAGTTGGAGGAAACGATTGAGAGGAAAAAAAGGGTAAATCTCTCAACGTAATGGTGGCTTTGAATCATTAAAGATCTCCAACTGATGCTTCAACATCTTTTGTCTACACAGGCTAGGTCGAGAGTTGTTAATGACTAACGCCTCAATAATATTGAGATGGTAGTTCGACCTGGCACTGTGTATCTCATTCGACTTTTAGTTTTTAATTTACCATTCTGACGTTTCATCTCAGAGGGTCAGACGATAAGGCCTTAAGGTAATTTTAACAATTTTCCTTCTTTTTTCCCTACTCGTCTGTTTCATTGATTATAATAATGCTTCTTCTAAAATTAATCCTACGATTCTGTTGTACACGAATTTTACTTTATATTTTGAATATATATATATATATATATATATATATATATATATATATATATATATATATTCAAAATATAATATTCCATGGACGTGTTTCGTCGTCTTACAGCTTATCAGCGTGGATGAAGCTAGTAAGATTCGGAGCCAGAAAAATCACAGATTGAAGTCCACTACCCTACCAATGAGCCAAACTCTGCAAATGCACGAAATATATCGCTTTAATACATGTCAATTATTTGTTTATTTTACTTTCGATACTTTTACTTAATTCAATTATTTGAATAAAAAATTGTTTCACCTAAATGCTAGACGGGAACATTTTTTCCTTTACCAATGTACCGCTTCTATATGGGGAACGACATATATGTTGAAAATTAAATAATCGCCCCACCGCTCACTAATTTAGTCAGTTATTGTTATTTGTAATACGTATTTGAAATAATAAAATAACAACAATACTCGGAACAAATTTTCAAACGAAATATTTTTCCCAGAAAACATATTTTCCAACATTATGTATGGGTGTGTTAGGAAATTTTAGTTCGTGAACTTGATTGCTCCGTAAACTTCGTCTGAGAGAGCCTGTCAATTTGACTTCATGTAGAAAAGTTTTCAGTGAAACACGAGCAAAATTCTAGCTGCCGGGTAGCGTAGGGGGATACTTTGGTGAAAAGAACAAAAAAAAAACAACGTTGGAAAAGTCACCAAACAACTGACTTTTCTTTTTCTTTCATGTGTTCGTATTTTTAATAATAAACTTATTAAAAAATAAAGATAAGCTACTGATGTCTAGTCCCTCTGTGGTTACCACACCTCGAAAATAATTAACAATCAACGAATACAATGTGATGTTTATCCATGCAGATTGTTGCTATTTGCCGAAAAATGCCAATTTTTAGCATTTTAGAATTTCCAGTAACCCGAGGTAAACAAGACTATTAAAAAACATTGAATTAGAGTTTTTTAGATTTTGGCGGAAATCTAATTTGTATAATTGTAGAGATTTTAGAAAATGCTAATTTGTATAATTGTAGAGATTTTAGAAAATGCTAATTTGTATAATTGTAGAAATTTTAGAAAATGCTAATTTGCATAATTGTAGAGATTTTAGAAAATGCAAATTTTGACAATTTGCGTGACATTTGAGGTAGTTCTATTTAGTAAGACGCAGTTTTTTTTTGGGGGGGCGGTTACATGCACTTCTCTCACGTAAATAAATATTATCTTTTGGGGGGGAGGGTTTTTTTTGAGAAAATTCTGGTGCATTTTAATTCCTCTTATAAGAAAGCATATATTTCCCGAAAAATCTGGCTCAGTCATTTATTTTTGTGTCCCTGCTCACATAACATCCTGCGGGATCTTGTGTTGATCTTATGAAGTCATTTTTATTTAATGAAAATACTAACGGAATAACGGACTAATGGACCGAAAAAAAAACATAAGTATCTTTCGGTTAACGTCTAGGAAAAAAAAATTTAATGTAAATAAAATGTATTTACTTTTTTTCTTCTTTTTCTGTTTCGCTTTTCAGGTATGGATTTGCATCACCATCGGTTATGTGGCTGTTAGTTTAGTTCTTTTCTTCGTTGGACGCTTCAGCCCCTATGAATGGCAAATCGAAGATACGAACCGTGGACAAAAAGTAATCAACACTTTCAACCTGTCTAACACTTTTTGGTTCTCTCTCGGAGCCCTCATGCAGCAGGGATCCGAAATATCTCCTAGGTAAGTACACTGATTTCCTTTATTTTAGATATAGACAGCACACCTGTATCATAGTCTGTATTTATCGGTTCACCTTGAAAGTCGAGTGGATCGGTCAAGCTGACACCGTCTATTGTTCTTCTCTGACATTACGAACGGTTCCGAATGAATTTCGAAGACATAGTTACTTTGGTTTTCTTTTGACTAGAATGGTTTTATCAATCCTGTATTTATAAAATAGTGGCTATTACGAAATACATTATTCTCCATCTAAAGAAAATTAACATCAGTTACGTGATTAATATTAAATAAACGAGTGGGTTAGTTAGCTTGAAGCAATGTGTGTATTGTATAAAATATTGTTGTATAAGTCTATGAAAAAGCGTCGTAGACAGTATATATTAGAAAATAAAACCACACAAATATAAAGAGAAGAGAATATTATAATGAAACAAAAGTAATTGTTACCTGTAATATTAACATTCAGACAGCATATGGAGGCAAATAGCTTCTACCTGTCTGTCTACATGGATTGTTGGACTATGTTGTTTACTTATTATTATTATGTGTATGTATTTAATGTTTTAATATTTGTCATAATACAGCTACCTATTTCAGTAGCTTCATCCCAAGAACTGCAGGCTTGTGGATCTCTCTATATATTGACGTTTACTCCCTACGTATATTCATAATGTTTTCATGACTAAAATCAATAGGCATCACCTCTCTTTGGCTCTTTGGTTAATCATCGTTCGTTCTTTTACACTATTTACATGAAGTGGACTCATTGAGCGGTTTCCATAAAAAATATATATTTATGTTTGTCCTAATATTTCGGAAGTATACTCCCTTGGTGGAACGTCTGAACTATTTACTGACTTGCTTTATTCATTGTAGAAACAAAATATGTGAACTCTGTCCCAAGTGCAAATATTCCGAACACCTAATGACTTCAAAGCAATACATAGCAAGACTCGTATGTTATATGCTTGTCGAATCAATCAGTTTCATGATTATGGCATATTTTACCCTTGGTTGTATCGAATATCTGGACTCTTAGGTGTATATATATGAAGAGAGATACACTTTAGTAGACCAAATAATTTAAATCCATACTACATACGAAGCTATACCTTATATATTGATCTACTTCTTAAGATGTTGTAACAGCAATCTGTTTAATTTTAGCGGGACCTGTGTCCCAGTGATGCCTGGAAATATATAGTAACAAAAAAAATCCCAAACCTCGACGTTGAACTATTGAATTATTTGCTACTTATAGTTGTAAAGTATTGATGCAGACGCCGCAAAATTAATGTAAACAAAATTGGAGGGGGCTTTCTACCCGGAATATAGAGGGATTTTAATTGCGTACTCGAATTTAAACTTAGTGTTATGCTTAACAAAGGGCATGTTTCGCTTAAAAAAGACGTAGGGCTGTTATAAGTAGATTTCACCAAACTAAAAACAAAAAACAAAATTTTAATCAAGAAGATCATTAATTAATTTGTGTTTGTACTTTCTAGTTTTCCGGCGCGAATGCAGACCCCACGGTGAAAATTTAAAATCGTTTCTCGGGTGGGGATCACCGTGACTAATGGTGTTAGTTTAATTGGAAACCTATATATATATATATATATATATATATATATATATATATATATATATATATATATATATATATATATATATATATATATATATATATTGTGTTGCCCTTTTAAAAATTTGACTCGATTCGTAATTGATATTGTTTATTTGGGAGACTCTGGTCTTTATATACTATGCGGTTAAGATTTTCAGTCTTTTTACGTCTGGTTCGAAATGCACAATTTTTTTGTGTTATTAACTCAACATATTGCAAAGTGTCTAGGTTTGTAATCTACTCTAAAATATCCTTAACCGACAAACAACAATTCTACGCGAAACCTTTTAAATATTGTGAATTGAATTTTTTAAATATTGCACACTTTAATAGACATGCACCGAACATGCACCGAACATGTGATCACGTTCAAACCACGGATTCTCATCACCCATGTATACTTGTTAAAACTTGCCGCACAGTTCGAACTCAGAAGACATGGATAAAAAAAAGTCTGATCCTCCACCCGAAGATAACTGTTGTATCCGTTATAACCTCGTGTGAATAAATTCCAAATTGTCGCGTCGAGGATTTCAAACAAAATCAAAAGCTAAGTAATTTGTTGGATTTCGCAAAGCGTGGAGGTTTTCGTTTACTTTTCGTTACTGGTTTTTTCTGCTCACTGCCATTTTGACAGCAATTTCGATGCCTCGACTACAAATATCAACTCTATTGATATGCCCGGGCACCAAGATCTGACCAATGAATTCTTACCTGACAGCAGGAAAGGGGGGCTTCCTCTGAAAGAATGCTATCGATGCAAATCGGTAAACAGTAGATGAGGAAGAAGATGTCACGTATGTCATGAATTCTTCTACTTTACCTGTGTGGGAAGCAAGTGGAAAGTTTTGTTTGACACCCTAATATGAAAGTGTTGTACTTGTCTCCAACTGCTCGCACCGACTCGACGCCATTGACCTGTTGCTTCCATGAATGAGCTTCCTCAGCGTCTGATCATCCGCGAGCTCGCCTCTTTCAGGAGGAGTCGCAACGTTCCTGCCTGCATAACCAAAGCTGCAAGGATCTGCGCCAGAAGCCCTGGCCCTTTATAACAGAGTTTGTTACCACCGAAAACTCTACAAACTCCTGGGAACGTATCTTAGTCTTTGCCCCAATAGCGCTGGATCTCCATCCCACAAAAGCAAATATATCATTGCTCCGTTATGTGAAAGCTAACAACAGCTTCTTCGTGAAATCTTTAGATAAGCACAGAATATATATATATATATATATATATATATATATATAGATATATATATATATATATATATATTGCATGCACATATGTAACTAAAAATGTCTATTTAAATAAAAAGTATACTATATATATATATGTTCATATATATATATATATATATATATATATATATATATATTAGTATTTCATTTATCCACGTAAAATGTTATAAGGACATATACCTTATTATGTATCAATTTTCGGTATTTACTTCAACAGTGCTACACATATAAGTAGAGCTAGGTAGTAAACTAAGAAAATATATTCAAAACAATTAAGCTACATAGAGGCTCCTTCGTTTCATCCCGGGGGAATCTTAAGGCTATATATATATATATATATATATATATATATATATATATATATATATATATTTCCACAAGTGGGTGTTGTTCGTATACTTTTTTTAGGCTTGACCAGGTTTCGATAAGAGGCGCGTGGGAATTGTATATTTTAAAAATAGTAACTATGAAGAAATACATGTTTCTGCATCTGAAGAAAATTAAAAGCAATTACGTTATTAATATTAAATAAACGAGTGTGTTAGTTAGCTTGAAGCAATGTATGTATTGTATACAATATAGTTGTAGAAGTCTATAACCAGTATTCGATAAAAAAAAAGCGCGTGGGAATTTTATCAGATTTTGTTTCGTTATGCCGAATTCACTTATATATGCAGTTACGCTATCTGAAACGACGACGTACTTTTGTAACCTGATATTTCATTTTTTTACTTTTTCAACTGAGAAAATATTGACCGGGTTGCACGCGAAATTTTGAGCAAGTTCTAAAAGCGGGGGCAACTTTTTATCGCAAGAATCAACCGAGCCGATTTAATCACCATCGACTCACGTTGGTTGACTAAATTATGTTCATGACATTTTTGTTTGTTTTGCACATGATTTATAATTCAAGTTTATAAACTAGATAGTTCTGGGTTCGATGGGTGCTAGTCTTTGAATGGCCGCTGAAGAGCTGTTATACAGCGAAACAGTATGCGGATTTATGAAGAACGAACTTACTAACTCAAGAAAAGCTTCCCTTATCTGGGGATACTGCAATTCAATTGCAATTAGATTAAGTTATTCTCGTAGTATTATATTTAGCGGACCGAATATCTAGCGATACGCCGGGTGTTAATATATATATATTATATACATATATATATATATATATATATATATATATATATATATATATATATATATATATATATATATGTGTGTATGTATATATATATATATATATATATATATATATATATATATATTTATGTTTTTTCAATAAATTATTTATTTATCTTAAAAACTTGAGCACTTTCGGTGTATGCACTCTTGTCAAAAGTATAAGCATAATTTCTCTTCTTCTTTTTTCGTGTAATCCTTTTTGATTGAGACATATTTATCGCAGTCAAGTTGAAATTCGCCTTGATGTTATCGACGATTAATGTTGATAGCCGGTGTGTGTAGCACGCGGTTATGCGAATACGGTAGAATGAAAAGTCACACTTGGAAGCGTTGATGAAATGGCAATAAGGAGGAGAATATTTTGAAAAAAATATTTTGAAAACCTGGTCAACGCATTATCTCATGATTTTTTTAAATAAATTATTTATTTATCTTAAAAACTTGAGCAGTTGTTTCGATACAATGCAGTTTTTCTTTCATTTGTGCGATTCACCATCTAACTAAATAATTGAATAAATTAGATGTATTTCATTTTGGGCAAAATATTTTAACTAAGGGTCGATCTTAACTTTATCTATGCAATCGAATTGTTATTTCCTGTGTGCACGTTCTTTGTTACATTGGTGTCTGTTAGTGTGTGTGTATTGCTTATGTTCTTTATTATTGCTTGATGTGCATGTTTATTTGTTTGGATGATTAACTTTTATAGAAATCGATATGTATGTATTCAGTTATATAATTAGTTTCATTACATTTTAAAGGAACTTAATTATACTATTAACACTTTGCTGAGGATCCACCTTTGCTTACTAGTGTCAAGTTATTGATTCCAATCATCGCTTAACGGAAATGCAACTGAAAATAATTACTTACCCCAACTGTTCTCGTAAAAAAAAATCCACTTGTGATATGAATCGTGTATTA
The DNA here is from genome assembly GCA_963556195.1 of Sepiola atlantica. Lineage (NCBI taxonomy): Eukaryota > Metazoa > Mollusca > Cephalopoda > Sepiida > Sepiolidae > Sepiola > Sepiola atlantica. Next base: position 95,592,086 of record OY744517.1, read on the forward strand.
TATTTTTACATGATCAGTTCTATTCACCTGACAAGCACATGTGCTAAGTGTGTAACATGCAAGATACATACCTAGACACATAGAAGATATATTTCTGTCGGACTAATTACCCTAGGAATACGTGATTGAGTACTTTTTACTGTATTTTTAAATAGCCCATAACTTAAGCCTGTCAACGAGTTACCCGTAGCAAGCTGGTGACCATGCAATGGCTACTCTAATTCTTGGTCATCTTGATAAAGTTATGATAATGAAAACTTGTTGAAACTTGTGAAGCTTCGTTCTCCGCGACGAGTGAATAATTGACTGGTATGAAGTCTATCCCATTTATTCTGATCACTTAATCTAGAACTACATGAAATATGACGATAAAGAACAAGGCTTTATATGTCGTAAGACATTAAACCACAACAAGTTTAACGTCAGCTAGTTTTATTTTACAATCTCTTCATATTAAAATAAAGTTTTATTGAGTCGTTTCTTATAGAATAATGTTTTTAGAGACACTTATCACCCCTTTAATTTCGGCCTGAGTGCGAAGAATTTTGAGTAAAGAATGGCTGCGCAATCTACAGCACCATGACTGACATGGTGTTACAGTTGAAGTAGAAAAACGAAATTAATAATGCATACCAATTGAACATTGAGCATTTTACACGCATATCGTACGCAATAAATTGTCTACATAAAGTATTTTTGTTATATAGTGTATTCAACTTATTCTAGGGTGACGACTACCTGAGTAGATGAAGAGACGCACATTTTTTTAGTTCAGCCTCTCCTGAAAATGCTTTTTGCAATACGTTTTCGTGGATAAAATCTCACGCCCAACATGCCCTGTGGTGGCAAGGGGTACCCCACGTCTAGTTTTTTTCTCATTAGTGAAACTGGTAATTTTCTATTTCCCACGAATCTCATTTTTGAACTGTGATAAAGTATACCGGATATGTCTTTATCACCACGGTTGTCATGGAACCTCCACAATGCCACACACCGCCTTTGTGATTCGAGACTAAATAAGAAAGTACGGGTTGATTTAAATCAAATAACCGAACCTACCACACGAGATAAAAGCAAATAAATCGTATTTTATTAACGTAATCGTCTTGGAATGTATTGATTTGTAAAGCTTTATAAATTAAAAACTGTGTCATGTAAAAGTAGGCAAAGTAAGTGTTAAACAGGCTCTAATCACGTGTACAACAAAATATCATTCAATTAATAAATAATGCACCCAGTATTTTATTTTATGCAACGTCAATTAAGCCAAACTGTGTTATTTAAAAAAAAAGTTAACCAAATATGATGTTTCTCTCAATCGAATAAAATATTTAAAAAATAATATTGTTTATATGGAGGTTCTCAAAAAATTTAATTTAATGTGTTAATATAATATGAGTTAGAATCTTTACATATATACTAAAACTTAAAACTTAAAAATGATTGATTTTCTTGTACGTTTGTTCACTCTTATCAAGGCAATATTGACATCAACGTGTGTTTGTTGCATTACCCGTTCTTTCAGGGTCCCCGTTAAGATACAACAAGAATGACAAAGAACAGAACGTATATGAACAAACGTTGGCTTTCTTTATTTCCCATCACCGGATGGTTTACGCCGGCTAGGCACACATATATAACAATCTTTTGACATATTTTTGCCCCACGAAAGTCTTTTTCTTGCTGAGGTCACAGACTTGGTTTCCGCTAGAGACTCGTTCGTATATACATCCGATTAGAATGCAATTTGCTCTGCATTGTCTATCCGAGCGTGATCTGAAGCAATTGTTCCACACGCCCTTTGGTGAAGTACAAGTCAGGAGATTGCTTCACGGTACCAACTTGCTTATCAGCCGCATTTATAGTCAGCGGACACGACAGCCTAACAGCAAGACGAGCTTGGGTCAATAAAGCTTCATCGGTGCTATAAACATCGGTAAACTTCTATTCTTCCGATACTTCGATACCCCGATCACCAAGCGCTTCGGCTCTTCGCGTTTTTGAAACCGCCGTCTTTCAAGTCTATTTGCACTGCGGAACCTTCGCCTTTTTAACAGTTATCAAGTTGCCTTTTTTTCTTTCTCGACGTCCCACCAACAATGGACTCGTCCACGATTCATTTTGACCACTCTTCATAATCTTACATGTTGAGCTACCGTGGGATTGACCAGATATATATGGTCAACCTGGTAGGGAATTAGGCCGGAAGATTTCTCACATTATTGACGATGCTGGGAAAACAAAACGGGAAGACAATTCCATATGTCAGCGGTTCGTGGAAATACGAACATTTATTGGCTTAAATATTCAGGTAGTTTTAAAAGATTATGTATTCTGACAAGGGTTACATTTATAAAGAATTCATATAGTGAAGATGATTTTAACGAATTTGATCAGTTTTGTACTTGCTGTCGTTTTTTAATAAACATCGTTCAAGCATATATAAAGCAAACGGGTAACGCAGGGTATATCTGCAAGTCTAAAATGAAATAATTTTCTGTTGAACTCAATATATTTTTTGAGTCAGTGAGATGAATCCTCTGTCAAATGTAAAGACTGGCATTATATGAGGCTTCTACCATAATCATAAACTCTTTAACTTTAGAATAAGACAACAACAATCTCAAAACGTGGCGCTGCTTTTCGCCCTCTCTCTCTCTTTTTCTCTCGCTTTCTGTATTTTGAAAACTTTCTTCACGTCCTCCATTATCAAATGTCTTTTCAATAATTGATTTTCAATTGTGCGAAACATATCTCAAATTATCATCAATAATGAAACAATTTCAACAATTGAACTTCCCGCCATTTTTTGGTTGGCTAAAATGGAGTCCTGTTGCAGATAAATCTCAAATTGGAATTTGATTTAGATTAATTGAAAATGTTGGCATGCATTTCATATCGTAACGACGTCCATTATCTCCATAATCTTTTCAAACTTATAATCATGAACAAGAAAATAGCGCTCCCAATACTTACACTCTATTTGTATTTTTAGTATTTTCTCATCTTTTCTTCTTTTTCTTTTCATTTAAACTTTTACCTATTATAACCATCCGATCTCTCTCTCTCTCTCTCTCTCTCTCTCTCTCTCTCTCTTTATTTATTTATTTACTTATTACAATACAAAAGAATCTCTTCCCATAGTGAAGAAGAAATCCTTCTAGGCAATTTTACTATTATCTCACTTCAATCGATTAGGGACTCCTCCCCCCCCCCCAAAAAAAAACTCACTCTCTCTCTTCATTCCTCTATTTTCTTACTACAATAAACACAAATGTTATTTGATGTAGAATTTGGTATATTCGGACTATTGTTCTAATCTTGGGTGTTTATATCACAACATTTCGGCCGATATAACCTCCGACCTTTTTCAGATGTACTTCAAGGACCCGTGGCGCAGTGGATATAGTACTAAGTATAATTCAGCCATCTGAAGGTTGAAGGTTCAATCGTCAGTGCGGGCGATACGAAGAGTTGCGAATTAGTTTAGACTTCTTCCCAGTCATGGCAGATGGAACAATGGCATGCTACCTCGTGGATTAAATAAAGGGTTCCGTTCGAAATTCAGTCCAGATTCCCCGAGTTCGACAAAGTACACCTGAAGAAGGTCTGAGGTTACATCGACCGAAACGTTGTGATATAAACACCTAAGATCAGAACAGTAGTCCGAATATACCAAATTCAACGAATTATCAAGCGTCATCTAAACAATTCCGAAGGAAGGTTATTTTAATTCGGTTTATTTTTACTTATTCATTTTTACGTTTATAAATATACTTAAGTTTACAGTGTAGTATATGTTCCTTAATCTTTTCTCTTCTCGGTCACTGAAGTACTAAACTTATTATGTTCTCTCCTCTGTCATCCATCTAGACTGCACCCATTTAATTTTTCCCCAGAGGATGGATTTCCAACAAATTATAAACTACCATTGCTTTTTATTGTTTGAAAAGGGCACTGCGGATTGAGACAAAAATTGTATCTGTCTAGAAATGTTTTTTCCTTCACTGAACTTGCAAACATTCACGCATATTTTATGTTCACATTTACTAATTACTTTTTTTAGGGGGGGGGGGGGTGAACTGCTTTTTATCTTTACAAATAACCCGCTACTTAACATCGTAGTTTGTCGAAGGGGAGTACAGTTAAATAAAACGGAGAAAACTCTATTTTGTTTGATTCGAAACATTGATAAATCATATTTTAATCTCCTAAATTACTTACAGGGTTCTTGTCAACTTCTTTGTAACAAATTAATACTCTAATACTTATATATCAAATAAAAATTGCCGCAGTCTAGAAGGATTACTCTCAATATCATGATTGCAACAACTAACCAGGACGTATAAATTGTTTCAGCTGCTGCTTTACATTAACATAGTGGAGTTTCGGTTCGCGCTAGTCAGTCATAAGCACCAACTAATTCAAGAGTTACAGATTTTGCATGGAATTCCTGGAGTTATTCGACTTTCACGGGCGGCGCCCGGGTACGGGTCAGCTAGTAAATGAATTAAAATAAAAAAAATTATTCTTTTTTTTCTAATCATAGTTCACACCAAACAAGGCAGGCCGCCACTGTAGACGTAAGGGGCTACTGAGAAAAAAGGGTGACGGTTTAGGGGGGGGGGCAACCTAAATTAGGAGCTGCGCAGCGAGATGTCTGTTTACATTAGTTCTAAATTTCTGCATGTCAGTAACGTCAAGAGTCCAGCAGCACGAGGACATAAGCTTTTGGAGTAGAAAGCTCTTCGGCATTTGGAGACCTCCACATTGTATGGATGGGATTTGGCAGATTGTCGGGTTGGTCTAGTGCATTTACGTCGTGGGAGTACCAGAGCAGCAAGCTCATCAGAGCACAATCCATTGAAGTACTTGTAAAACAGGTACAAGGATGCAACATTGCGGTGATGGGACAGAGGCTGGAGCTTGATGGATAGTGAAGGACCTATCAAGTTGGCAACTCTTTTTTGGACCTTGTCTAAGAGGGAGAGACTAGCGGATGATGCACCAGCACAGACGTGGCAACAATACTCCATGTATGGGCGGATGGTGGCTTTGTAGAAGTATAGGATAATGTCAGGTGTGAGAAGTTTACTGGCACGGTAGAGAGAGCCCACCTTCTTTGCAGCAGACCTGACAATGTTTTCAATGCATTTATTCCAATTCATGTTATCTGTGAAAGTTAGGCCGGTGAGTTTGAATGGTGCTATTTGCCATGACAATCGGTGGTTGAAAAGGTTTCTTGTAGTTATTGAAGGAAAGTAGCTTTGTCTTTTCGGCATTAAAAGTTACCATAAATTTTTTACCCCATTCCACTACAGACTGGAGGTCATTCTCTAAGGATTTAGCCATTTCTTCAGATATGTGCGCGTCAGTTTTGCCAACATGACGAGAGTAGAACGTGGTGTCGTACACAAATATTCCTATCACAGTCGCAATGGAATCAGGGATGTCATTTATGAAAATCAGGAACAGTACAGGGCCAAGAATAGATCCCTAGGGTACATCAGCATTTATGCCATTTTTCGTAGAGAAACGGCCATCGAGTACAACCTGGATCTTTCATTTTGTTAGGTAAGATTTAATTATATCAAATATTTGTCCAGTAACACCATATGAGTGCAGTTTTATGAGAACCCCTTCATGCCAGACCGTGTCAAAGTCCTTGGATATATCAAGCGCTACCGTCCTAGCTTCACCTGTCTTGTCCACTGTATGGTATATGCGTTCAGAGATTATGTTAGGATATCTAAAGTAGATCGTCATTGTCTGAATCCGTATTGATGATTAGAAAGAAGTTTAGCATTAACTAGATGCCTGACTATCGCTATATTGATTAATTATTCAAAGATTTTAGCAAATATCGGGAGTAGACTGATTGGGTGGTAGTTTAGACGATCAGTTCTATCTCGAGAATTCTTGAAGACTGGTACCACAGAGGCAATTTTCCAACTATCAGGGAAACAAGATTCAGTAAGGCCTTTGTTGTATAGTTTGAAGAGGACAGGGTCCAGCATTTTTATGGTGTCTCTCACTTGAGACGGGGTGATGATCAGGTTCTCAAGTGTGGCTTTAGTCCGCAATGGGAATTTTGAAAGACGGTTGTTTGCCGAGTCCAAAGTGAAGTATAAGGCGAAACGCTGGGCAAGTAGTTCAGCTTATCAGTTGCCGTACAAATAACATCGCGGTGATTAGATAGCGGATGAATTGTCGATTGTCCATTGTTCATCACACTATTATACATTTTCCAGAAATCACAAGTACCTATTTTCTGTGACTAAATGCGTTTTTTGGTTATCTCTGTATACCTTCTCTTTGCTTCATCTATCACTACTTTGCAATCATTTTTTGCCTCTTCAAGTTGTTGTCTGTTCACAGTTGACTTATGGCGGCCGAAGTTTCGGAATACCTTCTGCCATTCAGCAATAACAGCTGCACATTCTGAGGTGAACCATTGAGGAGAGTTGAGTTTGCTGAAGAATTTTCGCGTGTGGACATAAGCATCAATGCCTGCTTTGACCTATACGATTATGTTATTTGCACACGGATCAGCAGGAAGTGAGAAGGTGACACCCCACGGGGTCTCGCTGGGTGATTCCTGGAGGATTCAAAATCAGCCTGCTCAGAGTTTCGCGTCATTTTAAGCAACGGCTCTTCAGATTTTGGACGAGTTTTTAAATTGATATGTATCATTACCACAACGTAATCAGAGTTTCCGAGTGGGCTATGGGCATTCGCCACACAAGCCTCAGGTAGTGAGGTCAAGAACAGGTCGAGAAATGATGCTTGCTGGTCCGCGCGATCCGGAAGGCGGATCGGAAAAGTGACAGCCTGTGAGAGATCGTGAGCTGAGGAGAAATTAAAGGTCAAATACCCAGCTGCATCAGTAACGCTGGAGAATTCCAACTAGTTACGGTGGTGTGCATTAAAATCCCCAAATACATGTATTTGGGCATTCGAGTCGAGCGAGAGTGCTCTATCTAAGCTTTCAGTGACAGAGCCAAGTAGTGAACAGTACTGGGTTGAAAGAGAACGATATAAGAAACATAAGTAACTAACGCTGTGATGTAAATTCAATCTAAAGCACGTGTAGGCTTGGTCATCTGATTCTACCCTATGCTCTCTAGCTAAGGGGAGGGTCTTCGTAACATAAACTCCTAGCCAATGCATATGTTTGTCAGAATACTTACGGTAGAGTGGAAAGTTATCAGTCATGTCAAATTGGTGAGATAGAATTGAGGATTGAAGGTTCGTTTCACTTTGAGCTAGGATATCCAGGGAGTTTGTCAATAGAAAAGTTTCTACATCGTTGATGTTGGTTCGAAGTCCCCGGATATTTGTGAATGCGAGCCTCAAGGGCAACGGCGAATATGTTTTTGTTGGTTGTCTGGTTTAGGTTTGATGTTTTTATTTTGTAAATTCATGTTTGTTTTAGTTAGAGTTGGGGTGGCAAAGTGGCCGCATTTTTGGTGCCAGTCTATTAGTCGTGATCTGGTGTTTGCGGTTTGTAGCCTCTGTAAAGCCCACCGGGGATAACTGTAAGGTCCCTTTCCATGTGCGACATGTCACGTAAAGTTACCTACGATATTATGAAACTGTTGACTGAGCAGCCGTTCTTAGCGCTACCTAAGAGTTAGGGCTCCTAACTACCAGTCGGAAACAGCAGCCAGACAAACTGTTTAACCTGTACGCTCAACCTGTCAGAACAAGTCATGTAAGAATTAGTGACAAAACACTTTCCCCAAGTTGTCCAGATAGAGATAAAGAGAGACGGCGTTTATTTCCCTAGTCAGGAAACAAGGCCAAGTACCAGGCGTCTTTAGAGGCGTCCCAGTGCTTGTTCCTCTACGCCTGGCTAATTTACAAAGAAGGACTGCGAAGGCCGGGCGATAGGCAGAGCCCATCTACTCCTTAAACAATTATAGGTTTGCAAACCGAATACTTTGTTCGAGATTCCAGCTCTAGGAAGGTTGTCAATCAAGACTAAGGAGGCATTCCTCTCCAACGGTTTGCTGCCGATACGTAAATGGTTTGTAGCAAGATTATATTGTCAGAGTTTTCCTTCTCTTAGATGGATGACCTGACAAGGTCAACGAGTCCAACACTGCGCCCGTCTACTAGTTGGGTATTTCCGAGCTCCCGCAGGTAAAAAACAACAAAAGTTTTTTTTCTTTTTCATCCAATCACATATGCACACATATATAAATATATATATATATATATATATATATATATATATATATATATATATATATATATATATATATATATACATGTATATATGTAGATAGAATAAGCCTAGTCACCGGTTTCTTAATATAATGAAGGACTAAAGATAAATTTCCCTCACACTATTTTCAGTAAAATTTGTTGTAGGGACATTTCACCGGCCATTATGGTGTGTGGGAGGGTTTCATCTATTATTGAGAAGGTCCAACGAAGAGGCACTTTAGCCATTTCTTTACAGTATAAAAGGTAATTTTGTGGTTGTACTATGTGGAAAAATATGTTTTAACTAGTCATAGCAACGTATATATATGCAATTATTTAAGATAAAAACAGTTCAGAAATAAGAAATTAGCTGTTTTTTTTTTCTTAAATGTTGCCTATAAGCTTAGTTGAATTTGAGTCTCTATTCCTTGACGGTTGTCGATATAAATGTATCAACACGTGGATATAGATATAGATATATGTGTTTAAGTAACTTTCATCTCTTCCATTTTGACCATATTTGATAGCAAATGATACTTCTGATGAAAACTGTGTAGCCACAATGAAATGAAAAACATAGGTGCATGTTTTATTATTCATTATATTATTTATTATTATCATTTCTAACATTTCTCTTCTAAAAGGGATAAGACGAAAAAAACCCTTAACGAATAATAATTTTTTCCTATTGATACTTTTCAACCCCCTGTTAAAATATATCTCTCGAAAATCACTCTTATCTTTGTGTTCTTCTAAAAGTATTATATATATATATATATGTATATATATATATTGTATGTTTTCATGAAATAAAACATATGCAAGCTATTAGTATAAAGTTTGATAATATATATATATATAAATATATATATATATATATATTATTGAAAATAAAGAAAACTATTGCAATAATTCTATATTTTAAATAGCTCATACTGCCTATGTTTGTGTCATTGAAAACTTCCTCATGGCCATTAGTGTCAGCTACATTTATGAATATTAGTAACATATCTTTAAAATCATTTTCACTACTGGTTATAAACGGAACATATCAACGAAACACCGATTCCCATTAAGATCAAGAAAATACGAAAACACCAATTCAATAAACAAAAATAAACAAACACGTTAAGTCCATAAAAACATTATTGCATCATGCTTTCCCACACTATATAGAACAATTAACCCGATACATAATTTTATTACCAAAAACGACAACAAAAGGGCACACTAATTCCACAAACCAAACGACCAACTATATAGCCGCTCCTTTCGTATTTTTTCAGACCAGATATAACATTAACATTACAAAAAGAACAGAAAATACGAAAACACCAATTCAATAAACAAAAATAAACAAAAATAAACAAACACGTTAAGTCGATAAAAAACATATTTGAATCATCTCTTTCAGCTCTATATCGAACAATTAACCCGATACATAACTTTATTCCCAAAAACGACAACAAAAAAGGACACTAGTTTCACAGGCTCAAACGGTAAACTATATAGCCACACCTTTCGTATTTTTTCAGGTATAATAATAACATTACAAAAGAAAAGATAAATAAATAAATAAATAAAACTTGCTAACAGATAAATAAATAATAAATAAAACTTGCTAGGGAATAAAATGAAGGCCTCCCTTGAGCCCTAGTTAATCACAATCCCACACCGGATTTTTTCGGGGACGCTCTCAGAGATGCACCGTTTTTCTGTCATTGTTGACGCCATTACGCTTGCCGATAATTCCACTGGGCACGGAGATTTACTAAAGATGTCTAAATCTGCCCTTTTGGATGAAACCGCGGTACATTGCTGAAATATGCAATATAAAGTATTTAAATAAATTTTATATATATATATATATATATATATATATATATATATCAAGTTTTAGCCCTTGATTTCTGAGAAGTTTGACTGAAGTAAAATGAAACAATATATATAAATATATTTATTTATATATATATATATATATATATGTGTGTGTGTGTGTGTGTGTGTCTGTGTGTATATGTCTGTGTCTGTGTCTGTGTGTGTTTTACAGGGTTCTCTCTTAAACTAATGAACTCATCATTATGAATTTTGCAATATAGTTTCTTGGCAACCCGGTGAGCAACATAAACCCTCATATAGAATACAGCACACAGGCCTGGTCCCCAGCGACTAGATATGGAAATTGGAATGTATTATTGAAACTGGAAGGCGTACAAAGAACGCTGACAAAACTAATAAGTAAAGTAAAGGAGTGCAGTTACAGAGAGAGATTGCACAAATTGGGATTGACTACTTTGTTTGAGAGAAGAATGAGAGCTGATATGATTGAGACTTTCAATATCATAAATGGCATTTCTAACTATGGTGGGCATTTTTTTTAGTATTTTTCCTAGATCTGGAAGGTTCTTGTAAATGCAGTTTCAAAAACTAGATGTGTTAACCAGTTAAGTTTTTTTTGCTCACAGAGTAATATGTTTTTGGAATAAGTTGCCAGATCGGATTAAGAACAGCAATAGCGTGGATCAGTTTAAGATGAGGTTGGATGAATTCAGAGAAAGTGGTAGGAGGGAGAAATTGAAGCGGCAATTTTAGGAGTTATCAAATGAATTATTTAACAGAATAGAATCTGGATATCTATACTGTACTAAGAGTTTTATTATTATTTTTTAACAGTTGAATTGAAAAGATAGTTAAAGGGGAGATGTCCAAGTAGACATAACAAATAATTAAATAAATAAATTAATAAATATTACCATTCAATTCGCACCCGCATCCCGCATAAACACTTTTTAGAATAAGTTAGATACAAACAAATAATTAAAAAAAAGAATAGCTCTAAATTAAATTATGAGTAATATTAAGTAATACATTTTCAAAGGGATTTCTGCTCAGTAAAATCCAAAATCATTGACCTTATCATTATGAATTATGTAATCCGTATTCCATGCAACATGCTGAGTAACGTCGGCACATTATTTTTTGGTAAACTTTACAATTTCAGGGAGCCAGGATCAGAACCGTACGATACCCCGATAAAAAACGAAAGAAAAAAACATTGAAATGTAATGCTATATTTATGCGTATACCCTTCCTCTGGTTGATATTCTACTGGTTATGTATATTTAAGAGAAATAACTTATTTAAGATTTCTCAATTTATATTAAATCTAATATTTTTAGTTTTTGTTTCCACATATATCTAAACAGTGTAGTGCTATTTCTGTTTTTTTTCACTTGTGAATATCATTATGTAAGGATTATACTTACACACAAAATTAATTTGTGTCGCTTCTATATATATTTTTGTTAATTATTGATACTATTATTTCTTGTTTCTTTGTATATACTATTTGTACTAAGCATTTATTCTATAATTACAGTTTCTGTTCAATAGTTTATTATTATTATTATTATTATTATTATTATTATTATTGGTCCCCCGATTATATGTTTTGAGGCATGTCCGTCTGTCCGTCCGTCCAGATTTTTTCTCCGCAACCATCCATTGAATTTATCTGAAATTTTGCATGAAGTTGTAACTTTGGTCAGGTTAGAAAGTGACATTCTCCGATTTTTGAAAAAAAATCTGGTTAGCCCCCCCCCCCCGGGTTTCAAAAGGCCCCGAAATGGCAAAAAATGACATTTTTTACCCCATAACTTTTCATCCATCCATTCAATTTCTCTGAAACTTGCCCAAAATGTGGAGGCGATTGTTCCTAATAGAAAATAAGTATCGCTGAACTTTAAAAAACTCTGGTTCGCGCCCCAGGGGGTTAAAAGCCACCAAAATAGCAAAAACTGACCTTTTTCTCCCATAACGTTTGATCCATCAATTCAATTTTTCTGAAACTTGGCCAAAATGAAGAGGCAATTGTTCTGGATATAAAATGAGCATCCCTAACCTCAGAAAAATTCCGGTTCGCGCCCCCAGGGGGTCAAAGGTGGGGGGGGTCAAAAATACCCCAAATGTATTGCATTTTACACTCGCCACATCGAGTCACATACAGAGGGGGACCACGCATGCTCGGCTTGTTATTATTATTACTATATATTAATACGATAGCGTGTGTGTTCGTGTGTCACGCTCCTAAAGAAATGCAATAAACAACAAATAAATTGGATGGAGAGACTTGGAATCGAAACAGTAACATCTTGCTGAAAAGCGGCGACTTTACCACTGACCTAACTAAATGGAGTTGTCAAGTAGATCAAAATTTACTTAAGGAGGAGACGCGGAAACGCTTACCAAATGGGCCGGTTTCAGGCTTACGATATTTATTTATTATTTATTTTTTTTAATATTTAAAATTTCTTCTTCTCTTTCTTCTTCTTCTTCTTCTTCTTCTTCTTCTTCTTCTTCTTCTTCTTCTTCTTCTTCTTCTTCTTCTTCTTCTTCTTATCATAATTATTATTATTTATATATTAATACGATAGAGTGTGTGTTATTTATTTTGTGTGTCACGATCTGACACTCCTATTTAAGATTTGTCCCTGACAACGGATGGGGGGGATAGAGAGAGGGGGGAGGGTGCGAGTTAGGGGGGAGTCGCGACCAATGGTGACTTCTGGAGAGACAGCTTTTGCCCCGGCAACCGAGTAATATAAATAAACATATATACTTCCATCCCGTCTCGCAAAATTTTTGTGAGTTATATATGAGCATATTTCTAGACACCGTATAATATTATTAACAGTAAATTATACAGACTGATGTAGAAAACACTAGTTATT
>OY744517.1:95607526-95645026 GCA_963556195.1 Sepiola atlantica
TTCAGAAAAACTTTGATTTTCAGAATAAGTTCCAGAATAATAAGAATACATTGCAATTTCTAAATATCAAGTAATTTAAAAAGTATGTAAATTATCTTAGAAAAAATTCAAAATATATTTCCAAAAAATAAGTTAATTATTTTAAAATCAATCATTTATTTAAAAAAAAATGTTTTAAGTTTCTATTAATTTATAAAAGAATATTAAAAAATAAGAATAAATTCTATATTTATAAAATCATTCTTAAAATTTCAGAATAAATTCTAATATTTTATTTCAGTAAAATTATATTATTATTGACTTCAGTATGAATATTATTTTCGGAATAAATTTACGGTGCTTTTCTTGATTATTTTTTCACTAATTTCATCCCAATGTTCAGTGCCATTTTTGATTAAACAAGTAAAATGGTCTGCCATAGATGATGCTTTCTCACGAAGAATGGCAGCTTTTAATGTAAATTAGTTCCATATATTTGCTGCTTTTTAGAACAGAAGTTCGCAATTAATTATCACAATTAATTATTTGTCCTCCTTAATTATTAATCAAAAATCTATTAATTGAGATGACTAGATATTTGAACTCATTAGTGAATTCAATTCTTTGAGTAAACTGATGCCCAATAGTATCACAGTATTAAATAAAAACAGTTGTGGTTGAAACCAAATATTTAAATTATAGTGTGTAACAAATAGGATTTAATATTAAATCTTTTAAATAAAAGAGTACAAAAGAATAGAAAGTTTACGGACATCCTCTGCTGTACAAAAGAATCAAAAGTTCAGAGACGCGCCTCTGTTGTACAAAAGAATCTAAAGTTGAGACGCGCCTATGTTGTACAAAAGAATCTAAAATGTAATCTTAAGTTTCCGGACGCGTCTCAGGTGAAAAAAGAATCGAAAGTTTACGGACATGCATCTGGTGTACAAAATAATCGAAAGGTAACAGAGGCGCATCTAGTGTATAAACGAATCGAAAGTTTATGGACGCGCTTCTGGTGTACAAAAGAATTTAAAGTTCAGAGACGCGTCTCTGTTGTACAAAAGAATCGAAAGTTTAATCGAACATTTCCGGACACGTCTTTGATGTAAAAAAAAGAATCAAAAGTTTCTGGACGCGCCTCTGATGTACAAACTAATCGAAACGTTACAGACGCGCTTCTGGTGTACAACAAAGAATCGACAGTTTATGGACGCCCCTCTAGTGTACAAAAGAATCTGAAAGTTCAGAGATCGCTACTATTACACAAAATAATCGAAAGTTAATTCGAAAGTTTCCGGACGCGCCTCTTGTGTACAAGATAATCGAAAGGTTACGGACGCACCTCTGGTGTACAAAAGAATCGACAGTTTCTGGAATGTTTCTGGACGCGGTTATGGTGTACCAAAGAATCGAAAGTTAACATCTTCAACATACCCAATAGTTAATATATTTAATATAGCCAATTTTGTCTTCATTAATAAAGATAATTTTCAATTGGGCATTGTTTTAGTGTTTCGTTCTACTAAAAGTGTGGCTTCAGTTTTCAATTTGGCCTTTCTTGGCCGTTTTTCCAAAACAAATTGGCTTCAAAAGTCAATTATCACTTTAAAAAAGGTTCTACTGAAATTCACACAACTGGGTTTCTATGACGCCGATCTTTTGAATACGAACATATTTCGAATCAGCTCATCGAGTTCTATCTCTCGATTTCTCCGTCATTAAATTATATTTATACTTTAAAAAGTTATATCAAAGGCATGAGGAGCATTACTTGATAGGCATGTTTGTAAGTTAAGTTGCTCACCCCTTTCATATCTGAAACTCCTTTTGAGATATCTATATTTTTAGTGCTGTTTGTTTATATACATACGTATACGTTTCATACTTCCGGAATCGTTAGTGTATAGATAATTAGTCAAGCCTGTGGCAGGGTTCGAAACCCCGGAACAATTTTGATGCATTAATCCTAACAGCCACAATGTAAAACTACATAAACGGTGAGAGTTTTAAAACTATTATAGAGAGCCGACGTCAAGAGTGTTAAACTTATGAAGGAACATACATTAAATCCATGATTTTGACAGCTGTATTAATACTACTCACTACAGAGCCCGACCTAGATTGGGAGCAACACATAATTATAAATATTAGTTTTATTTACATACGTATACGTTTCATCCTTCCAGAATCGTCAGTGTAGAGATAATTATTCAAGCCGCAGGATTCGAAATTCCGGAACAAGTCATGTTTATAGCTCAAATATCGAGGCCTTAACCATCACGGCCACCATGAACAACTACATAAACTGTGAAAGTTAAAAACCTATTCTAGGCAGCTGATGTCAAGAGTGTTCAACTTATGAAGGAACATGCATTAAAGCTATGATTTTGCCGAGCGTATTAATACTACTCACTACAGCGCCCAGCCTAGATTATGGCGACTCTGATTAGTCGGAAGTTCGAGTGGATGCTTAATTATAAAACGATCCTAGAATGTAAGTCCATACATTTACCATGATGATTTTCGTAAAGGATGAAACCTAACCGTCTTGGTTGGCTTACTCGCCATACCTATATTACCATATGCTGAATATTTATTAATTGACGTATAATTTTTCATATTAAAATTAATAAAAATTGGAGATATCTGAATTTCACGAATGGGGTTCCACCCTGTTTAATTAAACTGACTACAACTCACATTATTAACCCATACGACTAGCAGGCGTGTTCCAAAATTAATAATGATCTGTTAATTAGTCAGAGGTAAATATTATATATAAACATATGTAAACATATACACATACATTCATTATATATATTGCTGTAAAATACCCGCTGACTTAGTATTTATAAAGTTAAATTCCTCCTTAATTCCAAGCTAATTTGTGGTGGCCAACGGGAAAGGAAGTGGCGATTTATGATCGGAGTTCGCGCCCGCCTATCGTCGGAAATTAACTTCCTGCACTGAAGATGTATGTAGTTAATAAATAATTAATTCATTTAATTAATTGTTTATTTATATATTTAAATACACACACATATATATATATATATATATATATATATATATATATATATATATAATCAATCGTTCTTCTTAAAAAGTGAGAAAAAACAATCTATATGTTATTGAATAAACCGACGTTGAAAAAGAGTGTCTGCTAAACGTCTTGCGCATTGTGTATTCATATTAAACTGATTTCTTCGTTTCAATCGCATAATCTGTACCCGATTTGAAAACTGCACGAGAATAGTGTGTTATTTCCAACCAGAGTTACTTTCTACTCAGATATGTCTTATTATTCTATGTTGCATGATAGGCGGAACAGTAGAAGACGGAGAGTAATCAGTAAGTACAAAAGTGTCGCTTTAGTTGTGTCGCGGTCATGCCTTCAATTTGAGTGACACGCCCTTGAATTTATGCGCGTTTATTTAATCAACACATATGGATAGATAATACGCGAAACAGTGGCGACATTCAATCATAATTATTATTTAACATTTAAAAAATAACCGTTGGATATCTACTACTAATAAACCACACTCAATGGGCACGAGTAAATTACGCGGTGTTATCAGACGTGATTATAAGTAGTGGTGTAACTCTTCTAGGCGCTCCGGGTTCGAATCGAAACAAAGAAATCCGTTAATGCATCACTTTCACTAAAACTCTTGATAACGGTATGAATACGTACATCCCTCCTCTATCTATGGACTAAATAGAATAGTAGGCTAGACGTGGTTGTGCAACTAATCTAGAAGAAGGAAAACTCTTAAATAACATAAGCGTTTCTTTGCTGCTCCTGGCAGGTTTTCCAGTCGTCCGTAGCTTCCCATTCCTTCTAGACTTACGTAATGCTGGTTCAGATAATAATGAGAGGGGAATGCGTAACCTTTGCTTCAGTATAGACTATATGTGCTAACACCATTGCACGTTGTATTCGTTGATACTAAAATGATGCAAAATATTAATCGCTTGCAATTCATCGGTTAGAGTAGATATTGTGTTTTACCATTAAGTAACGGTAACAGATTGAGTTCTCGTTCAAAAGTCACATCATCATTCAACTATTAGGGGTAATCCGCTGAACAACAACCCATTTATTGTAATGATGTATCAAAACAGGATAGTTTATTCAATATATATAGAGAGTTTTGGCAGTGTAAATTAGATATTTGCTCGTGAGAGTGAACTTTGGCCGGAAGCCATTTTCCGGAAATTATCGGCAAGTGTCAGTTCCTTAGTAAAGAGGTTTGTAATATAACTAGCAAGCCGTAGGGATATTAACAGCTTAAGAATCGATATTACTTTTGAGATATTAATGACCAAAAGACGGATTCCCTGAAAATGCAGAAATGAAATAACTGATGGCTCGGGAGTTGGTACGTTTACCTGATTCTCGTAATTGAGATGGAGGATAGGTGTGTACGATAACGTTGCGAACGATAGAATCTGCCACAGCGAGTCTAACTATTCGCGGATCTATTGTGGTAGTTTATCCGCAATTTCTCCTTAGCTCTGTATATACTAACGCATTTTGCTTAATTGAAGTCCTCCAATTAATAGTCTACCATAGGTATTGTCTTTCCGAATAACATACTGTGAAAACGGTTTAAATACTGTTATATAATAAAACAAAACAAAATAAAACATTCTTAAACAAAACGAATATTTTATATAACTTGCTTTTCAAAAATCTATTGTCCTCACGTGTAATCTAGTGTTGTCAATCTTACTTTGTTAGTAATTACGAGTTGCACTAGAAGGGCAAACCCGTATTGCCATTGCTTCTGGAAAGAAAATAGAAAACTTTAGAAATATGTTTGTAACGACTTTATATTAACATTCTAACTATGCCTAGGTCAGTGTATTTTAAAACATATTTCTCATTCCGACTGATTTTCTCTGTACTCTATACGTAAATTTTGCTAGTGGCACCTTTTCTTCAGAATCGTCTGATTTATTCCCGGCTTCATATTTTAGCTTGTTTAACACGTTGGTCAAGTTGTCGTTAAACATTCGTTGTTCAAGTACTTCGCCATAATGCATCTTCTTATTTCAGTAGTGTTTTCGAATAACTGCAGGCTTGTGGAACTCTCGTCCTGTTGACTGTTTTTCCTACATATAGTCTTCGTCTTTTCAAGACTAAAGTCAATAACCATCTCCTATTTTTGTGTCAATCATATGTCGTTCTTTTTAGCTCCTTAAATAAAGTGGCTTCATACCTTGTCTGGAGCGACTCCCATAATAAAATTGCCATGATATAATAAAAAAAGAGAATTGTAAAGTAATTATGAGCCGACTCTTTGACCTATTTTCGTTTTGGTTTCGAACATTAAGTTAGGTAAATGGGTGAAAGTCATTTTTCTGACGCTCAATTTAATAAATTAGTCCATTGTGACACCACAGGAATGAATATAAGAATATATTTTCCATAACCAGTTCAATAATTGAGTAGGGCAATCTATGTTCTCCAGACGCAGCCAATGAGA
Organism: Sepiola atlantica; assembly: GCA_963556195.1. Taxonomy (NCBI): domain Eukaryota; kingdom Metazoa; phylum Mollusca; class Cephalopoda; order Sepiida; family Sepiolidae; genus Sepiola; species Sepiola atlantica. The sequence continues at coordinate 95,613,004 of OY744517.1, forward strand.
GAAGTAATTATTTTTAATGAAAATTCAAAAATGCATAATGCACTCTATTTCAATTTTGTTATTTTGATTTAATTAATGTACGATCAAAGATATAAAAAAATCAGCAGCTTATTAAACTGATTAAGACTTACAGTTTAGAAAAAATAGAACTATTTATAAAATGAAAGAACGAATTAAATTTGAAATATATATACAGACGTCTCATTTTCTTCCACTCTAATTCACTCACTTTTTGCCACTCTTACACTACAATAACATAAAGGAAGTATAAGATATATTTACCAGCCAATAATAAAACCTAATCATCACCCACACCCACTCTCTCTCTCTCTTTCTGTTTCTTTTCACTAGACCTTTAATATCTCACCTAAATAAATTATTCTTTCATATCAATTTACAAACAATTAAAAATAAATAGACAGTGTCAGTGCATAAATCATCACAATACCACTGAATGGAGTTCAACTTATTATAGTTGATTCCATATTTGGCAAATATATCAATTAAGCAAACCCCGGGGAATACCTTTTGCGTGGCATCATCTATTAATAGAAATAAACTAATCTCCTATTAGCTGGAAAGCCACATCTCTAGGTTTCATTTCGATTTAGTTTGTAGATGCCGCGTATGAAACCGTAATAACCCTGAAGATGTATAATTGTCATCCCCATCTACATTGACTAGCGAGAAATTTCATATTAATCTGATCAACCCTTTCCCTTGGGAGTCAAGAAAAATAAATGCTTTAAATATACAGAGGTCTTCATAAGTAACTTAGCTATTTATTTTTGAAATTCTAAAGTTAAAAAATACGGTAATACAAAACAGAAAGTTTATTCAACAAATTCATTTATGGGAGTTTAAAATAACAGCACATTTTCAAAATTTTCACCTTCGTTCTGCATGCATAGCTCCATTCTTTTTTGCAAGGAATTCACGACTCTTTGTAGCATATTTGATTGATTATGAAATAAATATATATAGAAACAAATATATAAACGAACAAATTTAAAATAACAAATAGCAGTAATTAGAGAGTAAGCTAACAATTATCAAAAGTTCATAGTATGTTTGTGCTTCATATGGTAATCATTTTAAATAGCTAAGTGAAGTGACTTATGAATCACCCTGTATAACCATTCTAGGTCTTATTGCTATAGAAAACGAATTTAATTGTATATACGCCCTCAAATAGTTATACGAATGGTTTGTCTATATAAATCTGTATGAATCATCTGGATAAAAGAGTAGTTCCTCAAACGGCTGAAAATGGTGAGCTTTCAAAATACATAGCCGCTACAAAAATTAGATATTTTTCAAATAAACAATTGGAGTTTTGTCTTACCTTATTCAAAGGGTTATAGTTTTGAAGAGAAAATATTAAAAGTGCACATGGCTACTCTATATACTTTAACGGGAAATAGTTGGAGTTGACACCTCTAAAGTATGTGAGCCTGATCCTACACCAGTAATAGTAATACAGAAATGCTTTACTGAACTGGCCCCTTTCCTCTCTAAACTGTACAACAAATGCCTTGCCGAATCTTGATCCCATGATAGCTAGTAAATTGCTTCTGTGGTACCAGGATTCTTCAGAGAGAACTGATCCTCATGATTATCGCCTCATCAGTCTACTACAACTACACTTTTTGAATCCTAAATCAATCTAGCGATAGTCCGTCACCTCGTTAATGCGAAACTTCTTTCTGACAATCATTATGGTTTAGGCAAGCACGGTCTACTACGGATATCTTAACAGTCATCTCTGAACTCGTATACCATACACTGGACACGGCAAGTGAAGCTAGGGCGGTAGCGCTTGATATATCCAAAGCCTTTGACAAATTTGACAGTGTGTCTGAGATGAGTACATTTGCTGACGACACCCCGCTCTACTCTCGTCATGTGGGTAAAAGACACGCGCACATATCCGAGGCAATGGCCGAATCCTTAGAAAGTCACCTCCAGTCTGTAGTTGAATGTGGTCATAAATAAATGGTTGCATTAAGTTCTGCTAAGACAAGGCCAATTTCCATTCAACGACACAAAATATCTCTTCAACCACCGATTGCTATTGAAAATTACGCCCTACCTGAGAATCCAACGTTCAAACTCATCGGCCTACCCTTCACAGGTAACATTAATTGGAACAAATACACAGAAGAAAATACTCAGGCTGTCGCAAAGAAAGTGGGTTTCCTCTACCGTGCCAGAAAACATCTCATACCTTACCGTATCGGATATCTCTACAAAGCCACCTTCAGACATGCATGGAGTATTGTTGTCACATATGGGCTAGTGCACGATCATCCAGTCTCTCTTTCTCAGACAAGGTCAAAAAAGAGTATCTAATGAAATACGTTCCTCAGTATCCACCAAACTGTAGCCCCTTGTCCCATCGCCGCAATGTCACATCCTTTCGCTTGTTTTACAAGTACAATGGAATATGCTCCGATTAATTCGAAACTCTGGTACCCCGTCGACGTAAATACACTCGACCAACCTGACAATTAGCTAAATCATTAACTGTGGAGGTCCTCATATCCCGGAGAGCCTTCTACTGCAATAACTTCTTTCCTTGAGTTGCTGGCGTTTTGAACTCCCTCCCTGCTCTCTGTTTCCCCAACTGTATCGACATGCATAAGTTTTTAACTATTGTCAACAAGTATCCTCCTTCACACTCCCAGTTTAGGATGAACCTACCCAAACGTTCACCCTAATTCTCAGTAGTCCCTTACGTCTGTAGTGGCAACTTGCCACTAATATTTTAAGCGCGTACGTTCAGAAAGTTTATAGTCAAGAAATGATGACGCAATCATCACCCACACATCTTCTGAACTGGCCAGCTGAAGACCAGGAACTATGCCGTGATAAGTATAGGAATATGATACTATTTCGGAGTTTTATGTCCTTAATATGGTAGTCTACTCTGCATTGCGGATTAATATGTTTTCCGATATCATTAAAAAGTGATTCAGTTACATCGATGGAACTCGAACCCAGTTCGCCGAGCCCACAATCCACGCCTCTAACAATTTCATGATTGCACTCCTATTCTCAATATTGTAAAATAATGTATGACCTTCTGCGAAGACGTGACAGCTTGAAATACTCGACATTTTACGATAGGTAAATACATAATCTCCATCGAACTGAACATCTGATATCAGATAAGTAATAAAAACAGGAAATATTAATAATTCAGATGAAATAGGTAGCTGATATGAAAGAAAACGGCTGTATATGTCACAGAAAGATATCCGAAAAGCATGTCGGACATTTTGTCAGCCTGGGGTACGGAATGCGTCCGTTATCTCGAGCTTTCTTTCTCTCTGCCACTCTCCTTCTCATTCTCTGTCACTGTCTTTCTCTCTCTCACTCTCCACCTCTCTTCCCCTTTTTTTCTCACTTCGTCCTCACATCAGAAAGTATCTGTATATAAACAAACATAAGAGCTGTTTTGAAAAATAATAGATAATATTTTCTTTAATATTTAATATAATTTAATTTTAAAATCAAGCTTAAATCTGTGAATGTTCTACTTCATGGAATGGATATTTCAAGACAGATTCCTAAACACATATCTTATCTTCTTTATTTGATTGTACCTTAAATGTAGTTCATCTTATTTATGTTGCGCTAAACAATGGGCAATGCTTTATCACACTAACCAAAATAGGAAAATAAAAATAAATAAAAGCAGCACACAGTATATTTTCTATAACTTCGAAGTCATCCATATATAGGGTCGTATTTTAATAAATAAAGCGATTTACATTTTACATAGGAAAGTGTTTGTCTCACCTTTTAACTTTCATTCCTTATTCAAACAAATAAAAAGCTTTCATACGCAACTTCTGCAACTCTGTGGGATACGTTGTAAGTCATCTTTTCGTAATGCTCTTTTGGGAATTTAACGGAAATCGACTTAAGAAAACGCCATGATTCATGCACAATTGCGCGTGTCGTACAAGCAGAACTCCCCAGAATTCCATAAATGTCATCCATTGTAATTATTCTCTCAACCGAAACAAACGTATAAACTGAACCCATCCTTTCAAATGTGTAAACATGCCTGACCTGTCTCCATCCTAAATACAGTTCCTATATATATATATATATATATATATATATATATATATATATATATATATATATATAGTACATGTATTGTATTAGTTACTGTAGATGTAAATCCGTTGAAACTCAAGTGTTTATAAAAAGTGCTCAATAACAAGTAGAGCTGTTTATAAGTATACATTTTTATGTATACAAACATTATTGGTTACATATGTGCATACATGTTTCGGTTGCACTCTTCACTGTGAAGAGTGCAACCGAAACATGTATGCACATATATTTATAATAGATATTTAATCGCACCTGGAAAAATTTAATTCTTTTTTTATGAAACAAATGTCTCAGCACATTAAACAAATATTTTCTATGAACAAAATCAAAGCAATGGAAAAATAGATCCGAATTTTTTTTTTTTGCTTAAAAAATATAACTAACTTATTTATTGAATATCTCTCGTAGTGAGATAAATTTATTGAATACGATGAGTGTGCGGGTTCTAAGCAGGTTTGTATTTAATTATGCACATTGTGAAAATCCCAATGCAATTCGAATTTATCATTGCATTTTATCTAGACAATATGAAATTCGATAGGCAGTATAATACGTTTCTCTAGAAAATTTATTTTGCGCATTTTCTCCTCAATATTATAACACGTGTGCCCTTACACACGTACGCACACAAATATTATTAAAATATAAATACATAATTTAATACGCTAAAATGAATATTTTATCAATACATGATTTTCATTTGGAAGAGATATTGATACAGAAGCTAAATATCTTAAGGATTTTTTCGTGATTAATATTTTTTCAGATAAGTTATTTTCATCACGATGGCCGAGTGGTTAAGAATGTTGGATTAGAGTTATTTGAGTTAAATATTTAACTCGTTCGAACGGCGGTACAGTTATATAAGTCACACTTATGATTGTTAGTGAACATGAAACACGTATTTCTGTGGATAATAAATATTTATTTATAAAAAAATATTAAAGTTCCGTTCAACTCGAGCACTTTCAGTAAATATGAAATGTTTCTAAATAAGTAATCTGGCGGGTTTTCTCCCTAAACAGATTAAGTAAGTTTCCATAATTTATATGCTCGTAAATGAACTTTATTTTTTTTTTCTCTCACAGTAAAATATGACTGTCACAGTTGAGTGCTTAAGAATGTTGGATTCGAGTTATTCGGGCTCAGGGTAAAAAATAAATCGTTCAATCCGCGGTGCAGTTATACACTCAATACTGACCATTTTTAGAGATCATGAAATATATATGCCTGTGCATGAAATTATATATTTATAAAAATAATTATACATATATATATATATATATATATATATATATATATATATATATATATAGTCTAAAGAAGCTTTGAGTTATTTTAAACAAAAAGATAAAAAAAGGAAAATGCAGTTTAAATTCCCAGAGAAACTAACTAAATCAAAAATAGTGCAGACTTAACATTCGTTGGAAAATAATAATAATAATAATATACTACACTTAAGACTACCGTGTGATATAGTAATTTGCATATCAAATAAAATTCTTTATAACAATAGTAATAATAATAATAATAATAATAATAATAATAATAATAATAATAATAATAATAATAATAATAATAATAATAATAATAATAATAATAATAATAATAATAAAATACTATCTAAACACTACACCCCAGAACCATTCTGCAATATGGTAGCTAGAAATAAAATTATGTAGGAATTAAAGTTGCATTAAAAAAAAAAGCTTTAGTACCTTAGGTACCAGAAAGGCAATTAGATAAGAGGAAGGAAACCTAGCCATACAGATCTAAATACCCAATATATAGTCTAAAGAAGCTTGGAGTTATTTTAAACAAAAAGACAAAAAAAAAAATAGAAAGGGAAATGCAGTTTAAATTCCCACATAAACTAACTAAATCCAAAATAGTGCAGACTTAACATTCGTTGGACAATTAGTAAATAAATAAAATATATAATAGTAAGTAACTAAAATAAAAAGGGGGATTAAGTATCTAACAGTGAAACAAAAACAGGAGACCTTAACGTAAGCATCTAATATTATCATCAGCTGTTTACCATGTAACTGTTTCGGAGATTTAAAAACAGGACAGTTATAATATTCATGGCGCTCCAATGGTACAGATAAAACTACCATTTCCCCAATAATCAAGTGTCGAAATAATTCAGCTTAAAATTTTACTTATATACATAAATAAATAATAATAATCAAATAATAATAATATACTACCCTTAAGACTACCGTGTGATATGGTAATTTGCATATCAAATAACATTCTTTATAACAATAGTAATACTAGTAATAATAATAATAATGATAATAATAAAATAATATCTAAACACATTATATATATATATATATATTCATATGTATATATATATATATATATATATATATATATATATATATATATATATATATATATATATATATATATATGTATATTTCGGCAGCAAGTCGTTTATTAGACATATGTCGTTAAAGACCACGGGCTTCTCCCTCTTTATGATCTTTCTGGTCAGTTTCTCGACTCTGCGAGCGATTCGTCGGGTTTCTCGTATCGATTGATGGATCATGGAACCTAATGTTGTGTCTTGGGCCATTTCTCGAGCGCTTTTAGTCTGTCGACCGTCTTCAGGAGGTTGTGTGTTGTTGTTGTTTGTAAAGAGCCGTATTTATGGTTTTATTTTTGGTATATCTAATTATTTGCATATGTATATATACATATATATGTATATATATGTATATATATATATATATATATATATATATATATATATATATATATATCTTTATTCTTTTATTTACTTATTAATTTATTTATTAATTTGTTTTATTTATTTTATTTTTATTAATTATTATTATATATATATATATATATATATAAATAGTAAGCTATAAAAATATATTCATGCAAATTAAGCTACACAGAGGCCTCCGCGGGGGGAATCTTCATTTTTCTATCCGATATTCAATATATAATACCTGATAGTGTTATACATTACATTTTAAGCGGAGTTTGTAACAAAAGTAAGTAGTTGTTTGCATTGACAATATTTAACTACTGAAGGGAAAATATACGTAAGTAATTAGACTCTCGGTCATCGTCGCGTAAGTAAGATAATATATATATATATATATATATATATATACATTTGCAGACATGTGTCAGTTTTAGCTGCAAACAAGCTGGACTTCATCAAGCCACTTTATTAGCATGAAGGTGAAATGAAAATGAAAGGGCATCCGTTTGGAGAGGTTACAACGAGTGAAGATAAGACGACAGGACTTAATCAAATAAATGGTTAAATAGAACAGTCGATACTAAATATTTACTATCCTCACACATCCAGACAATCGGGGTCGATTACAATATACATATATACACGCACATCTCGCCTAGGCGAACTAGTGCCAGAATAAAACAAGACACATTATTATTAATAATCAGACACGGATATATACATATTTCTTTCAGTTTTATGCTTACTATTTTGGACTAAAAATGTTTCATCTAACGATTTCATAGCACAAACAAAAAATTAGATAATTGCAAATTTTAAATAACAGATAAGAAATAATAAAATTACTAACAGACAATGATAGAGATGAACAGAAATGTATTTTTTGTAAATTTATTATGTATTATCTATAATTTATAATTGAATAATTATCTAATTGTAAAACGGAAAGATTATTGGTCCCCCGATTTCACGTGCTCCAGACTTGTACTAAATAAATAAAATAGAACAAGAGACAAGCAAAATAATTTAATAAAAAATATCAACTATGTCATGTGATCTTTAGTAATTATAACCTCTCCCAACGAATAATCTTTCATTTCGTTTTCCACGTTAATACTAAGATAATTGCTTGACGAAGTTAAGCTGGTTACAGCTACGACTGATACATGTCTGCAAATGTGTAGTCAAATAATGTTTGTGGAAATAAACATCATTATGAACTCTTATATAAACACAGTAAAAAAATATCTGGATTTCTTACCATATAGATGCACAGTTTACATGAATTATTATTATATATACACTTTATTTCATTTTACTTCTGTCGAAGTTCTCAGTAATAAGTTAGCCCCTTTCTGGGGCAAACACGTGATCTCTATATGAAATGTATATATATTTCAATATTACATTAAAGTTTTTTTTTTTATCTCTCAGACGTTTAATTAGTTAAAAAGCAAAGAGCATTATTTTTATCTCCCCAATTGACCAATTTACTACTTTATAGTATACATTTTTATAGTCTCTTGTCTTACGGGATTCCAGGAAAATAATTTATCTAGTCTGGTGGAGTATCTAGTTAAGTGCTGTTATTTGAGGTAACATCACTTGGTGAAGATGCACCATACCTCGTATAAGCCAGTGTGTAGCCATGCCGAGGGGATCATATTTAGGCTTCGAATACAATTGTATTTTGTATATTTGGTCAAGTTTTACTTTTAGGAGTACGTATCCTCATGCCAGTTTTCCTGACAAACTCTCAAAGACACTCAAAGATAGTGTCTAGTAGGTAATTCAAACTCTTCTATAAATATATACAGTGTTTTAGTTATTTAGTTTATTTTTGTCGATGCTATTGTTTTCACAGATACTAATACTAAGCATGCTATTAGTTAATCCGCGGGTTAAAGAAGAAACTATTTTCATAAATTGAATAATGAGTTTCATACAGTTATTTTGGTGGCTACTACCAGTCCCGCGGACTAAATACTTGTTTTTTCTCGAATATTTTCCGCGCAAACAATAGCATTAATAAAAAAGTAGCGCAATACAATATTAAAACAATATATATTAAAACAATATATATATATATATATATATATATATATATATATATATATATATATATATATATATATATATATATAGTGTGTGTAAGAGTGAAACACAATCCAGAAGGAAATCAGTATGAGGGCTCAATAAGAGCAAGAATAAAATAAAGTGAAGTAACACGGAACCACATAATAACCGGTGCAATACTCTATTTAGACTCTACGGTCTTATTCAAGCATCTAAGCGAAGGAATTACATATATATATATATAAGTAAGGAAATTCACAACATCTTGTAGACCAACTTTGTCAGGCGAGACTGTCTTATAGTTTTTTTCTTCTTTTCTTCATCCTCATTTAGATGGTATTAACCCCGACAAAGTTGTTCTACAACGAAAGCTTGCAAAAAAAAAAAAATGAATCTTTCATTTAAATTGCACGATTGTTGATTTTCACAAGATTTCACAATACATTCTAATCCGTGCTTAAAGATGTTGTCAATTTTCTTACTTAAAAAAAGCGCTAATCTACGCATAACATCGCCAGCACAACACTTATCCTAACGTCTTAAGAACTTGACGTCTCTTTTTGCTCATATCATGATTCGACCCCTCGGGGTTAATACGATCTAAATGAGGAGGAAAAAAAAGAAGAAAACAAAACTATAAGACAGTCTCGCCTGACAAAGTCGTTCTTGATTTTCAACATATTTAACTTTAATATATATATATATATATATATATATATATATATATATATATATATATATATATAATACTTCATGAGTGTTTAATGTTGTATTGATTTCTAATAGATTATATTTTTATGTTAAAATTGAATTAACCAACATAGAGCCTGACGAATATGAATACGTCTTCAGTTAGTTTGTCAAGAAAGTGTTTTACACTGACATATCGTATTTATATTCAGAATAGCAATAGCCTCATTCTACTTAGTGTTCAATCCACACGTCTGGAGCGATTATAAATGACTGATAAATACTACACTGATGAATAACCGAGGGTTACCGGGGTGGGAATTAAAAAAGGACGACCGGTAAAGTCTCATTATCGCATGGTGAAATTATCTGGAATGAAATCTCTGGTGATATCAATCGGGTGTCTTGCAACACTTTGTCCTCCCGGTCGCGAACGGATATGTTCTTGGCTCACTTTATAATTGCGTCTTCGGGGGAAAACGCCTTTGTTAAGGCAACTTCTTCGATTCGCCGGATTTTACAACGAGGTGATTAGTCTATCAATGACTCGGGGGTGATCTCTCTTGGTAAATCTTGACGTTTCGATTGAAACTGTTCATACCAAAATATACAGACGCACATGCTTCGTAGTTAATAGAACGTACATGCGAATACATACACACACACACACACATACACACATATATATATATATATATATATATATACTCGATATATATATAGAATTTTGGCTTTTTCACAGCCTCCTTATCTATCTGTATATCTCCTCTGATGATAAGATTTCGATCTTTGAAAAGCCTTGACTTAAGGAAAGGATAATAAACATTAGTTTATTACAGAATATACCATGCATTGAACAATCGAAGTTTGAAATAAATCTGGACATTCGTACATGTTTATCACTGTTATTTCTTCTATCTTTATATATATATATATATATATATATATATATATATATATTTGTATGTATATGCAATCGCAATAATAACATGCACACCAAATTCATGTAAGATGATCGTGTAGCTATGACTTAATAGACGCCACCGAATCAAGACAGAATACTGTGTACACACGAAGATAAATAAAAACAGAATATCACATATGCACGCAATTCTGATTTGATTTGGTCTTGTATTTATGTAAGTATTCACTAATGCCTACTGAAGAGGACTTGAATGCCTATTAGACACCACCTTTGTCTTTGATCTCTTTGTACAGAGGTTTCTCAGAGACTCTGACATGAGGATACTTTTTATCTGAAATAAACCTTGACCAAATATTAAAAAAATGGTGTGTTGAAGCCATCCAGCCGGTCTCCCGAATTGCGGACGGGGGTAACCCCTCTATTAATAAAGGGCAGTTTAGAATAATGAATTAGAATCCGTTGACAATGAGGAAATTAATGATAAAAAATATGAATAAAAACAAACACAAATACAGGCAGGCACCCTGGATAAAAAGGGCCCGTTAATACACCAGGCGGGAAGATGTAAGCAATGGTGTGAACCTTCTTGCCTCTGGAAATGGTGCTCCAGCCATGAAAGAGGTCAACCAGGGTCAGCCATCATGCCTTGTGCCAAAATGTCATGGCCCCCTATCTCAATCAAATGCAGCAATAAAAAAGAAACATAAGATGCTTAAAAGCCCACCCATGGACTGTTGCACAAAAGAAGGTCCTATTGTTTTGCTACCACTACTCAAAGTTTGAAAAGTGGAGCAAAACAATAAAAAAAATAATAGACGATAAGATCCATAATCTCCCAATCTACCACCTCGAAAGAAAAACACACACATATGTATATATATATATATATATATATATATATATATATATATATATATATATATATATATATGTGTGTGTATGTGTGTGTGGATTTGTGCGTGCGTGTGCATGTGTGCGCACAAGAGGGTGTGTGATAAAACACGGGCGGGAGTATTCGATAAAATGGTATGAATAGTCAAAGAGATACAGAGAAGAGAAACATTGATTAATCTATATATTGACTTGTTATTTCTATTGTTTGAGCCACTGCAATATTATATTTGTGTGCGTGTTTTTGTTATTGCAGGTCCATATCCGGGCGGATAGTCGGAACTGGCTGGTGGTTTTTTACCTTGATCATAATTTCCTCTTACACCGCCAACTTAGCAGCTTTCCTCACCATCGAACGTCTTCTTCCTCCCATTAACTCGGCCAAAGATTTGGTCGAACAGAAAAAAATCCAGTATGGTACCATAAAATCCGGCTCCACTAAAGAATTCTTTAAGGTAAGCAAAAACGACGTCTTCTTTGGTACCTGTCTTTTCGAAATTTGTGAACACGGTTGGGGTAGATCTGGTTTCCGTCAGACTAACATCACAATATGTAGTTTACTTTCATATTTTTGTCCACCACAACACAACGTAAATAAATATGTTCCGAGAGAATATTTCTTCTATCGGGATTAGAAGGAACACAGACAGCAATAAAGAGAGAAGGGCCATTAACTCTCGATCAATTATAGTTGAGATGATCATCAAATTAAAAGAAAACTATTGTTGTTCTCTTCTTTGGCTGTCGTTGTTTAACGGGACGGATGTGTTAGTAGCTGCTCTGTAGCAAATGGCCAGGTATATAATTACTCAAAAACACTCTCTTTTTCTCTCTTTATTTATTCACCTATTCTTATCCATCAATCTCAAAAGTGTATCGACAATTGTTCAGATGAGATGTTAATCATATTGAATGCTAAAAACGTCTTACGTCTTTTAGCTTTGCCCTCTAAACATATTAACCCTTAATAACTAAATCTGACGGACAAAATATGCGAACGAACATGTTTCAACTGTTCATTTATTCAATGAATATATTCATTGAATCAAAGAGCCCAATGTCTGGATATGTTCATGACCTCCCTTTATAATGTAACGGAGATATTCTGAAGTTAAATTAGCCTATTAACTTTATTGTAGCTATTATAATATACTAGCACGAACTCGCAATTTGAATAACGGCATCTGTAAAATAAAACATTAGCATAGTTATTGAGTGTTGGCACTTGAAATTATTGTTTAACCCTTTTTTTATAAAACGTATCGCAAACTTTATTTTCTATATTTCTATATCAGTTCTTTCTTTGGCATTTTAATAATTTAGTGGTAAATTTGCTTATATTTAAAAATGATGTTTAATTATCTTCAAAAATGTAATTTTGAATAACATTTTGTATGGAAGTTTGGTTCAGATCATGTAACAAATACAGGAACACACAGAAAAAAACAATAAAGTACAAACACACCAAATATAGGCAAATGGAATGCAATGAATTTAAAAGAAATAAATACATACAATCATAAGTAAATTTAAGAAGTAATAAACATAGAAAAAAGGATGCGACGGTGGTTATGACGATAACGACACCGACTGATTTCCCCAGTATGCCGTGTTCGAATCCAGGGCCTTCTATATCGCCACCTAAAGTTAGGTATGTTCGTAAGATTCATACATTACCTTTTAATGTAAACAGCAGAATCAATCCGGTTAGACACATTTTAATTCTTCCGAATTTACTTTGTGAAGCAAATATAACGGGAAAAATGAACGATATATAAATGTATATTGAAATAATAAATAAAAAAAGCAAAACGTCAACGTAAATATATAGGTAATACAAGTGAAGCAGAGGATGAAGCGCGGATAAATAAATAAATATAAAAGGAATGAATTCAAGAAAAGAAAAACATAGAGAAACAGGTAAGAGAAAAAGGGAAACTTTTGAAAGAAACATTTTATTTGAGAGAAATAATTCAATTATGACCACCTATCGACTTTGTGGGTGGCAAAAACAGAAAACCACACAAAATCATAAGAGGCTGTGTCAGTCTAACTATTAGTTTCCCCATCGGAGTATAACGTATCAGTTTTAAAAGACATATTACTTGCTAAACGCGTAAATAGAGTAGACGCATCTAATTGATATCTGTTCTTGTTTATAGAATGATATTGGGGATCCTTCGGGCGTTTCATGGAAAACACATGTGCTAAAAATTACATCTTCAAGTGCTGTAAACAACTGGATTTTGCAAATAAGACGGATATGCAATTGGAAACAGAGCCAGGGGACAAGGTGCAAGATTCCTTTGATGTCGTCGGCAAACAGGTCAATGCGAAAAAGAATTGTAGGAATCTGAATTACTATTTCCTGTTGGTGAAGCAGCTTACTTCAGGGGGGACTTTAGAAAAGCTGAACTGTTATCAAACAAGCCAATTTCTTATCGCTGGAATTCTCGGACATTTCTTTTATTTCTTTTTTCATGTATTTTTCGACAGTTCCATGTTCAACAATATCCTATGTTCAGCGTTTTAAAATTACCTTCCGCACAGAAAGCGTACGCTATCAAAACGGCATTTATATCAAGAATAAATTATGTTCAGTATTTCATTCGATAATACCAAAAATCATATCTTATTCATTTTTTCACCATGATTTCTGAATTCACCCAATCTCATCTTAAATTGTTCTACACTATTGCTGTAATTAATCTAAACTGTAACCTTGGACAAAAAGTATATTTATTTATTTTACCCTGCACATGTACGACGACGACTTCCACGCTCCTTACATGCTTCGTTGATGCTACACCTTTGTTTTGGGATAATTTTCACTGTATCCACAAAACTGTTACCCATAATACCTTCCTTACTAAACATGCACCTGTCTCAAGTACTTGCATTAGACATTTCTACATGTATAACAAAAATTAAATTGGCAATAAAAGTAGCAGTGTATAATAGACTATACATTTAATTCGGTTAGTTATTCCAAACTTTTAACCTATGATATATATTCTAACAAAATTCTTCAAATTTTGACCTATATGTTCTAGGTTTAACCTTATCATTTCGTTTAAAATATTGTTTTGTGGAAAACATTTTCAAAGTTTTTTTTGTTGTATCAACAACTTTGTTTTTTGTATGTATACAATCTTTTGACGTCGTGAAAATATTTGTCGGTACATGGAAAAACAATATGACCGCCAGCGATTAAAACATTCAATTACATTTCGATCCTCAAAACGTAAAAAAGTAAATTAGAATTTTATTTCAGGACAAGAAATATAAAAACGACAATCAATTTTCTCCAGAATTTGTGCAAAATGCAAACGGAGTTTTTTTTTTACATTTTTTGTCAAAAACACACACTAATAAATTGGTTAAAAAATCTAATATTTGTATATGCCTTCAAAACGTTTCAATATATTCATGTCTCATTTTATTTCTAGTAAATCCTTTTGTAGCAGTAATATTTTACACTATTTATTTATTTCAAATTCTTTTTCGTTTGATTTGCATTCAACTATTATAGCCTACACACTGCAGCGGAGTATTGAGTATGATCGTGTATAGGATCGTGTATCAACCCCTAATAATACATTAGAGATTTATACATCTTAGAAAACAACTGTTAGACTCCCCTTGAATAATATTCCTAAAAGTTAATCTAATAATTCATTATGCCGGAATGGGATAGACGGAATATAATTGTTACTCGCAAATGAGTCATGAGAATTAGCTCACAAATTGCATTCTTTATTTACTAGTTCGATCTCCGTTTTTAATACATATTCAACCTTAATAACTCTATATACAAAACGTAGACCTTTATATTTATCTATTTAAATATTTAATTTATAAGTATTCTCTCAATGTAACAATTCAGTTTCATGTATGTCATTATCTTGATAATGGTCAGACAAGTAATTTAGCATGAGCAAATAGTTATATGTGTTGATTCATATGATAAGGTATGTTATTTATGAATATTAAAACACAACTCAGGAAAATTAACAGAATTTAAAAACATTGCGAGGAATATTGCAGAGATTACTAATGTAAGAAGTCATGTAACGAAACACCTATTGTGTGTATTTTATACTTACTAGTCAACAGGCGGGGAATTGTTAAGACTTAGCACGTTACAAGGTTATTATAGATTTGAATTCTCTCACACACTGTCTTCGTTTGTGAGGACAAATTACTGGCAAAAATAGATTCATGGCTCAGATGTTTTTATTTACGCTGAACCAGGGAACACTGACATGACTGAAAGGGTAATTTCCGGACAATGTTCATATATGTATATCACACTGAGATGCGCTGACTGGCCAGAAGCTACCGATTGATGTGTCTTCTCCATTCGCAGTTTTACACCGAATGAGAGACTGGTTCCGTTTCCGTACATAAGTCGTTTAATAACATGTGATTCCCGAAAAAAACATGCTATATTTCCTTTAAGTTGTAGACTTAAACGGCAATGAACAGTGAGATAATTAAACCGTTGGATGATAAATGTGTTTTTTTTATTTTAAAATATACAGAATGGAAAATCTTAAAGGTAATTAGCGCGAGATGGATAAGAATGTTATTGATAGCAAAGTTAAGTTTAATAAGGCGGGGCGATGAAACCTCTAGAAAATAAACTTTCCCTCGTCCTCATTTTGTGTCTCTGTTTTATTTGCGTCGTAAATGACATATCCACATATTATTTGTAAAATCTTGCAAATTTCTATTCTAAATTAAAAGCATTCATCAACTGCATTATGTGTAGCTTTTAAATATCTTTCTATTTACCTCAAAAGTTGCTTAAGGGAATATAAATGTATATACGAATTTCGAATGTACCAACGTCCACTCAACGGGTCACGTGGTGACTAGTGTAATATTAAATACAAGCCAGACGCTGTGGAAATTATATCTGCATAACTTACTGTTAGTGTTCTGTTTGAAATCATACATTTATTTTAATAATATTAATTAATTAATTAGTTTAATATTAACCAAACTGTCTCTTGTTCACCCTTAAAACATTATTTCAAGTGTCAATTAACATTTTTTTTAAATACACCGAACATGTATGTTATGTTTTTATTATTTTTTATTTAAATCATTACGTTTTACAACTATTAATATTCTCTTTTTCTTACCGTAAATATAATTGTCAGCTAAATATTTTCTTTTAAATAAATAAAACAAAAGTTTTAAACAGTTAATTTAATTTAGTTTTTATTAAAATTTTAATTGTTTAAAAAAATGTATTTTCTTATTTATTACTCTTCGGACATCGGATACTCCCATCTTTTAATAAGGCGGTGGCGGCTGATGACGAACGTACTAACATAGAATTTTCTTAGCGTATTATTATATTGCACATATTTCTGATTACGTCATTTTGTTATAATAAAAAAAAACAATAAAGACGCAGCCACGGAGAGATGATCAAGTTTAACAGTACTTGCCATTCAAAGTAAGAGTTTAAAACTAGCTGGTTTCTAATGAAATGTCTTTAATTAACTGTATGAATAATTTTTATTAATATCACCTTATCGGAAAATTTTGTAAATACATATGTAAATTTGATAATAGCAGTTATAAGTGTATATTTGTAAATATGAATTTATTCGAAGTTTAAAAGAAATGAATTATGTAAATTGTAAAACCCGTCTGGTGTATCAGCGTATTTTTGTAACAGTACATAAAGAATTTGAAACTATATTATTTTTTGCATTCTCTCGGGCGCTGGCTTTTCAACCCCCACTTTCCGACGCGACCTTGGGTCACATCTTACTTGTGGGAGTAGGATAAAACTGGCCTTGTGCCTAACTCCTGGAGAGGAGTAAATAATACTTTTTGCATTCTTGGCCTTTTGGTCAAGATCAAAGTGTAGTATCTGTTCCGATGGATACTGCACCCCATAGACTGGTATTGTCACATCTTACTTGTGGGAGTAGGATAAAAACGGGCCTTGTGCCTAACTCCTGGAGAGGAGTAAATAAATACTTTTTGCTAGGCACCCCATAGACTTGTATTGTCTTGTCCTTCGGGACTTGATTTACGCCGGTCTATGGGATTGTCCTGTGCAGTTCTAGGAGGTCCACACTCCCAGGCTTTGCCTCCCCTCTTTGGGGAGGAGTAAGTTAATTGCTTACTGCTTGAGGCGCCCCTACCGGGGAATGCCGACGGGGCTGCCCAGGCAATTTTTGATGGTCAGAGTGTTCACCTTTCGAGCGCTGGCTTTTCACCCCCCCCCCCCACTTTCCGACCCGACCTTGGGTCACATCTTACTTGTGGGAGTAGGATAAAACTGGATTTGTGCCTAACTCTGTTCTAATCGCCGTCTCGTCTTGGGATTTCGTTGCCCTTTATTTATATGTTATTTAATGTTGTTTAATGTTATTTAATGTAAATTAAGTAATTAATTGTTTCCCAACGTAATTATAAGGTATACACATATTATGACTGCTGACTTGAAAAAAATAATTAAGTAAATAGTAATTACCAGCCCCCCTCTCTTTGCTATTACGCTTACAACAATTCTCGCCAACGGACAGACATACAGAAAGACAGACACACAGACAGACAGAGAATATGTTCGTTATATTAAAATTTTTCTCTTATTTATTTTTCTTCGGCAATCGGATACTCCCATCTTTTAATAAGGGGGTGGGGCTGATGACGAACGTACTAACATGAAATTCACTTAACGTATTACAGATTACATCATTTTGTAATTATAAAAACACTGAAGACCCAGCCGCGGAGAGATGATCAACCATTAAAAAGATACCCCTCCCAAGGAAAAGGAGAGAGTCACGACCAGTAAAGAAGTCATCGTCCAAAAAAAGGAAACCGTTAATAACACATAAAAAGCCAAATATAACGAATTCAATGATAGTTTGGAAAAATGTAGGAGTAACTACTGAACAAGAGATATGGTATATTTTAAACTTTCGGAATTTGCAAATGTAAGTCCGCATTTTAAAAGACATTTCCCAGGATCTTGAAGATCATTTCAACCGACATAGGTGAATAAATAATATATAACTTATTTTGCCTTTGAAGTTTGATGTTCGGTGCAAAGATTTATTAAAGGCATACACACATAGAAATACAAACCGGATATCCCTCAACGAAAACACAAAAAAATTGCAAAAGGTTTCTCCTGTGATGGTTTTCTATTGAAATATATGTAATGTCAACATTAGAAAACTGCTTTGTTTGAAAATGTCTCAGTAGAAACACAAAAGTGTAAATACTATATTTAAATGTCGTAAACATTCTTCAAGAGGAGAACGAATAAATAAATAGAAACAAAACACAAGAGACAATGTTGAAACTTCCTATGATGTTGTAAGTATCAACGACATCAATCCACATAGTGAAAACAGGAATCTAATTTACTATTTCCGTTCGGATGAGGAGATTTCTTTTCATAGATTATAGACCCTCAACAAAATAGCTCTCCGGGAAATGAGAAAGTAAACATCTGCGTCTATATAGATTGAAACACACATGCAAATACGCACATACACTCGCTTTATATATATATATATGTATATATATATATATATATATATATATATATATATATATATATATATATATATATATATATATATTTTTATTTATTTTATTTTATTTTACTTCAGTTAAGCTTCTCAGAAATCAAGTGCCCCTTCCCTGGGTTTAACACGTGATCGCTATATGAGATACATAGATATTCGAATATTCTGTTAATGTTATCATTTATCTCTCACGTGTTGAGTTACTTAAACAGTTAAGAATATTAACCAATCGACCAATTTATTTTTTATTGTGGTCTTTTGGGCCTGCCGGATTCCAGGACAAGAATCCATATAGTCTGGTGGAGTATCCAGTTTAGTACTGTTCTTTCAGGTAACATCACATGGAGAAAGTACACCATTCTTCGTGTGAGCCAGTTTGTAGCCGTGCCGTTATTTGGGCTTCGAATATTGTTATTTTGAATATTCGCTCAGTAATTACTTGTAATTGGAGTCTCATCATGCCAGGTTGTCTTGCCAAACCTTTTAACAGAGATACCGAGAACACTCGAAGATGGTGCATCGTAGTTAATTCAAACTCTCTTTTTAAAATTTTCTTATCTTTTTGATTTTGCTGGGGATGGGGCATCCTACCGGATCCCAGACATTCACCGGCTATTTCGGACACTCCATCCGAGAGATTTTTTAAAGATTCTAACCGTCCCTTTAAGTGCAATTGTTTGTATTTCTCTTGCACTCAGTTCACCGGGTATATTCGCCAGATAGCGTTTGAAATTTTTTTTCTTTAATCCTGTTGCTTCTATAATTACTGGGATGATGGAGATTTTCCTAAGATTCCAGTTTATTTTGATGTTTCTCTCCTGCATGTGTTCTTATATGTGCGCAGAAATTGAACCCGTAAAGAAGATTAGCAAGAAAACCTTCATATTAATAAATTGTGCGTTAAACGCAAAGGAGAGTCTAGTATTTTAAAAATAGTACATGCTCAACACCTGTTTTCATAATGTCACATCTTTCCGAAATTGTGTATTTATCGATTAATATTTTTCAGTCCAATTTTAGCTTTAAATATTAGTATTAGGTGATTTCTAAATTTAAATACATGACAATTATAACACACACATATAGTATGTATATATATAAATATACATATATATATAGTACATGTATTGTATTAGTTTCTGTAGATGTAAATCCGTTGAAACTCAAGTGTTTATAAAAAGTGCTCAATAACAAGTAGAGCTGTTTATAAGTATACATTTTTATCTATACAAAACTTTTTGGTTACATGTGCATACATGTTTCGGTTGCACTCTTCGCAGAGAGTAAACCTCGTCAGACCAAGGATTCAGAGTAATGAGATGGGTTTGCAGAATTTTTCAAAATAAATCCTTATTTGGGATTGGTTATTCCCTCTTTCTTATGAATCGGAATCGGATTACCTATTTTACTTATTGATCATTCTTAAGCCTTTTTTACGACCCAACCATCCCTGTTTTTTATTGCCTTCTTAGCTCTGGCTACTTTTCAACCTTGCTTGAATTCCCAAATCCTACAGACACATTTATCTTATCTATCAGTAAAATACAACATATAAACAGATTAAATAGGTACATAAGTACATACAAATAAACATACATCAATATACACACATCTAAACATAAACACACACACAGATCCACTGTCAAGCAAAACATATATTTAAAAGCATATATATATATATATATATATATATATATATATATATATATATATATATATATATATATATATATATGAAAGACAGAAAGAACAAAAGCTACCAAACACAAGGAGTAATAAAAACAAATGTTTTAATTTTCTATTTGTTTCTGTGTTTTATTCCTTTTTCTTTCTGCCTTACATACGTTCTGCTTACGCGAAATGTAATGTTATGATATATCAAATATTTTAACTTCATATATATATACACACATAAAAGATAATTTAATTATCGTTTAATAATCATCTATCGTTATAATATAAAGCTCAATATATTGAATAAAGCAATCAATTCTAGAAGTGAAAAATAAGAATAACAATTTGTAAACATACAATATTTATTGGAACATCAACATATCCTTAATCCATGAAGCTCCTTGCTCGGAAGTTTTGATGTTCTGATAAATATTGTATCTTTAAAATGTTTTATTCTCATTTTTCATCTCCAGTGTATATATATATATATATATATAAATATACATACATATATATATATATATATATATATATATATGAAAGACAGAAAGTAATAAAAACAATATGTATATATATAAGTATACATTCGAATATTTAGTTTTTGATAAAAAATTTTTAAAAATGACTCAATAACTGGTCCCATCTTAAGATGGAATTTATTCAGAAATATAAGATTAATGTATAAAAAAATATATATACATATAAATTAATCTCGCATTGTTAATGGCTTACATATACATTTAATTAACATATCCAACAATGCTTAAATGGACGACCAACCAATACTACTTACATATATATATATATATATATATATATATATATATATATATATATATATATATATAATGTGTGTTTGTGTGTGTATTTTCAAACTTGCTACATGAGAATTGTTTGGTTGTTGTTTTATTCCTCTCGCTCGATTGATATGAGTTCATCGTTTTAATAACGTGATGGTCAAATATGTTTTAAGATTGGGTTTTGTATCGGACAGCAGGTGCATTGCACAATGGCCGATGATCCTCAGGTCGTAAACGCCGGACACCTCAGGATAGTTTTCCAATTTGCCTCTCTCTTAATTTTGTAGGTGTGTTTGGAAGCAAATACAAAAATAAACAAAGAAACACTTGCAGCTGCACTTGAAGTGAGACAGTTCAGTTATCGAACTTATAGAAGAGGCATACGCTACACTGCTGTCAGTTTTGATTGGCTTCCTTACCTCCACACTCGCTTTCACTCTCTCTGTGTCTTATATACAATACAACAACATCATTTTTGTCGTACCCCTTAGAGGAAGCTTGATTTTCCTCTCATTAAATTTATACTTTTTCTGCAACTTTGCTCTCGTGGGAAGGCAAGTAAATTGGGTAATTCTTTTAATGCTTGACATTTTGGCTAATATAGTAGCATTTCTGATACAGCACTTCATTTTTCTATGCTCGGTCAGTAAAAGATACATCCTTTTAGACTTCATCACTTTTTATTTGTGTCCCAATCTCTAGGTCCTTTTTTGCGGAGTTGGATATTCCTCATATTAAAACCGACCTTGTGTCCAACTATGCACCCGTGAGCAGTTAAGTTAAGATGGACACGCCCTAGTGTTGGGACAATTAATTGGAATGGGAATCGGAAAAATCGAAACATTTTGGAGTATCGGAATCGGGATCGGATTATTTTGAGGTTAATTTCCGATTCCAAAACATTCTTTTAATTTTTACATGCTTGTTTAAAACTCAATTTCCTATTACTGGTACTAATGATAACATGATAAATTTTAACTACCAGTAAAATAACATTTATAGACTATAATAACGAATTAAGGTAAAAATATCACCGGAAAAATGTTCCGTAGGAGTGACACGGGTAGAAATAGCACTAGTAGATAAATAGGGTAAACAGCGTATCAGTGACGAACATAGATTAAAATTACACAATGAGTTTATCCTAATCCTGTATACAATACATAAAGGGACACATTAAGAAGTTTGTCAAATTGAAAAAATATATGTCTACATTTAAAAGTAGGTTAGTACTCGTAGTTAATTGACTATCTTCTTTCCCCTCCCCCAACATTAAATTCTACTTTTTTAGGCGATTTCAGAATCGAAATCAAATCGGTGATTGTATCAGAATCTTAAATTCAGAACAGAATCGCTAATTGTATTGGAATCGAAAGCTATATTGGACTCGTCCAATCATTAACACACATACACACATGCACACACATGCACACACATGCACACACACACACACACACAGACACACTATATGACGCTATATCTCACTCTATCCCTGGTAACATCTTTAACGTTTAGTAGGCAAACAGTTTTAAATATGGCAACCAAAACGAAAGTAACTTCACGTAATATCCGTGTTATCTAGTAAAAATACGCATATTTGTACTTGAGTAGTTCAACCAGTTGCCTTCACCTTGTTTGTTGTTTCATTCACGACCTTTTGGACTTTTACTCTCCATCGTTCTTTATTTGCATTATGTCGTAATCGACAACCGTCTGCGCAATTCGAAATGAACATTGAGGTAGAAAAAACTACAACGAAAAACATCCAAAATAATAATAATAGTTTACAAGTATGGAGATTTATTTGTTTTCGTTACGCAAGAAGAATATTTTTTCAGATATATCATATTTTATGGATCTTAAAATAAAATAAAAGTAGAATAAATAGTCGTAGCTGTTGTGACTGAACGGGTATCTGGTAGGTCTAGAAGTAACTAAAATAATATTGTTTGAATAAAGGCCAAATCAATATGCATGTTAAGCAAACCGTGTGAAAATGACACCCGATCGATCTACGGACAGAGACACTGTAAGAAATAACATTTAAAACTACAGCGTGATAGACCTACACTCATGCTGTTTCAAGCGTGACAGACCGTCCGACTGACGTGAGAGGATACATCGAAGAAGTGTACGAAATGACGTAAAGTAGGACAAAGTTTGACAGAAGAAAGCAATTAAACGATCAGAAAGAAGATTGTTGGCGACAAAAGTTAAATCACGATGGAAATGATTCATAGAAAATAAAGAAAACGTTGGAGAAAAAATAGAAACAGCCTTCAAAAGATTAGCGTAGGTTGTTTTATCGTGTTTTATTTGATTTTTATTTTCCTTTACGTTTTCGAAGTGAAAATGTTAAATCATTTAGCTTTCATATGGTATAAAATGAAACACAAAAACAAACACGCAAAATCATATATATATATGTATATATTTATATATATATATATGCATATATATATATATATATATATATATATATATATATATATATAAGATAGATGGACGAAGCGTGATAAACATGCACGAATGTCCAAATTAATTTCAAACTTCGATTGTTCAATGCAAGGTATATTCTGTAATAAAATTATGTTTATTATTCTTTCCTTAAGCCAAGGCTTTTCTAATTGCTCTATCTCGTATATTGAGATGTTACCATTTCACTATAGGTTCTTTCTGGTAAAAGTTTACTTTTAGATTCATATTTATTCTCTCTCTCTCTCTCTCTCTCTATCTATCTATCTATCTATATATATATATATATATATATATACATTAATTTTGAATAAATTAATTTTTACTTAAATATAAGAAAAATCCTAGACACGGTTTATTAGCTATACGTCGTCATCAGCATAACTACCCTGGTCAGCTATCGAACCCTCGATGTGAATTCTATAGTCTAGTGTTTTCTCCCTAGAGCAGAACGCCCTGCTTCATTATAATCACCTATCATATTATGCAGTTTTTTTTGTTTGTTATTGTTTTTACTAGCAATAGAACACCGATGTGTTATTAATATTTTTCGATCCATGAGCGGTTTAGGCGATAACAAATCGTGCACAAAATGTGGCAGAGCGTTCTGATCTCGGTGTAAAACGCTAGACTATGACATTTACATTAAGGGTTCGATCTCTGTCGAAGGTAGTGACGCCGATGACGGTTCAAAACCAGAAACAGTGTCCATGTCTTTCTTTTATGTGCGTAAATTCTTTTTTAAATATATATATATATATATATATATATAAATATAAAATTGATGACAGGACTGATAAATGCATGCCACTGCAGCTTCTTAATAGTTTACGTATATATATATATATATATATATATATATATATATATATATATATATATATATATATATATGTGTATATATGTATATATATATGTGTATATATGTATATATATATGTGTATATATGTATATATATATGTGTATATATGTATATATATATGTATATATATGTATATATGCATATATATATATGTGTATATATGTATATATATATGTATATATATGTATATATGCATATATATATGTGTATATATATGTATATGTATATATAGGTATATATCTATATATGTATATATATGTATATATATGTATATATATATATATATCTGTATATCTTTATATATATATATGCATATCTGTATATATGTGTATATATGTACGTATATATGTATATATGTATATATGTGTATCTATATATGTATATGTATATGTATATACACGTATGCATATATGCATATATGTATGTATGTATATATATATTTATATATATCTATGTATATACATATATGTATGTATGTATGTATATATATATATGTATATATATATATATATATATACTAATGATTATAGAATTAACGATAATTGAAGTATCGTAAAGTCATCTATCGCGATACAGTGAAGCTCAATACGTTGAGTAGAGCAATCAATTTTAAAGTGTGAAAGATGAAGATGAAAAATTGCATAAAATTTCATAAAATAACATAAAGTTACATACAATTAATACAAATGTTATTACATCGAAAGTTCAGATGTAAGGAGTTACATTAATCCTTAAACCATGGTTTCCTAAAGATAAAACTCTTCTCGTCAGAGGATAAAATTTGGTTATGTGGTATTTATAATAAATAAATATTACCTAGTTCCATTTCACTTTTAAAAGTTGAAGAATAAAACTAGAAATGGAGGGATAAAGAAATAAATGGCCGGGAAGGAATAATTAGCAGTATTGAGTAGTCATTTTCGAAAACAAAAGGGGGCGATATGGTGCAGATAGATTTCTATGTAATAACATTTGGATTACTTTTATGTAACTTTATGTAATATTATGCAATTATTTATCATCTTTCTTTCTTTCTTTCTTATATATATATATATATATATATATATATATATATATATATATATATATATATATATATGTATGTATATATATGTACACCCTGGAGAGTTCATATCTTTTTCTTTTAAACATCTTTTAAGAATTTAATAATAAATGGGGCGAGAAGCCTGTAATAGTATGTTTTATGCAATAATTATTAATTTAAAAAAATCAGGACAGTTTTTTTTCGTTTGTTTCATTTTAATTCTCACTTTAATCTTTTGGCTAATAATTACGCAAAAGAGGTAAGCAGTAATAATAGTTCCGTAATTTTGTAATAGTCCGTACTGATCGAAAAATACGTGTTGTTGTTATAACGGTTCATTCACCTTTCAAATATGAGGAAACGTGCATGCCCGCGAGACTTGTATTAACATTAGCGAGTTCATTATTTTCTTAACATCTTTTTAAGAATTTAAGAATAAATGAGGCGAACAGCCTATAAACGCATATTTAGATGCAATATTTATAAATAACATTTAAAAAAAAATCAGAACATATTTTTTATTTTTTTATTCGTTTTCCTTTTTTACATTGATTTTTAGCTTATAATAACAACAACACGTCTTTTCCCATCCATATATATATATAATATGTATATGTATGTATGTATGTATGTATATATATATATATATATATATATATATATATATATATATATATATATATACATGCTATGTGTATAATGTAAAGAAAGGAATTGTCCGATGCCTACAACATCTAGCAAAGACAATATGTAGTAACAACGATACCTATCAAGAGGAATGTATAGTTTAAGCGAAAACCTCCACCGAAACAACTATCTACAGGGCATGACATCAGCTCCGAGAAATCTAGACGCGACACCAAAAGACACCACCCGAGAACTCACCACACTATGTGTACTATATATGAGGGGCTTGTTGGGCAACATCCAAAGAATATATAATCCATGACATCAGGATAGTATTCAAGAGCGCCTTAACTCTCCGATAGCATCGTGTGAGAGTCAAACCCCCTACGGAAAAAGTCATGACTAAGAACTGTGTGTATGCGATTCCATGTAAGTGTGGAAAAGTATACAAAGGTGAGACATGTCGTCCACTTAAGGTAAGGCTAGAAGAACACCGGAAAGCCGTAATACGTGGAGAAATTGAAAAGTCGGGTATGGCTGACCACATATGGAATGAAAAAAGGACACCATCTACCCTTATGTGATGAAGTAAAAATTATAGATAGAGAAGAACGGTGGAGGTATAAGATGACTCAAAGAAGCAGCACATATGTTAGGGGAGAATGACTTACTAAGCAGACCTAGCATAGAATTCAAAACAATATGGGAACTTATAATTATAAATATAGATAAGTAGTGATCCACAGGGATAAGTAGTTAGATAAAAAAATACAATAATAGGTTTAAGGCTCCAAAAATTGTTTTCTCTGCGTCTTAGTTTCGGTTGGTACAAGGACTAAGGAAGTTTGATTTCGAACGAACTCGCAGCTGAAGGAAGTATGCAATTATGTGGGAAATAATGATTTTATAAATAAAGCAATTTATACTATATATATATATATATATATATATATATATATATATATATATAGAGAGAGAGAGAGAGAGAGAGAGAGACTGAGAGAGGGTGGGACACTCAGTCAGAGATGAATGGGGGAATAGTTTTATCCACTTACTGGTAAAAACATGAACAAATAAATTACAATGAAATCGCTCAGTGGAAACTTCTTTCAGCAAAGATAAAGGTTGCACGTGATTAACAGAAAGCTGGGTGGCACGCGTGAAGACAATATGGCCGACCGGAAGACGCTAAATGAAAAGCTTAAATTGAACAAACAAATGACAGGAGAGAACTTGTGCAGACTTTGGCGAGCAACAGCGAGCAACAGACTTTCGAACAGGACAAAAAATGCTGGAAACATTTCCGCAATAAAAGCAAAAAATGTCACACAATGAGGCTTAATATGTAATACTGTTACATTGAATGTAAGTGTGACAAACGAGTAAACTTACATGAACTATTATAACAACAGCGTGACCTTAATCGGTATATTTGTATATATAGTTTTTATCCGATTATTTCTTAATAAAAAATTGTCCAAACTAGTATAACAAATGCGTGTCCGTTCATATTAATGCATTTATTATTCTAGTTTTGACATTTTTCATTACTAAATAATCAGATAAAAACTTAGACAGAATATATACGAATATACCGATTACGTTCTCTTAAATATATCATCAGATTGATTTAAAAAAGAATGCAAATATATTTTGTTTCTTATACTTTACTAGCGGGGCTACCCGGCGTTGCTCGGGGTCATAAAAACATATATTTGAAGAAAGATCGTGTGTGTAACATCTTTATATTCAAACTTCTATATCCGCCCCCTCTCTCTATAGCCGTCTCTTTATCTGCTACCTTTCTCTTCCCTGGTCGCCCCATTTCGCCGCTACTTTCTAATTTTGCCTTTTGCAAAAGCTGTTTCTTCCCCACCATTTCTCCTATTGCCCAGGGTAATAGTATGACATATTTCTATAAAAAGTAACACCTCTATCTGCGCCTTCTATATAGGTACTTATCTCCACCCCGGTGTTCATACTATATACGTATCTATCATCACCCCGGTGCGCATACTATATACGTACCTATCGCCGCCCCAGTGCACATACTATTTAAGTACCTATCGCCGCCCCGGTGCAGATACTATTTAAGTACCTATCGCCGCCCCGTTGCGAATGCTAAATAGTACCTATCGTTGCCCCGGTGTGAATGATAAATACATACCTATTGCGCCCCAGGGTGCATGCTACATAAGTACCTATCGCTGCCCTAGTGCGAATACTAAATACGTACCTATAGCCGCCCTGGTGCGAATGCTAAATACGTACCTATAGCCGCCCTGGTGCGAATGCTAAATACGTACCTATAGCCGCCCCGGTGCGAATGCTAAATACGTACCTATAGCCGCCCTGGTGCGAATGCTAAATACGTACCTATAGCCGCCCCGGTGCGAATGCTAAATACGTACCTATCCCACCACGGTGCGAATGCGATATACATACCTTTCGCCGCCCCGGTGCGCGTGCTATATATGTACTGATCGCCGCCGCAGAGCGCATGCTATGTACGTACTTATTGCTGCCCATGTGTACATGCTATATACGTAGCTATCGCCACCCCTGAATTCTGAATACGTACCTATCGCCGCCCTGGTGTGGAAGCTAAATACGTACATATCGCCGCCCCGGTGCGAATGCTAAATACATACCTATCGCCGCCCCGGTGTGAATTCTAAATACGTACCTATCGCCGACCCGGTGTGAATTCTAAATACGTACCTATCGCCGCCCCGGTGTGGAAGCTAAATACGTACATATCCCCACCCCGGTGCGAATGCTAAATACATACCTATCGCTGCCCTGGTGTGAATGCTAAATACATACCTATCGCCGCCCCGGTGTGAATGCTAAATACGTACCTATCGCCGCCCCGGTTTGAATTTTAAATATGTACCTTTCGCCGCCCGGTGTGAATTTTAAATATGTATTTAAACAGTATAAAGGAATAAAAATGAAATTGTCTGCTGAATTTACTTTTTTGAATATTTTCAAATAACCCATATACACATGTGTTTCTTGCCAAACATGCAATCATTTCCGATCACAGGGTCATTCTGCTCGACCCCTAATACGAATATCATAGTTGACTCAGTAAATAGATAGAGAGAGGGAGACGGATTATCCCTATCTATCTATCTATCTATTTATCTATGTATATATACATATATACATATATATATATATGATGTATTTTCATGTAATTATTTTTATTGCTGATTGTAGCGTTCGTTGTTATTTTGCTCACTATTATTTCGATTGTCTCACTTTTCTAAGTTATTAAGATGCATTATTAGTCGCTCTTAACTTCATAGGACGTATTTTCCGTTAATATATATTTTTATTCATCTTATACGTACATAAAAGTAATCCATGAACACCTGTTTCTGGCTCACAGCCGTCAGTCATCAGCATGGACAACTTAGACAGAGATCGAACCTTCGATATTGATGTCTATAGTCCAGCGTTCTACCACTGGACCAATACGATCTGTCTAGAAATATGTACGATTTTATCACCTAAATATTTAATGTATTTTCATGTAATTATTTTTATTGGTAGTTGTAGCGTTCGTTATTTTTCTTACAATTATTTCGATTGTCTCATATATATATGCCTCTTTCTGTCAGTAGATGTTTCTCTACAGCGAGCTTTTTACATTTTTTCTGTGACTTTCTGTAAGATGTGTTGCTAAAGGCGCTGACGAAGTTACGTTTTGGATTAGTGTTATTAATTTATAAAATAAAATAAAATAAAATAAAGTATTTCCAAAATGTTTTGGAAGCGATCTTACGCCATGCTGTACTTGATGTTCTAATTCTTGGAACAATTGTAATGTTTTAATTCATTTAATGTTTTATATATATATATATATATATATATATATATATATATATATATATATATATATATATATGAGAACATTTAATCCGAGTTTTTTCTTAAAACATTTCTGTTAGTAATCATAACTCCACATCTCTCGTGTAAAATCATTATGAATGGATTTGTGAAATTGTTCTTTTCAGTGACGGAATATATATATATATATATATATATATATAAATATCAAATTATATTTTTAAAATGTTTTACCTACGTACGACGTTGTTTCGGGCTTACAGCTCTAACAGCGCAGTGAAAAACAATCTCAAACGGCCACAGGGTGCGAACCAGCGTTACAGAAACACATTGAGTCTGCCAGTGTTCACTTAGATTGTCACGTGATTACGGAGAAATTAAGTGATATTTACACAGAAAGCAGTGAGTATAAATATTTTTACATACGATAAAACTCAACGACAGAGTCGAAGTATTGCACTGGGGCTTCATGTGAACGCTTCGATAGTGCTTTACTATCAATTTTACTGGAGAGTTGCTTCTAATTATATAAAATTATATTTATTTAATAATTTACCTACGTATGACGCCGTTTCGAACCTACTGCTTTCATTAGCGCAGGGAAATAACAATCTTAGACGGCCAAAGGACGACACACCCGGTTCATAGAGACAACGTGAATCTGCAAGCGTTCACTTGGTTCTTGAGCCACGAGAGATTACCACGTGATTACGGAGAATTTAAGTGATATTACACTAAAAGTGGAGAGTATAAATATCTAGACATATAATAGAACCTAACGACAGAGTCGACATTTTGCACTGGGTCTTCAGGTAAACGTCTATTTTTAATCTCTCCGATAGTACTCATATTTCAATTTTACCCGTAAGGTGCTACTATAATATTACATTATATTTTTTAGTATTTTATCTAGGTGCGACGTCGTTTTCAGCTTACGGCTCTCATCAGTGTTAATTATATTTTTTGCATTATTATTATCATGATTATTATTATCATTATTATTTATATTATAATATTTTTTCGTACATCATACATTATTATTATTATGTTTGTTTACTGTTGTGTATTAAAACTTAATATTACTCTGGCGACACACAAAAAAGGCGCTTAAAGACATTAAGTAAATGAGAATACACGAAGAGATTAACTTATAAAGATTAATCCTTAACAAAAGTGACAAATTTCTATCAAACCGTTGGTACAGAGACGAATAAAAGTGGTTGAACGAACGGAAATGTAAACATACTTGCATAGTCTCAACGGTTGCGAAGCATCATTCGTGAAAAAAATATGGAAATCGTTGCTTTAGTATTTGGCCATTGTCTTAGAGGCGGCTAACTCGATTAGAAAAATAAACATAACATGTAACGACCAATACTTTTTTAAATGAATAATCGAAAGCAATGGGGATATGACAACTAGTTTGAAATTCGTACCAAATAGAGACATCTTCTCGTTTCTGAGTTTACAACCCCCGTGGGACTCGAAATTGCTAAATCTCACTTTAAAACGAACTGTCTAGTCTATACAATACTAACGTAAAAGATATTCAGGGTCAAAAAGAAATAGTTGGCGATAATTTAAGTTTATAGGCTTCAGTCAGTATTATTGTTTATATCTGTTGCTAAAATTACGATGTATAGCATTGCCACAGGGGCTTCTAATGACGAAAC
>OY744517.1:95650026-95780026 GCA_963556195.1 Sepiola atlantica
TGGCAAATTGCCTTGTTTGGCGTAAACTATATTTAAAAAGAGCAGGCACCCAGGGACTTGTCTATACTTATTTTTATTAATATAGATACAGCAGTTTCGACATCAATATAAGACTCAAGCTGTATCTTTTTTTAAGAAGGGGTATCTTTGCCCGTAGAATTGAACATATAAAATGATGATATAATTCCAAGATTATTTCTTTCTTTTCAGTGTTCGAGCTGATAAAATAATATATGTGAAAAAACATCTATGTGATTGTTAATGTTTGTAAATATTCTTTAGCTTTCAGTGAAGTGTTT
The DNA here is from genome assembly GCA_963556195.1 of Sepiola atlantica. NCBI lineage: Eukaryota > Metazoa > Mollusca > Cephalopoda > Sepiida > Sepiolidae > Sepiola > Sepiola atlantica. Next base: position 95,650,326 of record OY744517.1, read on the forward strand.
AATCATAAGTTTAACGTGAAAATATATAAATGACTGTAAGGCTCTAATTCGTCTTTCTTTCCGGTAAAGCACTACCGATATATCGTTATCAAATCCCATGCTGTATTTTAGATATCGGTTCTTGTTAACTGCCAAATTCGGGACCGGTGAATATGCTATATATACACAAGAAGATGGACGATTATTATTATTTTAATTTTACACACAGCATATTTATGCTTAATATTATCTAGGATGGTGATGTCGAGGTATTTCAAGGGTCTGCCCCTCCTTATCGATTTCTATCCTGAGACACAATAACTTTTCTGGTATGTGTAATTTCGTAAATACACAGCTGCTTTGAAAAATATGGTGTTCATTAATACAATACATATTGCCACCGCAATGTACGAAAATATTGTGAAAGAGATACTATTTATAGGAGGTTACTCTGGTTGACAGTTGTACAATAACATATTTGTTCGCATTACGTTGAAACTTTCTATCTTGATAGGTAAGACATACCGAAGTCTGTGAGGAATTCTAAAGACTAGTAGTCTCGGAAAAGAAGCTATGAGAGTAGGAAATCTTACAGCATCTTCGGACTTTAACATCGAAAGATGGTATTTTGCTGCTAGTTATGTAGGTTAGGGTTATTTACATTGAGGGGGTTATAAGTACGGTAAGTTAATTAGATAACATCTCGTGGAAATACCTGTAAAGAGAAACAGAGGGATACAACACTTCTGCGATGCGAGGGGGCTGGCGATTAGCAGACAGTGTGAAACCTATATGTTTCGAAATTGTTTTACATCCTGTCCAAGTGGGAGAAACTGGTTGTTTGTGTTACAGCTGAAATGAAGCAACAATACTCCATTAAATTATTGTTTCATAGAATGCTGGCAGATGCTACTGCTCTTACTCACGGGCTGTCCAACGAACGCTGTTCTGAACATTCGAAATCGAATCAATATACAGACATTCACAATGTTCTAAACCTTCCTAATCGAATCAATATACAGACAATCACAATGTTCAAAACCTTAGAAATCGAAGCAATATAAGAAAATCACAATGTTCTAAACCTTAGAAATCGAATCAATATACAGACACTCACAATGTTCTAAACCTTAGAAATCCAATACATATACAGACACTCACAATGTTCTAAACCTTAGAAATCGAATACATATAAAGACAATCACAATGTTCTAAACCTTAGACCCCGAATACATATACAGACAATCACAATGTTCTAAACCTTAGAAATCGAATATATATACAGACAATCACAATGTTCTAAACCTTACAAATCGAATCAATATACAGACAATCACAATGTTCTAAACCTTAGAAATCAAATCAATATACAGACAATCACAATGTTCTAAACCTTAGAAATCGAATACATATACAGACAATCACACTGTTCTAAACCTTAGAAATACGAATCAATATACGAACAATCACAATGTTCTACACCTTAAAAATCGAATCAATATACGAACAATCACAATGTTCTAAACCTTAGAAATCGAATACATATACAGACAATCACAATGTTCTAAACCTTAGAAATCGAAGCAATATACAGACAATCACAATGTTCTAAACCTAAGAAATCGAATCAATATACAGACAATCACAATGTTCTAAACCTTAGTAATCGAATACATATACAGACAATCACAATGTTCTAAACCTTAGAAATCGAATCAATATACAGACAATCACAATGTTCTAAACCTTAGAAATCGAATACATATACTACCAATCACAATGTTCTAAACCTTAGAAATCGAAGCAATATACAGACAATCACAATGTTCTAAACCTTAGAAATCGAATCAATATACAGACAATCACAATGTTCTAAACCTTAGAAATGGAATAAATATACAGACAATCACAATGTTCTAAACCTTAGAAATCGAATACATATACAGACAATGACAATTTTCAAAACATTCGAAATAGAATCAATATACAGACAATCACAATGTTCTAAACCTTAGAAATCGAATACATATACAGACAACCACAATGTTCTAAACCTTTGAAATCGAATACATATACAGACAATCACAATGTTCTAAACCTTAGAAATCGAATACATATACAGACAATCACAATGTTCTAAACCTTAGAAATCGAATACATATACAAACAATCACAATGTCCTGAACCTTAGAAATCGAAGCAATATACAGACAATCACAATTTTCTAAACCTTAGAAATCGAATCAATATACAGACAATCACAATGTTCTAAACCTTAGAAATCGAATACATATACAGACAATCACAATGTTCTAAACCTTAGAAATCGAATATATTAGCAGACAATCACAATGTTCTTAACCTTAGAAATCGAATTAATATACAGACAATCACAATGTACTTAACCTTAAAAATCGATTCAATATACAGAAAATCACAATGTTCTAAGCCTTAGAAATCGAATCAATATACAGACAATCACAATGTTCTAAACCTAAGGAATCGAATCAATATACAGACAATCACAATGTTCTAAACCTTAGAAATCCAATACATATACAGACAATCACAATGTTCTAAACCTTAGAAATCGAATGCATATACAGACAATCACAATGTTCTATACCTTAGAAACCGAATACATATACAGACAGTCACAATGTTCTAAACCTTAGAAATCGAATACATATACAGACAATTACAATGTTCTAAACCTTAAAAATCGAATCAATATACGAACAATCACAATGTTCTAAACCTTAGTAATCGAATACATATACATACCATCACAATGTTTTAAACCTTAGAAATCTAATCAATATACAATCACAATGTTCTAAACCTTAGAAATACGAATCAATATACGAACAATCACAATGTTCTAAACCTTTAAAATCGAATCAATATACGAACAATCACAATGTTCTAAACCTTAGTAATCGAATACATATACAGACCATCACAATGTTTTAAACCTTAAAAATCGAATCAATATACGAACAATCACAATGTTCTAAACCTTAATAATCGAATCAATATACAGACAATCACAATGTTCTAAATATTAGAAATCGAATCAATATGCAGACAATCACAATGTTCTAAACCTTAGAAATCGAATCAATACACAGACAATCACAATGTTCTAAACCTAAGAAATCGAATACATATACAGACAATCGCAATGTTCTAAACCTTAGAAATCGAGGCAATATACAGACAATCACAATGTTCTAAACCTTAGAAATCGAAGCAATATACAGACAATTACAATGTTCTAAACCTTAGAAATCGAAGCAATATACAGACAATCACAATGTTCTAAACATTAGAAATCGAATCAATATACAGACAATCACAATGTTCTAAACCTTAGAAATCGAATCAATAGACAGACAATCACAATGTTCTAAACCTTATTTCAGAAACCAGAAGTCTGGTCACTTCATTCCACTTCCGAGAAAAGGATTTTCTTCATCATGTATTCTATCCTGTATTTTCGTAGATTAACACAAATACCCTTCAAGCATCCATATAGCACGTACTAATGGTTCTCAACGCATCAGTCCGTCTCAGGTTCGGGAGTAAGCTTTACTCTGATGTTCTCGCAATAACGCAAATCCTATCAGAAAAAAAGCTATGTTGAATTTGCGAAAATCGTAATTAAATAATTTCTGTATTTATATTTTTAAGCAGTTCACTATTAGTTATTTCATGTTCTGTTTTAATTTAAAATATTACTTTCAAAGGAAAACATATTTCATTTTTTTAAATTAAATAGCAGATGTTCTTTAATGATGCATTAAGGAAGTTGACTGATAAGTCAAGGTTATTCATAAATCGTGTTAATCGATGCGATTCAGAGACAATAAAAACTAACTAATGAAAAATCAATGATAATTTGAAGAAGACTCTTAAGTAACTTCGTTATCGAAAGAAGGAATAGAGGCAACATGACTGAAACAATAATGAATAGAAATAGGACTGAATGAAGAACAGAAAATGAAACGAGACAATGTTTACAAAATAGTAAGAAAGGAAAAAATTGAAGATAGTCTACTTGGTGAAAAATGAAAAAAAATGTTAAAAGAACAGAAAAGTGAAAAAGATGAAAATAAATGATAGAACAACTCCAGAATAATAAAGAGATTAACTAATAGAAAATGTTGAAACTGTGGAACAAAAGGAACGAAGAATATGAGAAAGAGGAAACTGTCTGCACGCAGAAGTGTATCGTCGTCGGAACTCTCAGCCACGCAAAGAGTACGTATATATATATATATATATATATATATATATATATATATATATATATATATATATATATATATATATATATATATATAACATGTGGAGTAATGGATATAGGATAAAGTGGGGGTAACGAAAGTCTGCAACTACATATAGGAGAGAGATTAGTGATCGATGATAGTATCATATATATATCTATACATATATATATATTATATATATATATATATATATATATATATATATATATATATATATATATATATATAATAGAATAAAGTAACACGGAATGACATAATCACCGGTGCAATAATTTATCTCAACCTTAGGGCATTATAAAGCATCCAAGTGAGGTACTATATGTTTGAATGCTTGAATGCTTGGATGCTTGAAAATGCCGGAAGATTGAAATAAATTATTGCACCGGTGATTATGTGATTCCGTGTTATTTTATTTTATTTCATTCTTGCTCTGTTTATTATATTGAGCTCTCATACCCGGATTTCCTTCTGGAATACATTTCACTATAGCACTGTATGTATATATATATATATATATATATATATATACATATATATGTATATGTATATATATATATATTGATATATATATATATATACATATATATGTATATGTATATATATATATATATACATATATATATACATATATGTACATAATATAAACGAAATAAGATAAAGTTCTTAATAAATAAAATAGTAGCGTATCTGTGTTTACTTCAATATACATTTAATAAATAGTTGGACGTTCGATATCCTGGGTGTAATGGATCAGGCACACATTAAAAGTTGCATGACGAAGTCAAAACACGTCAGACCTATTCATCAGGTTTTTGACATGCCTGCTTAATAGATCGGACGCGTTCTGACTGCGTATAGACTTTTCAGTTGGGTCTTGTTCATAATATCCAAACTCTGGAACTTCTAATTATCGAATAAATCTATCATATAGAAATAAACACACGAACATACACACACCCACAATAAATAACAATTATTGCTTTACTTAACACATTTGTAATAATGTAGGAAGTCCTTCAAATTAAAGTTGTATCGTTTTATGTCTCACATTGTTGTCCACGCATAGTTTTAATTAAAAAATTCTTACTCTAACAGAAACAACGTAAAGAAAACTAGAAACATAGTGTTAAAACATGGCATTCTAGAATAAAAAAAGGTATTAACATGAAACGCAACACAATCGTAGGTGGATGCCAAAATATTTTAATTTCCTGTTTTTTTTTTATTGGTTAGCTTCTATAGTCGACTGAAGAAATTCAAAGAAATGTTCGATTTTGAACTTTTTTTACACGTGATTCATTAAAATAACAATTACTCATAATATTTCATTGATTTCGAGCAAAAAATACTGGGAATTATCGATATTGTCAAAACTTGCCAATTTTGGAGCATTTTCTCACGGATCTGGAGGTTTTCTACAGTCATTGAATACCAAATAATGAACGAAATCTATAAAAATGAGACGAGAAAAAGACAGACGATAATATGCGATAGGTCACCGGGAAAACAAAAATAAATAAATATGATGGTGAAGTTTGTATGTATATAATCTTTTGTTCGGCTCTTTTATGGTGGAATAGCACGTACATTTGTATTCGAATAGTTTTTAAATTACATTTTATTGTTGGCGAATATGTTGTCACTAAATAGCATGTATAACAAACATTCTATTTACAATATAGATAGGATGCTACCACTCGGGGTAAAATAAATCTTGGAACTAATAACAGCTAATTACTTGCTCAACATTTCCTCAAATCCCTAAATCTAGGAATAACAAACAGATACAGAGTCTTGTCATTTCTGGGGCAGTATTTAATCCCTAATCTCAGACTGATACTACTGCTCAGGTTCAGAGTCAACATGAGAATAATTGAAACTAAAACTGTAATTTAATACTTCCCAAAGTTACCAAATTGGGGCCACGTAACCGGATGTTTTCTCAAAGTCATACTCAAAACTAACAAATATAGAAATATAAAGGAAATGTACGTAATACGAACGGATAAAAGACATGGTTATTCAGAAATGGGCGTTTTAGTAAAACTATCTTCGCAATGTCTATTGTAGGGTTAATAAGTCTGTTCAACACTCAAACACGGTCGATGTTAAACAATTCAAAAGAGACTGCTATAGATATATTTGAATTCTAAAATTCAATGTGGGTGAGAACGACGTTATCTTATTGAATATGTTCGCTTGTTAGTTCGTATGCAGGTGATATTGGCACCTAAAAGAACTAACAAAACAGCGACGGTCAATTTGAAAAGGGGGGAAAGGATGGTGTTGGCGATAGAAATGTGTACGGAATAGTTAAGTGTTATTATGAGTTTAGTAGAAGGTTAGAAAAGGGAAGTGCATAGCGAAAACGAAGAAGTATTGACCCATGTACAGCTTCGTCTCACCCCACGGTTTCCATCGTGCACTTTCGCTGTCGCTCTCTATGGTTTCGTTCTTCATCTCTTAACCCCTGCTTACCTTTCTATATCTTTGTTTATTTATCTCTGACTACATTCCCATCTTCCTTGTAGTTCACCTTGTCTATTAAGTTTCTCTCTTTCAATTTTTGTTGTTGTTCTGTTTTTTATTTTGTTTTCTTCTTCTGCTTTTCTCTGACTTTCTACTATAACTTCCTGGGATTTTTTTTTCGTTCCCCGCAATATATTTCTCTCTATTTTTCTATTCATATTTCAATTGATTTCAATTAAACCAATCTCTTCTGTCTCTTTTTCCCTATATAATCCCCTCACTTTATCTTAGTCTCCTTCATATATTTCCTTATATAGTCCCCCATCTTTCTTAGAATTACTTTCTGATTTTATTTCTTTCACTAAAATGTGTTTCGTCTCAGTGTATCTGTTTATCTATCAACCAATGTTTTTTTGTTGTTTGTCTTTCTTGTAAGAAGGTAATCATTTAGCAAGTATTTTACATTACTCAGTAAAAGACACACACTAAAAGCTCCCTCGTGTCATTATTATCAATTTTACCTTTCAGTTCTCTATTACTTGGCCTTTTGGCTAAGATCCAAGTCTAGTATCTGTTCCGATGGATACTGCACCCCATAAACTGGTATTGTCATGGCCTTCCGGGCTTGATTTACGCCGGTCTATGGGTCTGTCCGGTGCAGTTCTAGGAGGTCCACTCTCCCAGGCTTCGCCTCCCCTCTTTGGGGTGGAGTAAGTTTATTGCTTACTGCCTGAGGCGCCCCTACCGGGGAATGCCGACGGGGATGCCCAGGCAATTTTTAATAGCCATAGTGCTCCCATCTCGGGCGCTGGCTTTTCAAACTCCACTTTCCCGACCCGACCTTGGGTCATATCTTACTTGTGGGAGAAAGATGAAACTGGCCTTGTGCCTAACTCCTGGAGAGGAGTAAATAAATAAATACTTGGCCTTTTGGCTAAGATCAAAGTGTAGTATCTGTTCCGATAGATACTGCACCCCATAGACTGGTATTGTCTTAGCCTTCCGGGCTTGATTTACGCCGGTCAATGGGTCTGTACTGTGCAGTTCTAGGAGGTCCACCCTCCCAGGCTTCGCCTCCCTCTCTTTGGAGAGGAGTAAGTTTATTGCTTAATGCCTGAGGCACCCCTACCGGGGAATGCCGACGGGGATGCTCAGGCAATTTTTAAACCCCACTTTCCCGACCCGACCCTGGGTCACATCTTACTTGTGGGAGTAGGATAAAAACTGGCCTTGTGCCTAACTCCTGGAGAGGAGTAAATAAATACTTGGCATTTTGGCTAAGATCAAAGTGTAGTATCTGTTCCGATGGATACTGCACCCCGTAGACTGGTATTGTCTTGGCTTTCGGGGCTTGATTTACTCCGGTCTATGGGTCTGTCCTGTGCAGTTCTAGGAGGTCCACCCTCCCAGGCGTCGCCTCCCCTCTTTGGAGAGGAGTAAGTTTATTGCTTACTACCTGAGGTGCACTACCGGGGAATGCCGACGGGGCTGCCCAGGCAATTTTTAATGGCCAGAGTTCTGGCTTTTAATGGCCAGGGTGCTGGCTTTTCAAACCTCACTTTTCCAACCCGACCTTGGGTCACATCTTACTTGTGGGAGTAAGATAAAACTGACCTTGTGCCTAACTCCTGGAGAGGAGTAAATCAATACTACATACATATACTGTACATTTCTTTTGAGGGGTTATCACGAAATAATTTTCCACCGTCTCTCAACAGTTTAATTTAAAGATTGCCTCTTCACTAACGTAAGGACCCCTTATATAATTGGATTTGTCTAATTTAAAAACGGAAGATGTGACTGTTTAAAAAAAAACGTGTCTTATGAGAATATCGCGTGAATCTCATTACGCGTTTGCCAGCAGGTGATAACATATACTTGCAATGTTTTTTTTAAATTGTTCAACGTGAAATATCGCTTTTTCATATTCGTATTGAGATTTTTTTTTCTTTTGATTACTTTCTATTTAAATATACATGTCTTTATTTATTTTCTCTCTCTTTTCAATCTCTTCCCATTTGCCTCTTCTCTCTTACTCTCTTTCTCTTTCACTGTGATCCCCTCTAGGTTTAATCTTGTTCTTTCTGTCACTGAATCTCACTTTGAAAAGTTGAATATCTCAGTTACTCTCTCACTCTATCTCTCTAGCTGTCTTATTAATACACTTACATCATATGCCTATGTGCTATTCTCTCGCTTCTCTGTGTTTTTGGAGTATTTCAAAAATGGGTTATGGGGACATAATATTAGACGAAAAAAACGTATTTAAAAATTCTAAGCCAGAAGTTTTGAAAGGATTCACAGCTGCATGTATGGGAAGATGTCAGAGCTTTAGGTTTTGGAAGGATCCATAGCTTGAGGTTTTGGAAGGATCCAGAGCTTGAGGTTTGGAAAGGTAAGCGTGGGGCTTGAGATAGAGTCGGAGTATGATGTTTTGGAAGAAGTCGGAGTCTGAGGTCTTGGAGGAAATCGCAGATTGAGGTTTTAGATTGAATCAGAGCCTGAGGTTATTGAACGAGTCAGCGTTTTAGATGTTTTCAATGAATATAAGTCGCAGATCTCGGAAATAGATAGAGCCTGTTTTTTTTTGAAGGAGTCAGAATCAGATAAATAAATGTAAGATTACAGTATTTAAAACAGATAGCCCTTAAATGAATTACATTATTATTTATTTCAATGCATTAAAACAAGAGAGATGAATAAGCTGGGTAAAAGAGATCGATAGGGTTAGGTAGCGGTATAGAAATAATTGGAATGGGGTAAGAGAAAATGATATAGAGACAACTATATATAGAGAGATATATAGAAGTTTTAATATAAAGATGTCAGACACTCTATTTTAGTTATTGTATTTTGTTTTGTGATTGCCCCGAGCAACTCCGGGTAGCTCTGCTAGTATATGATGTCTCTCTCTCTCTCTCTCTCTCTCTCTCTATATATATATATATATATCTATATATATATATATCTATATATATATATATATATATGTATATATATATATATATATATATATATATATATATATATATATGTATATATATATATATATATACAGGGTGATTCATAAGTCACTTCACTTAGCTATTTAAAATGATTACCAATAAAGCACAAACATACTATACACTTTTGATGATTGTTATCTTACTCTCTAATTACTGCTATTTGTTAGGACACGGAAACGTGATGTGAACAGAAAGCCTCCTTCGCACAACACCATAATCAATCAAATATGCTACAAAGAGTCGTAAATTCCTTGCAAAAAATAATGGAGCTATACATGCAGAACGAAGATGGAAATTTTGAAAATTAGCTGTAATTTTAAACTTCCATATATGAATTTGTTGAATACACTTTCTGTTTATTATTACCGTATTTTTAAACTTTAGAATTTCAAAAATAAATAGCTAAGTGACTTATGAATCGCCTTGTATATATATATATATATATATATATATATATATATATATATATATACATTACAGACAGCTGTGTAGTCGAATTTGACTTATCATTGTGGCTAGCCTTAACAAGATTTAAAACGCGAACACGAGAAGGTAGCGTCTGTAACTGTATCGACTAAGCTTGTAAATCCGTTAGCACTACTAATATATTCCGAAACATCACCATACTGTAATTGCGCACCTGTGGATGTGTCCAAAAATAATTACTTCACTATAAACAGCTTAAAGTTTCCTATTACAGGGCGGGCAAATTTGAGCTTACAGCGCAGTATAATATGTACTATAACGTATCGATGTGTGTGTATGTACATTGACTTCTTTAAAGACATTTAACATAGAAAGTTACGGTCTTATTTAAGCATCGTAATTAGTTTTCTTATATGTAGTATACACCATTACTAGATCTGATTATGCCAAATGTGTTACAATTTTGTACAACAGTTTGGGAGCGTAAGAATACTGCCATTTTCATTGCGATTATCAGTAGTACTAGTATTAGTAGTAACTGTGGCTGTAATATATTAATTTAAAGTTTATTGTTTTTAGTATTAGCAACATTATGTATAAGGTACTCATTATTTAAACCAGCATATATATTGTTCATGTAAAGGTAAATGTCATACTGTCAAGTTGTTTTGGAGCCTACAGATGTCGAACAGAACGGCACACACGCAAACAGAAAAACAAGTGCTCAATTAATAACCATGCTATAATATTTTTTACTTCTCTAATATTGTTTAAATAACGATGATTTCATACTACCTGCATTATTGTCCATTCAATATGGCAATAATATGCTTTAACCCCGGTATTGTAAGGAGGTTTATCTTCTTTGGTACGATGATGCCACGTTCTAAATTTAGCGTCTTCCTCTAATTGAGAACTACTAGTGAAGTATAACACTTGTTAACACTTAAATATCAATCACAATTACTTTCGATTACTTTCCAATTTAAAGGCTTCGAACTCACTTTCGAATTTCGAGCAGTCTAAAAGTAAACAGACACTGACCATTTTTATGTATTAGTTCTTGATTAAAATGGCCGACTTATTGACTATTATTGATTCTGTTAATTTTTAAGCTTTTCAAATTTCGTTTAGAAAGTGATGTCTAAGTCGAGTAAAAGTTTACAGATACATGTCAAGTTCTTTAATTCTCTTCACCCAAAGTGAATCTCGAATTGTCGAAAGCATTCTTTTCATACAAGAACACGGTATTCTTGATCCATTTTTTTCGTCCAGTGGATAGGAAAAGTATCGGTTACCATGGAAATTGGCTTATAGCAGTTTAACTGTATGTAAATATACATATTTCGAAAAATGTAATTTAGGAAGTTCCAATTAGTTTTAGGCATAGAGGGAGAAAGGTTGTGGCTGGACAAGCTTTTGTTGTAAATGTTTTACAGGGGGTACCATAGATACCATCAGGGGGTACCCTCAGTTACCTATGGAAATAACGATAGAGTAAAGAAAAAATAGCAAACTTTCTCATGTGAGAAAGAGGCTGTAGGGAAAAGAAGAGGACCCCACCCCCCTCAACTAGATTTCAGAGTCGGTTTTGTACTCTGTCAAGGCAGGAAAGAGTGCTCTGAGCGGCACCTCCCCAGCTGTTGTAACAATATTTCATCTTAGCACGTATTTGTACTCTTATAAATCCATTGTTAAAAGTTGCCTTTTTCGCTGAAAACAAACGATCGATTTCTTATCACTGGCTACATCAAAATCGCATTGCAATGACATCTTAATCAATATTACTCGTTATCTGTTTATATTTACATAAATAATTTTAGTTTTCCTTTACAAAACGTAAATTATCTTACATTTTTCTTGTGTTATATGATGAGTATTTCCCTTGTTGCTGGAAGACATTATAAGTAGATATATTCCCCTGGTAATGATCGTCATTTGATTGCACAGGAAGTTTTAGAAACGCTGGTATATGTCATGTTTGGAGATGCAAAACTATCAATATTATGAGAATAAAATTTAGTGGGCTAAAGCAAACTCAAGCGTATTTTGAATTTAATAAAACTAACTCGAATATTATTGAACACTGGCCAGTTTGTCTTTTATTTTCAGTCCAACATACAGTCGGTACAGGAAGGGGGAGAGACCGAGAGGAGAATAATTATCCTAATTTAAGCGCCTATCCTACTGTGTGTTTTCGAATTAATTCTCTAGTCGCTAAACTGATGAATTTGCAATTCTTTTATCCTTTTCCTTGATGGAATAATTCTTCATCCGGTTCATGTTTTCGAACTTCCGTTTCCACGTCTAGCTTATCTCAAATATTTACCCTGTTAGGCAGCTTCTCATTGAGCAAGGAAGATACACGTTATTGAAAAATAGTTGTGATATATAGCATTAAATGTATAGCAATTGCTCTTCTTTTCAAAACTTGATATAATTTGTTATTTATTTTTATTTAATTACTATGAAATGATATACATTAAACACATTCTCCTACATTTTTGTTAGCGCAAATCATTTTCTAAGAAATATAATTTCTGTTAGTGTTATTTAATCAAATAATGCTTATTTCGTAAAATAGTGAAGTTTAAAAAAACAACAACATCCATATGTTGTTAGAATATATACACTTAAGTTTATTACTTTACCTTTTAGAAAATATTTATTTAAATTTTCTGAAAATAATTTTGTATGTCGTACGTTTAGACCCAATAGTATCTTTATAGCAAAACGACCTAACAATAACATACCTTTATTTAATTTAAATATTATTCTAATGGGGTGTACCGATCTAATCATGTAATAAACCGTGAATGTGCAAATGTTTCAACTAAAAATAATAATACAATATGATATTCACAAATAGCACAAGAAAGCTATCATTGCATCTCTTGGACATATCCTGACGAATATTTACATCCAACTAATTCAGGATATGTTTGTGTGGTTCTAATTATAAAGAGAAGGCATTTAACTCAATACCAAGTCAAGTACAAAACACTCCAAGTAATCTAGCTGACGTTAAAAATCACTAAGAATGAGAAATTTACATTTAATTTACATAGTTAATTTGATATACCATGAAAATTAAGTCAGTTTTTACAAATAATCTTTTCGAGTGTTCAATCTTTTATTTGATGTTTTTTGTGTGTACACTGTGCTTCAAAATTGCACTTATAGTTAAAGTAAATATTTGAACAATTGTCGCTTACAGCATTATCAGATAATCTTATGCATTGTTGATATGAGAAAACAATCCCCAGTTAACATATTTGACATACTAACAGTAATGTAAATGTCTACATGATTTCGTCTTTTCTGGACATTCGTCTACCCACCCAGTAAAAACTACTTTTCACACCAAACTATCATACGTCTTTGAAGTATTGTTTACTTTGAAGAGAAACTTTTATACTTTTTTAATTAAAAATTGATCCAAACTATTTTATTAATCTACATTAATTTATTTTTACTTTTATAAGAATTTTTGTTCATACTTATATTGTTTTATGTTTCTTTGTTTATTTTTTTACATTTATGTAGCTAAAAAACGAACTATGTTAGTTAGATTTGTTCCATTGTGTATAAAGCGTTCGCTTTCAGTTCAATAATGTCATGCCATTGTTTGTTCGAATCTCACGCTAGACATATTTTTTTTATTTTTACTATACAATTCTCGTTTTTAATAGGCTTCTTCTTCTTCTGTCGTGTGAATCAGATGATTCTGGTATTGGCATTTGTTTCCCCGATGTTTTTTCTAGTTATAAATCTTTCTGGAAATACATCGATTACTTACGGGAAGGACCACGAAAAGGTTGCCAACATCCCTAAGTAAAAGTGGTACTGTGGAACCGACTGGATTCGAACATGGAACACACTGGTCTTCAGCCCGTGTCGATATCCACTTAACCACGGTCACCTACAATTTAATAGGCGATATTGATATTTGTCATGAACCGTAATATTTAAAAAAAATACAAAATGGATGAACATATCAAATGCATGTACTTAGCTTAAAATTCTGGCTACAGAAATGAGGATAATTTGTGGAAGCCGGCGTAGACAGGTAATTCAGCTAGTATATATTTAGTAAAACTAAGAAAAAGTTGTCATATCTCATCGCTGTATAGCTTTTCTTACAAAACCTTGTTTAAGAAAAGTCCACCTTTATAAAAATCTATTAATTCCAAGTCACACATCGTCAATAGTAATATTTCTGCCATTATTTATAATACTTCAACTGATTTCCACCGCTTTGTTCCCGTTATGACAAGGTTTAAGTCGTTTTTATTTTCAATCTCCTTCGGGTGTCATGTGTTGAATTCAATAATCGTTATGGAATAAACTTTCAGTTTCAAAAAAAGTACTTTAACTTGCCTTAGAACTACATGCTGGTCACAATTAGATCATTGATTTAAATGTGCAGGCCACCTTAGAGTTTTGACTTAAATCATGAAAATGGCAGCTAGTTGATTTAACAAATTACCTGAATGAAAGTTATCAGATCCAAAGAATATAATGTGACCAGTTTAGTCACATGACTCCAGTAAAATGTTGGCTTAACAATTCTTTGATAGCCACCTAATATTCTTTGGGGCATACTTTACATAATCTTAAATAGTAAAGTGTGTTTTACATTAATGTTTCCTGCATCCATTTTATTTAGCAAGAAATACGAAAAGTTACCGTCTGATTTATAATCAGAATCTTCATCTTGCAGTTTTCCAGAAATACTTGAATGTTACCGCTATTTTCGCAATCTATATATTATTTTTATTATGTATTATTAGTATTATTATTAAAATCGAGTTTGTCAAAGTTTTTTTTCTCCTTAAGGAATATATATTTTAATCTTTAAAGAATATATATTTATTCCCTAAGGAATATTTTTTTTTTCCTTGACGAATATATATTTTAATCACACGATATAAATTGTACAATAAATATTTAGTTTCCGGATTGAGTTTTATATGAACAAAATCCATTTTTATTCTTCTGATTAACTCGAATTTTCAAGTAGCTCACCAAGTCACCCATCTCTTATATATTTCTTTTGATCAGTTTCTTCCTCTTTTATTTTATTTTGTTTTACATCCTGCTCTTATTTTGTAATGTTTCTATGATTATCACTTCCGTCTTTCTTTATAATTCCCCCTCTCTCTCTATCTTTCTTTCTCTCTCGCTCTCTCTCTCGCTCTCTCTCTCTCTCTCTCTCTGTTTAATAACAGTTTAAAGTATTAAATAAAGGAAATAATACATTTGATTGGAATAGTTGATCATAAACAAAAGACAATACCACCACTAGTAGTAAAACTATTCCACCCGAATCCGAGAGGAAGAAAGAGAGAGAGAGAGAAAGAGAGAGAGAGAGAGAGAGATAGAGGAGAAAGAAACATAGGGAGAAGGGAAAAGGGATTGGTATAACGGCCAGAAGATACATCATTATGGAGTTTGTCTTTTTATTTTTATGTTTAAATGAATTTTCCAACACACTTTTTCCTGATTCAAACAATCTACCTCAGAGCTGAATGTGTGAATAGGTCGCATTTGTTCTAGTTATCAACATATTTACACCTAGCTATATACCCGCTGCTTATTTTCTATTTATACTCAAGTAAACAGTGAACATTTACTATTTAGAGCTCGTGAATATTACAAATTGGATATTTAAGATCGATCCTAACTGTGCGAAAGTAATAGTCGTTGAAATGTATATATATTCAAATTGCTATTTAAAAGAACATACACACCTTACCAGGCTGTTTTTCTATTTACATTACAATTGGATATTGCATAAACTACATGTTATTCCTGAGTTAATTCTTAGTATATCTTTTTGTTATACGACAAGGGGGGGTAACACTTTGGATATACTGCATCTGTGAACCAGAGGGTAAGGGAATGATCATACTTCTACTTATCTGCTATTTTCCCCTTCTTAATCTTTGCCAAAGATATGCGAATGTATAGAGGACGACCATACGATGCAGGCTTGTCTGCCTTCTACTGCACAACTTGTGCCACGTTAAAGATTTTACAGGGTACGATAATAATGGAAAGGGCTGCATAAAAAAGTGTGAAGCTACATCACCACCATATGTTTCTCAGGCACGAAGAGAAGAAATAAAATGCTATGAGTTGTTAAGAACTTTTGTTACTGTGACGTCGCATGAACATTGTGAAATATATGTATGTTATTATTAAATAGCGATGTCATGATGAGGATAACATTGAATTGTCTTCAACTATCTACGAATTGGTTAATATTTTAGATCATTCTAAATTTGTATTCTTGAGACCAAATCAATAAAGAAAATGCGGTAAGTTTCCAGCGTGTCTTTGGTTGTATTCTTCCAATAAAAGGGAAATCGCTAAACAAAAACTACGTGCTTGAATAAATGAAGAGTTCGAATGCAAAACGCGATAAATCCAATTTGTTTTAATTGAGACCGTAGACCATGCAGGGACTAATGTATTAAATGTTGACTTCGACTAAAAGCTTATTTTATTTGAAAGCAAAAAGAACTGATACCCGTATCATTTTATGTGAAATATTATATTGGGGTGTGTTTCAGTGTTAAAATCGAGCACTTTTTGTAGAGATAGCTTCGTAATTTTCGAAATGGCGTTCATCGCGTTTTGCATTCATACGCTCAAATGTGACCATGTAAGTCCCTGCGAATAAAGATATGTTCGCTGCCGAATATAAAGTCGCTATTCTTGAGGGACCTTTTTTTAATAGAAAAGTATTCAAATCAATTAAGCTAATAAAAAAGAAAGCTTTCGATTCCCCGAGTGAACGATAATTAATGAAACGCAGCCAACGTGGAAATCAAAAATGGCCGCTGGTGGGCTAATCAAAAATATATAAAACTCCTAACTTAAAATAGCGCAATACACATAGAATCTAAAGAATACATTATGCATATTAATGAATAAATACTAATAAGTGTTATTTACTATTTGAAATAATAAGAACGGTGTTCTAGATGTGGCCATTCAATCTGAGCATTTAGCAAATGAACTGCAAGCGTAATAGACAAACAAGCCGACAGACGGACGAAAAGGAGTCTCGTAGCGTTGCTTTAACGCATCTACAATTGCTATTCAAAACAAAAACGATTGACTAAGTAAACAGTCTATTAACACTTAACACCGACGAACGTAGTCTGCAAAAAAGATGATTAGAAAAATATAAAATTAGATGCATTAATTAAATCTGTAGGTTTAGCAATAGAAATTTAATTCAAAAATAAAGTGTGAATTATAAAATTAAATGTGACAGACAAAGACGGATTCAACTATATACTTATGCGTTCTATGCCTATTAACGTAAGAAACATAATATGCTTCTATTTAATCTGTGCGTATACCGGTGAAAATTCAATGTTGAACCAGTTCGTGACTGGCCGAGAGAAAAAGCTAATTATACTGATCCATCTTCATATATACGGCATCATAACGAGGACACCGCGCCCCCCCGTTTTAGCATTGAAGTAAAGAGACGCTGAAAATGGCAAGTTGAGAAAAGCAGAAGGGCTGTCTAGTTATCCCGACATTGTTTCTAGTCTTAAAAATCTTCAGTTTGTCAATTTCAAGTCCCATATCCAGATTATATTATTTGGTTTCTGGCTGTGGTCTGTCAAATTGTGTATGTGCTCAAAGTGGACACATTTACTGAGATTCTAGGAGACTATCTTTCGAACACATTACTATTACTACTACTACTACTACTACTACAAAGTATAAACCACTACTACTACTACTAAAAATAATAATAATCATTGTTATTATTATTATTTTTATTTATTTATTTTCCTCATTATTAAAAATCTAATGTTATTACCCATTTTATAAGCTAGTTTTCTATCAGAGACCTTGGACTAGAGATGTGTTATCATGCCAGTTCATAATTTATTTTAAAGATGATGTTCGCCTTAACGCATGATAGTAAGACCACCTTTTCCAACTGTCGTTTATATTATCATATATACTTGATATTTGCTGCAGATGTTTTGTATTTATGTTCCTTATAGACAAAACTGAGTCTACATACTACAATTAAAAGGGATGTGTTTATGATGTATCACATTTCTTTAATTTCATTTTCGAGGTCCTTACAATCGGCTAGTTTTAAAAACGGTTAGCTTTAATTTTCATCGCAAAGCGTATGGTGAGATTCCTTAAAATAATTATATTTCATATGTCAGTGGAAGAATCATGGTGATTTTTCTATAAAATTGCTATATTTTTTGTGCAGATACTAATCAAATCAATCGGCCCGATTTTTGTATTTGTCAAGAGCAAATGTACGAGTAGAATTTTAGTAATTCTTACATTCTAGATTATTTTAACAATAGCTATATTTTTATCATCACTGGTTTTATAATGTTTGTTTGATAATTATACTTATATATATATATATATATATATATATATGAAGAGTTCGAATGCGAACGCGATAAACGGCATTTTAAAAACACAAAACTGTCCCTACAAAAAGTCTTGCATTTCAATATTCGACAATACCCGAAAACAATGCGTTAAAAAATATGATACCGAAATAATTTCTTTTTGATTTCAATTAAAATCAGCTTTCATTCGAAGTCGAGATTTAAAGTATTCGTATTTTTATTTTTCAAGGCCCCAATTTAAACGAATTGTATTTATCGTGTGTGACGTTCAACTCTTCATATATATATATATATATATATATATATATATATATATATATATATATATATATATATATATATATATATATTGGTTCAGTGAAGCAAGGATTACACCTCCTGTTTAGGTTTGTCCTGAGATGTTTAAACAATGAAAGGTTGAGGATCTATTCAAATTTAACGTGTTTAGTACGAGTAATATATTGGTCAGGCGGTTGCTTATCTTTAAGCATGTTTGTTTATCTAAAGCGATTTATTTTGCTAGATTTATTACATTTTTTATCTTCATGGGTTAATAATACAGAGCTTACGTAATGTGTGTCCTCAGGTTCCAAGTGTTTTGGGCTACTTTCTGAATTCGTTAATAATACAATAATACTTTATGCGTGTTTCGTCCCGTCTTGCAAATCTCATCAACAAATCTTTTCTGGTTAACTGTAATTTGTAGCGTCCTATAGTTGTGATCTAATAGGATAACAACATTTAGATAAATACTCTCCTGTAATCATCTTTCGATCAACGGAAGGTTTTTTGTGGTATCCGTTCACCCAGACCTGAACTTAAGGTACCATGTTGATTTGACCTTCTGTAACACTGAAAATGAATAAATATTATGCCTTTATCATGAAATATTCGAACACTTTTTTGATTTCCTTTTACACAATGGAACCAAGAATCATATATATATATATATATATATATATATATATATGTATATATATATACAGGCTGATTCATAAGTCACTTAGCTATTTATTTTTGAAATGCTTAAGTTAAAACATACGGTAATACAAAACAGAAAGTTTATTCAACAAATTCATTTATGGGAGTTTAAAAGTACACCAAATTTTCAAAATTTCCACCTTCGTTCTGCATGCATAGCTCTATTCTTTGTGGCAAGGAATTTACGACTCTTTGTAACATATTTGATTGATTATGTAATAAATATAATATAGAAACAAATATATAAACAAAAAAATTTAAAATACCAAACAGCAGTAATTAAAGTGTAAGATAACAATTATCAAAAGTTCATAGTATGTTTGTGCTTCATATGGTAATCATTTTAAATAGCTAAGTGAAGTGAACCCTCTTGTCTTTTCATCTTTAAATTTTTTACATTGTAAACTTTGGCCATTTCCCTTATCTATCTATGTAATTTCTCTGATGATAAAAGTTTAATCTTTGAAAAGCCTGGCTTAAAAAAAGAAATAATGAACATATTTCTATCGAGTACACTTTGCATAGAACAAATGAATATGAAATAGAGTTATCTTATTGTCACATTTTTATCTCTCTTCCTTCATTTATGTACATAATTGTTCTATCACGTATATCTAGCTTTAATCATTTAACTATAAGTTAAATTTTTTTAAAGTATATATTTTTTCTAATTTAGTCTTATATTTATATACATATATATATATATTTATATATATATATTAACATATATATATATTTATATATATATATTAGTATATGTATATATATGTATATATATATCAATATATATATATATATATTAATATATATATAAATATAATATATATATATATGTTAATATATATACATATATAAATATATATATATATAAATGTACATATATAAATATATATATATATAAATATATCTATATATTCATAAATATATATATATAAAAATTTATACATATATATATATACACATACAAATATCTCTATATATTCATAAATATATATATATATTTAAATATATATATATATATATATATATATATGTATATATTAGTCAGTTGATATCTATTTATCTATCCTAGTCTGTTTACAATTATCTCTTAATGCATAAATCTCTTAATCAAATCATATAGATTAAGAATGGCTGCTATTTTATTTATATACGTAATTTATATACGTAAAAGAAAAGGTTGTTCACATGTTCTTACATGGCTGAACCCTTTCTACTTCAATGCAACTACTTTTGGTATTTGTGAAATTTATAGACGCAATAATAAAACAATACATATTCTACCCGTAACTGTTCTCTCTTTTCTTTCCGTTTCAGACGTCCCAGGTTTCGATTTATCGAAGAATTTGGGAAGTCATGTCTCAAGATACCTCCGTATTTGTTTCAACGACCGCAGAGGCCGTTAGAAGAGTGCGCAAATCAAAAGGGACATATGCGTTCTTTCTGGAGTCAGTGATGAATGATTATTACAATCAAAGAAAGCCCTGCAATACGATGAAAGTGGGCGAAAATCTAGATTCGAAAGGATATGGTGTGGCGACCCCAATGAACTCAAAACTACGGTAAGTCAAATCACAAATTACATCATCTTTTACAAATAGCCATTAAACTGTTCATTCTTCCTGGAAATGATAATCTGATCTAATCATCATATGCTTGCTTTTTTATTATCATGATGGGTGATTGTCTAGCGCCTATTTCTTTGTAGGGGTGACATTTACTTGTTTGGGGCGAATGCAACTACTTGCGGCTTCATGGTTCCGACACTTTTAATTATAATTATAATTATATATATATATATATATATATATATATATATATATATCAGTTTATAAATACATTGAAATATTATCCGACAAAAATCTCGGTGATCTGCCATGAAATAAAAATGTCGGATTATTGAGATTATTCGCCACTTTAATCTAGGTAAACGAATGCTTTTAGTGAAAATGTTTAATAGTAAGTCGGTTTTCGTTATGTAAATATTAAAATTCATTTTTCTATAAGATTCAGATTTTTCATTACCAATGTTCTGTTTGTGTAGTTATGAAATAAAACTTTTCAATTTTTAATCAAAACCAATTTTGCTTGATACGAGACTTTTTATCTGTCATGAAATAGCTCAATGTATCATTGCTATGAAATTACATATTTGAACCCTTAGGATCTTATAATATATATTGAACTTAAACACCTTAGCTTGACTACACCATCAAATAACCGATGCTTGTGAATAGCAGCCATGATCACATCTACTAATGAGGCGACCACCAAGTTGCACCTTATATATTATTAAACGGCGATAAAAGGAAGAGCTGTTAGATATTCATGATTGAAACTTGATGGCAAAGCATGCGTAGACCAAGTTGTGGCTTTCGAATATGGTTGGATTTGAGAAAGATTTGTGGCTCTTATTAAATATTCAATGTGGTATTTACGGTCACCTATTTCTACATAGGACTTTTACCAGAAAGTTTACGCATTATCGTAGATTAAGTACACGAGATCAAGATTAAAAACATTAAAATGTAAGTTTTCAATGTGTAATCTATTTTTAAATTGATTCCCCTGTATCACGTGAGAAATGGTAAGTTTTTCATAAGTTTTCCTCTACACATATTTGCAAACAAACGTCTACAAAAAAATGAGAAACGTTTATTTCTGAACATTAAATCTCTACAGAATTTTGTATTTTATCATAATTAATTATTCAATTGATTTTCACTTAAGTAATAATGGATACACACTATTTTATATCAGTTTATGTATTTCCATAAAAAAATATTGTAAGCTATTTTCATACTTTTTAATTTTATGGAGCCACATTCGGTTAAAGACCGAGATAGTTCAATTCGGTACGTGTGGTATATGGATGTTTTCGTATGCTTGAAGCATATTTGTGTCACACTCCATAGGTGATGTTTCTAGGTCTAAGTGGTTGTGTATGTTACAGGGTGGGCTACTGCCATCATATCTTCCTTTCTACGCTAGCAATCTTGGACACCACCTAGGCACCATCATCACCATTGAAAATGATAAAAGTGAACATATAAGAACATGAATTGTATTATGGAATTCAGACTTTTGATCTGAATTTTAGAGTATTCACATTCACACCAAATCATGCCAGTATGTCTTCTAGACAAATGAATGAACGCAATTCTGATCTCATTATACAGCTTCGGAAATTGATCACGCCTTTTTTTGATCAAATACAACAATAATGAAACACACAAACACCTACACAAAATAAGGTGCACAAGACATTTTGAGTTTTAAAAGTATGTTCGGTCTGTGACAGCTATCATAGAAATGTTCGGTCTGTGACAGCTATCATAGAAAACCCTCCTGGAAACGCTGGGCAAGGTCTTCTCAAAGCTCTTGCTTAATCGTTTCACTGAGTGGGTGTATCGCGCGGTTGTCCTAGAAGGCCAGTGCCGTGTTAGATCACAATTTATATGATCTTATCTGTCCAACAACTTGAGTAAAAATGTGTCGAAAAACGAGTAGCACTCTACAATTTTTGCGGATTTGACGTAAACTTTCAACACTGTGAATCGAGCATAACTATAAAACACTTTAGACTAACCTGTTTGCCCGACAACTCCAGAAGGACTTAAACACAACGTTCCTCTTTGATGATCTACTTTTTGAATCAGTAGGGAGCGATAATGCTGTTAAACTGAGTTACATCCTTTCACTGGCGTTGTTTGTTGTATATTTTCGGTGATGCTCCCCTGTGCATTTTGAAACTGTAATATCCGTTTTCTCATACGTTTTCAAAACATATACAGGATCTTTAGATTCAATCGTTTTAATGTGAATTCTAAGATTTTGAAAACAAAGGTTCAGGAGCTCAGTTATGCCGACGACGCATCGACGATATGCATAAGATTATGTATCTTTCTCTGGAGCATGTACTATTTTGAGATTGAGTATCACAATGGAGAATACCAATAAATGCTAATAAATTACCCAGGACACCAATATCTAGGGCAGGGACACTAGATTAAATATAGTTTTCTTTTCTTTATTGTGGTAAACCTTTACGACACCATCGATCCATAATGTCTGAAATAACTCCACGGATAAAAATGACAAACATAGCTTTTGGTAGGATCGAACAAGTGTGTTTTAAATATGTCATCCCATTAAATAAAACAAAATAGTGTGTACAGATCATGTGTCTTGTCTATACTTCCTATTCATACGAAACATGGAGCCTTTTGGCTAGGATCACAGTGTAGTATCTGTTTCGATGGATACTACACCCCATACACCGGTACTGTCTTGGTCTTTGGGTCTTGATTCCGCCGGTCTGTGGGTTTGTTATGTGCAGTTCTAGGAGGTCCACTCTCACAGGCTTTGCCTCCCCACTTTATGGAGGAGTGAGTTTATTGCTTAATGCCAAAGGTGCCTTTACCGGAGAATGGCGACGGGCTGCCCAGGCATTTTTTGTAGGCCAGTTGATCCTCTTCTCGGGCGCTGGCTTTTCAAATCCCACTTTCCCGACCTCGTGTCACATCTAACCTTGTGGGAGAAAGATAAACAAAATGGAGCGCATCTTCGTCAGACAGTTAACTTAACCTCGAATCCAGAATTTCCTGGTTATTTCCATACTGATTAAATAAACACTTCTGACTTGGACCCGCATCACAGCCACAGGCCGGATCTCAAGAACGTAGCTGTATTATACTTTGGTCCTGATAAGACTGAGTATGCGCCTGTGTATAGTGACGTGGGTGTTCGTGCGCGTACGTGCGTGTGTTATGTTGCACATATATACGCTTGTAGCCAGAAAAAATGTAACTTACACTTCTAACCTCCCCGCCAACATGAGTGCATTTCCAAACACGAACGCACATACCGCTCCCATACTTGTAAATCCTGATATATACTTTAAATAAATAGAAATCGCTCCAGACAATGCCTAACGCCACTTGATATAAGTAGGTAACAAGAACGAAAGACGATTATCGCATGTACAGCAGATGCCTATAGCCCTTAGTTTTGAAAAGAACAAGGCTATAGGTAGAAGGAAAAGAGTCAGTGATAAGAGAGTTCCACAAGCCTGCAGTCTTTGGGGGGAAAACTACTGGAATAGGAATCCGTATGACGAGGTATCAACGCAACGAATTGATGGAGACCACTTGATTAACGAGTCACACGAGCTGGAACAAAGAAAGCAAAGAATATATCAAACAATTATAGAAAACACGCTTCATAATTATTATTCAATCAAGAATTTCTCACTCTGTTTCCTACTTTATATAACCTCTTAGATGGTTCCCCTACAAAATAATTTAGCTCAGATTATATCCTATACTTTTATTCTATGTTTTTGTATTGATTTTCTTGAATTTCGTAATTTTACCTAATTTTGAATATAATATTTAATATAACTTTCTTTTTAGTTCACGATTACTTATTATAATTTATAAACTTGTTATACATGCCCATTTATTTTAACTATCTTTCTCTTTATTTTCATATTCTTAGCTTGTATCCATCCGCCAAATATATATATATATATATATATATATATATATATATATATATATATATATATATATATATATATATATATATATATATGTATATGAGATATTTTTTTTATATATGGAAAGATCCAAATATTGTCTAAGGTTAAGATCGGATTCTAACTCTTCCTGCTGAAATCTCAGTTTATAATAGCTGTTGATCGATAACATCGACATGCCAGTGTCGCAGATTTTGTACATGTCTGTGTAAATAAAAATAATCATATATATGTATATATATTGATCTGTTGAATATTTTAGAGATTATGGTTCTGATAGTTATGTTGGCTTTCCACAATGACTTGTTTTACGAATGCAATAATATTACTACTTCATACATCAGTCTTAGTCATCTAGAAATAACTGATGCTGGCTTAATGAGAAATTAACCCAATTTTAATAATACTAATTGAAACCTCTTCTACTGTATATAAAAATATTTTTTAAGACCTTACATTTTTTTCTTTTGAAGATGAGTACTGTTTTTACTTTAAAATGTCCGGATATGAAGTGTTTAAACTATTTTACTGAATATTTAAAATAAACAAATCTAACTTAAAATTTGAATAATAATGTTGTTTGTTATTTATGTTTTTATGTTACTTAACTATCTCTCTCCCATTTTCCCTCTCTTTCTCTCTCATTTCGCCCCTTTCTCTCTCCATCTCTCTCTCTCTCTCTCTCTAGCTATATATATATATATATATATATATATATATATATATATATCATTTTTATATTTATTAAAAACAATTTTTATATCTGTTTAAATCTTTTCCGGTTTAAATCTCAATAGTTACTTTTCACCCTCCCCTTTTTTACAAACCTTATTAAACCTTCCTTACACTAAATGTAAACAAACATACATAACACTCTAAGCAAATAACTCGTCCAAACAGGAGTGACACGTGACTTAACATTTCTGAAACAGATGACAACAGAAGCTGAAGTCCTTCTGTGCTTGAAACCGACGGTACAAATGTTGTACTAATTCTTCTGTACCAAAATAAATAAATACATATATATATATATATATATATATATATATACACCCACACACACACACACACCCACACACACACATATATATATATATATATATAATTTTTTTTCAACATCGATTCTGTCTGTGCTCGTTTCTTCCTGTCCACTGGGGTGTAAACGCTTTTTTTCCCCTTGAATGAAACCACATCAACGCTCATCAATTTTGTCCACATGACGTATTATCTCTTTTTTATGCATGGACATCTCGTGGATTTCTTGCACGTTCCCCTCGAATGGGACGTGTCAGCTTCCCTCTTTCAAGAACGGGTAATGGAGACGAACTGTAAACAACGCATGTATCGCACATTTCAGCGTGTTATTTCGCTTCAAGAACATCCGTATTCGATTTCAGACTGAATGAATATGACGCGCACCTGATTCTATCAGAAAAAAATACATTATAACCTTTATAACAGCATGCACAAGAAAGAACGAACAAAAAGGCAGTGTACGTTAGTTGGATATTTAAAGTTGCGGATATGTGTTATTGTTACATCTGCGGGTCCTGTGCAAACCACTAGTCCCTCCATTTGGAGTAGTGTACACAAGAGAGTGTCTAATCTGATAAGCTCCCCACTGTCTACCAATCTGCCGCTGTCCTATTACATCTCTTTGCTAGTTTTACAATTACTTCTGCAGAACTCAGTGCACTTGCACCTTCTGAAATTAAATACCCATACCAATCCAATTAACAGCAAAATACCAGCACTTCACTGTAATGGCGTCAGATTCCGAATAACTTTCTACTTTAATATCTTTTTTTTGTCAGACCGCTTACTTTTTAAATTCCCTCTCTGATTCTCGTTTCCCCGACTGTACATACATGCAGACATTTAAATGTAGTGTAATCAAATATCTAACTGCACAAGCCCCCACTAAGGATGCTTTCTTAAATCTGGATCATAATCAAAATAGATCATTACGCCTCTGGCACTATACTTCGATTGGGGTGAATATGAAAAAAATTCTGCTCGCCTGTCGTTCCAACTTGCATATGTGCTCTAAACTGCTTTTAATTATCAGCTATTTAAAAGTTAAGCTATTACTTAAGCTCCTGCTGCCGTTTTTTTTTTGCTTTTTCATTTTTAATTACCTACGCGTATAAATTAATGTAGAAGATGTACATATATTTTCTCAATTTTTGGAAGAAGATATTTTATGATTCAACCTATAAAGGAATAAACATTTTACTATATAAAAAAATAAAAACAAATATACGTAAAACATAAAAATAAATCCACAATAAAAAAATATCTGAAGAGTAGCTCTTTAACATATGGGACCCAGTGTAACGTTGTAATATAACTGATAGGTTGTAACTTGACAAATAATATACACGCACAAGCGCGCACACATATACGAATTCATGTCCAGCTTTTCATGAGAATATATTTATGCCACTGATATACATATATATATATATATATATATATATATATATATATATGAACATAATTTTATTACAGAATATACCTTGCATTGAACAATCGAAGTTTGATATAAATGTGGACATTCGTGCATGTTTATCATTCTTCGTCCATTTATCTTATATATATATATATATATATATATATATATATATATATATATATATATATATATATATATATATATGAAGAGTTCGAATGCAAAACGCGATAAACGCCATTTTCGAAACTACCACTACGAAAAGTGTTGCATTTCAACACTTCACAAAACCCCAAAATGCTGTTTTACATAAAATAATATCTGCATATTTTTTCTTTCTTTTTTATTAAAATAAGCTTTTTGTCGAACTTTAGAATTAATATGTTCGTACATTTATTGTTTACTTTGTAAGTTAAATGAATTTAGATTTATTGTATTTTTCACTCGAGCTCTTCATATATATAGGTATATATAATATATATATATATATATATATATATATATATATATATATATATATATATATATATATATGTATATTTATATATATATGAGATATTTTTTTATATATTTATCAACGTTCGTCTTTATTGTAAGACTTCCTGAGGATGATAATTTTAAGAAAAATGTCATGCAAGTACATTGAAATATTGGGTTGACATCATGGGTTGATGAGAAAAAGTAGTAGCCGTGGCTACTACGAGCGCTGGACCAAAATCCATGCTACACCTCACCACGACAAAAACCTCACCACCCCCTCTCCTTTCTCCCACCCTAAGACAGATTCACTAACACTCCCACCTCTCCCCTTTTTCACTCGCAGCTGTCCTCATTCATTGCACTCTCTGCCAGTGACTAACTTCTCTCAGTCCGGACCTTGGTCCAGCGCTCATAGTAGCCACGGCTACTACTTTTTCTCATCAACCCATCATGTGAACCCAATATTTCGATGTACTTGCATGACATTTTTCTTAAAATTATAATCCTGAGGAAGTTTTACACTACAGACGAAACGTTGATGAATATATAAAAAATATATATCTTGTTTTTTCTTATTTCATATATATATATATATATATATATATATATATATATATATATATATATATATATATATATATATATATATCAGGTATTGGTAATTGCGCATATATTTGTATGTTCAGTATTTACTTCTAATTACATTAACAGATCATTATAAAATATTTAAACACATCTACCCAGCGTAGGGGTAGGCAATGTGAGCTATATTTAAGTACATTTCGTTTCATGTAAAGGAGGTAAAGAGGCGGTTGAATCCCTCCGTGAAAATCTAGATTTATCCGCTTTTTGTAATTTTTAACAAACACCATTAGACATGAATTAATAAATATTTCCCAAATGTTAGTTACTTTTTGAGTATTTTAAATGAATCATAGGTGTCACAATGTCACAATGTGATCACAACTTTTATTTGAATATTACATATTTCAAATGTGTATTACGAAAGCGAGAAGAATAGAAAGAGATAGAGTGTGAAATATATACGGACACGATTACAGTACGTCCATTTTATCTGATTGTTTTAAGATGAATATTCTATTTTTAATCGGAGTTTGATAGACGAAAGCTAATCGTGGGTGTAATAACACAAGAACCAAGTAAAATATAATGAAGGAAATGGAACAGAGCAGCTGACTAGAAACATTTTGTAATCTTATTAGTGAGAGTAACAGTTGTTTACTATGAAAGATAAGACAATTTTACGGAGAAAGGAGAAATAACGCATATAGTATTAAGCGTTAGACGCCATGTTTGTATTGCATTTTTCTATGTTCGTTAATTGTATTCGATTATTTAAGAATATGAATATAGGTATGACGGCAAAAGTGTCTAATCAAACGCAGCAGCGTATATGACGACCGAGCAAACAAACGTAAGACACCGAATGTAATTGGAAGGACTCGGGAATAATCTTTTGTTGTTAAAGAAATACTATCAGCGGAAAACTGTGAATGGAATTATAGAAATGAATCAGAAGTAAATAAACGTCAACAAGTAAAATTAATGAAAGCGACATGTAACGAACAATCACGTCAGTTTGGTAATATGCCGCTAATCCTGAATGTAAAATAAAGTACCTAAAATTGTTAATCTTAACGTTCTAAAAGCAAAAAGTGTAGATAGGAGCGACTTGTATTTGGATTGGATATGGATAATAGGCAAAAGACAATAGTCATAGATCATAGGTATACAACAATAGTCATATCGGATAAATGAAAGAAATTACGGCAAATGCAACGAAATTACATCATAGGAAGAATAATTCCCGGTGTAATGAGGGGGAGCAAAGGTACAGGATCTAAGCGTGCGAGTGGAAATTACTCCGACTTCAAGTCCTTTTTGCTAAGATCAAAGTGTAGTATCTGTTCCGATGTATACTGCACCCCATACTGGTATTGTCTTGGCCTTCGGGTCTTGATTTACGCCGGCCAATGGGTCTGTCCTGTGCTGTTCTGGGAGGTCCACTTTCCCAGGCTTTGCCTCCCCTCTTTGGGAAGAAGTAAGTTTATTGCTTACTGCCTGAGGCGCCCCTACCGGGGAATGCCGACGGGGCTGCCCAGGCAATTTTTAAACCGCACTTTCCCGACCCGACCTTGGGTTACATCTTAATAGTGGGAGTAAGATAAAAACTGGCCTTGTGCCTAACTCCTGGAGAGGAGTAAATCGATACTCCGACTTCAAGTATTCATGACTATTTCAGAACAAGTAGTTGAGGGGGGAAAATATAATAATTATTGAAAGCGAAGGAATAGGCCTAAAATGTGACCATAAGCGAATCCCAGATGCCGCTTATGTTTACAGTGCGATAATGGTCAATAAAATAAATAAAACTTGACTTAATGGCCTGATATATATATATATATATATATATATATATATATATATATATATATATATATAGGAGAATTTCTTTTTTGAACACAATTTTTAAGAATTTAATAATAAATTCGGCTAAAACATTTTAAAACCATATTTAATGAGATATTTTTTAATAAAATAAAATGCGAACAAGTTTTTTTTTTTTTTTTACTTTGATCTTTTGACTAATAATTTCGCTGTATCCCTAGTATCGTCAGAGTATGAGGTGATGTTGTGACATATATATATATATATGAATATTTATAAAAATATTTTTTAAATTAACTCATACACATGTGTTTGATGTCAACCTACACTCAGCAGTATGGGAGGAGACACTCCCTGACGGTCACACTGTTCGAACCCTAATACGACTTAGTTACTTAGTAGTCGGAGTGTGCACCAATGTGGCTACCACGCATTTTCTAAAAATATGAGAGTGGATGAACGTGTAACTGGTAAATTCGTCGTCCATCTAGTAAGTCGTAAACAGAACTAAATATCACATTACGCTGTAAATCAAGGCTTGTTGTTAACTGACTAAAAGTGCTCAATCTAGACCGAGCTTGGAATAATTATTTATGAATAATATTTTCAAATTAAGCCATATACACATGTGTTTCATGCCAAACCTAAAATCATCAGTATGAGAGGAGACAATTTCTGTCGGTCACACAGTTCGAACCCGAATACGAAAATCATATTCGACTTAGTAGTCGGAGCGCGCACCGATGTGCCTTTAATGCATTGTCTGGAAATGCGAAAGTGAATTAACGTGTAAATGGCAAATCCGGCAGCCATCTAGCAAGTCGTCAACAGAACTCAACAAGCGGGGCCTAGAGTTTCGCATTACGCTATAAATAACGGCTTGTCGATAACTTAAGTCCTTGTTCGTGTATATATATATATATATATATATATATATATCCCTCTCTCTCTCTCTGTCTCTCTCTCTCTCTCTATATATATATATATATATATATATATATATATTAGTACTTCATGTATACACATAAATTATTACAAGGAGATATAATTTTTTATGTATCAGTTTTCAGTATTTACTTCAACAGTGCTCGATACGTAAGTACGACTGTATGTGTTTTACACATCTAACTGTCTTTCTTGTCCGTAATGCTGTAATTTTACATATAGAGCTGCAATTCACTTCTCATCAAACAAGATTTGTATTTCGATTATCAGTTTTATCACCGTTTACTGGCCAAAAACTGGTCTCTGCTCATACACGCAAAACACGAATATTCGGGCAAACCAATCAAATCTCAGCCACGCATGCATGCAAACACCCGAAAAAACTAATAAAGCCACTATTTATGGCTGACTGACGCAAACCCACGCATATACACCAAAGAGGAGTAGGAGGAGTAGGAAACACTTATGATTATTATTTTTGCTCAATACTTACCCCTAACCTATACCCTAACCCTACCCCCCCCCCACATTTGTTTTTATTGTATAACAACGAAACTCCGATGACATCACTAACAATAGACACATGAGAACATTAATATAACACCTAGAATTGCAAGTATTATTATCAACAAAAATGCACCCATTATAATAATAACTAGTACAAGCACCCATTATAATAACAACTAGTAAATGCATCCATCATTATACCACCTAGTAATGCATATATTATTATTATAACGCAGAATGCGCCATCTAAAATTAAATATCTCATATGCTGAAAATGCATATAACAATAATATCTATTCCTCGCCTGTTATTATTACTCTTTTTTCCCGAACATAATTGATTCAGAAAACTATTATCAACGCGACAAAGCATTTTGGCTACGATGAAACTGTAGTATCTAACCCAGCGATCAGAGCTATCATTCCAGAAATTACCTCTATATTTTAAAGGGAGCGTAAGGCCTGATCGCAACATTAACAATCGACTTGTTTAACTTTGCCATAGCAAGACAGTAAAAAATATAATTCCGCCCCTCTTCCCCCCCAAAAAAAAACAGGAACTATAACAGTCATCATAAACTAATATATGTCCTCAACGGTGAACTATCTTATATGTTATGAATGCCTATACACATATTACTTATCTTTTGTTCTTTTTAATGATATTATTCTTGTTTTCATTTTCTTGTTCCCCGTCACCAATTACAGAAGAATTCTTGACCTTCTTAAAACTCGTTTAGATTAAGCTTTAAATTAATATATTCTGATCAAAATTTGAATAAGGATTCCGTGCATAGGGTTTAGTAGCATTATATCTTGATTTTAATCTACCTAAAGAGACATAGAACTGGTGTAAAAGTGTTTAGTTCGCGGAATTAGGGTTGTGACGAGTAGTATTCTAGTTTATTTTTGTATTAACAACTCTCTTTCTCAGGCATTTCTGTATATAATCGCATAAACAATAACGACACATATGCCTGTACGAGAATGAGGAAGTAAGGAATAGTTGATTATTAGATGGCATTCAACGTTTATTTGCCGGCGTTACTAATGAAACACAGACTAGACATTAAATGCATGTTACAGCGTTTGCATGACGCTGTACGAAACGATACACAAGAATAAATGCAATGTTTCAATGAGACTACACTAATGCACGAGATGTTTCAGAGGTAGATAATAATGTGATAATTCAGCGAATCTAATTGTATATGTGCATACATCTGTCTGTAGTGATTTGCCGTGCGGATTTGCTAACACATTCGGTTGGCGTTTGAAGTCATGCTAAAAAGCAGTCCATCGAGCAGAAAACTTCTGTCCACTTTGAAGGTCGTCCTAATAAGAGACAGTCTCGTTTTTGAATGCCCGACTAAGTAAAGGTTCGAGAGTACCAAATTACGCGACAGTAGGAAACCTAATGTATCAAAGGGGGATCACTCTGCTCCCAACAGTATTACAACTTATCGTGTTCGATATTGAGAGAGTTAAAATATATAAAATAGTCTGATTCGTCGAGCCGAAAAAATACTGTTCAAGGAGAAACAGTTTTTGTTAAATATTAAGCAGTTACATAAATGGTTGCTGTTTAGTTACTGTTTAACGTTACATGAACAATCGCTTGGAGCGTGACATTAAAGTTGGATGAATACAACTGGTAATTAAAAAGTCTATTTCGTGCTCCAACCCGGAACGAGGCTTGAGAAGAAAAAAAAATCAGTTGAAAAAAAATAGAAATATTCTCAGGCCAACGTCTGAAAATCGTAAGTGGAAATTGCGAAATATAAAAACACTTTGACATTGTATTTATTTATTAACTTTTGTCACCCCAAACAAGGCATACTGTAACTGCAGCGTAAGATTCTACTTCGATAAAGGCCAGATGTATAGAATGAAACCTGGTAATGATTTTAAAAAATAGTTAACACATTACAACCAGCCAGTTTCCATGTTCACCGTCTTCAAATACAATAACAAACTGTACTTGTCATAATCCGTCTTCATAAGTGATCGAATTCTAATCCTCTCATAAGTTTCATCATTCAACTAACAATCCACCTATCTTTATAACCCTTATCATTCACTAAAATTCTAGCCATTAGTATAAGAAGCATACAGAATCCCGTGCGGGGTCTAACTTGGATATCAATATGTGAATAGGAAGTTTCTACGAATATATGGCGCACTAACCATCTGCGTGAGAAATTCGTTTAGAGACCAACGAAATAAATGTATTGAATATTCAGTGCGCTCGTGTTTTTCAATTCCTCGCATACTAGTTTCCTGCTATGCCTTATGACATTAAATGTGACAACGATTCGACACATAAGCGCAGATAAAGTCACTGATAGTCATAAAACAGAAGACTAGACTCTTAACACCTCTCATACACTCGAATATTAAATATTTTGTCAATACATATAACAAGATTTGACATTTAGTTTTGTTATTTTTATCATAACTTGTAAAAGTATTATTTCCGTTCCGGTCGCATTATTTTACTAGGATATATGGCGAACAAACAATACTACAATATCCTCCCAAAAAGAGGATATTGTGCTTCGGATGATTATACATTTATTAACGAACATACATGACGAATAATGCAACGAGGTAATGCCTGGGAGGATGGTTTCAATACAATAGAACAGATACTATATCCCATACATAGGATACCATGCCGTACAGAATGTTCTGATGGCAATATAACATATACTATACCCCTCCCCCAAAAAGAGGTATTACTTGGGAGCATGTTTAGGTAGAACAGATACTGCACTACCTCCCTAAATTGTATATTTAACTTAGTCAATGGAATTAGGCATTACAATACACTACTAATATAGTTTCGACTTCAGCTATAGATACAATTATAGTTTTGGCTTCAGACAGACATATACCAAATATCCATTAGTACTAGTTATTATTATCATCATTATTTCATTAATGTAAATCGATTAAAAAGAACAGTAGTATAAGTTCTAGAAACAAACATGCATTCTTCAGATTCAATTATCTAATATTGCATATGTGCACATGAGTCTGACTATTTCGATTCTGTTTGTATAATCTTTTTACAATCATACCACTTTGCTGTTACAATTGTTACAACTCGGTGTCTAAATTTGCCAACGTTGTGAGTTGCAAAAACTAAGTCAGTACATTTCAAGTTAATACATTTAAACAAAAGTCAATATAATATTTTTGGTTTAAAGTATAGATTACTCCATCTATTTTCATGACAAATTTAGTAAAACAAGATAGACTATGCTTACAACCCGGTCCTTCAATCTGCGCGTTGAGCGACACAAATATATTTCGACCATAAGCGTTACATACCGTCAGCCCGGCCGATAGACAAAACATTAAATATATGCGTGGACCCATCACACAAAATGTAGAAAATGTTGATAAAATATTTAATTTGATGAAAATATATCATTATTAAAAACAACACGTACATTGTTTTTTAAGAAGATAGCGTATGCGTGTGAAAGATTGCGTCGTTTGCGAATAAATTCATATTAACACTAGAATATATTACGAGACGAATAAAACCAAAACAACTTTCCGAAAGAAAAGAATGCGATAAATATTTCCTAAATTTTCAACAATGACAGATCTACTTTCCGGTGAAATGTAAACGTCGTATGTCGTTTGCTCATTCAATTAAGAAAATAATTCATTTAGAAAACGAAACCAATGTTGATGGGAAGAACATCTTAAAAATGACGCAGACATTTTGATTGTGCAATGACAGATTTCAGATTCAAATATTAATCAACATGTGTTCGGTATGTCTGTTTCTGCTGATCGCCAATTTGATGCCCCTTTAAAATCTTGAGTTATTTTGTCTCTTTTAGATTTAAAAGATTTGGGAAACGATCTACATTTCTCGTCCACAACCTTCCTAGTATAGAAAAACCTTCTGTGTATATTTTCTAATTCACATTACGAGCAGTTTATCGGTTGTTGTATTTACTTCTTCCTACAACAGGAAAATGTGCCACAAGGCAGGAAGTTGTGGAGAATCAAGTCAGCCTCCCTAAAGAAGAAACACTCTGGCCTTTTAGAAAGTTATTTAGCCCCACCGTCGGCATTCTTCGGTTGGGGTACCTCAGGCAGTAAGCAATAAACCTACTCCACCTCAAATAGTAGAGGCAAGGCCTAAGATAGTTGACCTCCTAGGGTTACCCACGATGAATATCTCTGGTCGAAATGGCCCAGTTTCTGCCTGACTGATTCCGAGATCTAAACAAGGACTCATATGCGACTGCAATCGCAACCGGATGGCAACAGTTTTATTACAATTTGAATTAAACCTATATTCTACCACTCCGCTGATTGATCTCATCATGAATATTTACAAAAAAAATCATATTAAACTTCTTAGGCCATCGAAGAAAGTGTAATATATGTTCTGATACTACACGTCGTATTTTCTGTAAAGGGGAAATCCTTGAACACTGAGTCAATTTTGATTGTTGTCCCAATCACAAATGTCCGTTTGTGGGGAAAATGATTGCCCTACACTTTGTGGTTGACTCTTCCGTTGTGGAGAAGCAAGCATATAACGCGTCTCTAACGCATTCACCGGTCTCATAATGTTACCTTTCATGTTGAAATGGCATTTAGATTCGAACGATCTGCACATAAATGGTAGTTGAAAAATGTACTTAAGAGACAATTCACTTTAATCAAGTGCGACTTTTATAAACATCATAATGGTTTCAAAGAATGTATGATTTTATTATCATGTTTAAATCGCACTTTTATCTTACGGATATTCCTCTGGTGGACCTTAGTTGAACGAAAATCTTACTAAAGTAGACATTTACTAAAATGAATCACCAGCTTTATTAATATCATACGAGTTTCATTTACTGCTGTTATGTTAATATCCTTTTCAACTTCTAATAGTACTCATCGAATGAACGTTAGTTGAAAGGATATCTCTTAAGCAGACAGTTTAAACATCATACTTAAAAATATATATCATTTACTAGTGGTCATAATCGCGCTAGATACTTTTATTGCATACGTGTTGTATGTTAAGTTCGAACAGGATGATGGATATTTTAAAATATATATATATAGGTTTTCAATTGTATCTGAATACTAGAAGAATACCCGTCCAAAGACGAGTAAAATTAATTTCATAAACATAACAGTATTTCTCAATTTCTATATCAAGATCAATTGATAATAAACCTCATGTTTTCAATCCTTATTTGAATTTCAATAAGAATCGATTACATGAAATTGTTTCTTGAAAATGTCTAAAATTATTGCCTCAGCTAAAGATATATTCAAAAGAAATCATACACAATGAAAATCTGAAATATTTGAATTTTAAAATGGCAAGTTGCTCCGATAGTATGCCTTTTTAGAACCTTTTCAAATGCTCAAAAGAAACTGAAATTTGAAGAATATATTTGAGTGGATCACTAACACCTATTTTCGTTTTTAATTTTTAAAAACGCTGGATGTATGTGAATTTTCACGAGGAGCTCTTTTCCCTTTTTAACATTTCAGACGAAACTAAAATAAACTAATATACAATATTACGACCCCTTATACCCAGACGCTATGTTCTAAAATTCAATTATAGTTGGTTAATTCATTTAAGGTGAAATAATAGAGATACAAACCAGCCACGATAATCAGTGGGGTGCACCACTTTAATACAGAAGACAAAAATATAAGGAGAAAAGGGGAAAATAATAATAAGAAGAAGAAGAAGAAGAAGAAGAAGAAGAGGATGAAACAAAAAAGTAAAAAGGAAATAAACAAAACAAAAGAAAGTAAAATGAGAAGTATTCATTTACCGAGGTAACAAAACTGTATATAAAAAGCGCCATCAAAAAGAAGGCGCCATTTTAATTTTGCGGTTTCAAAAAGTCAGGATCTTCAACTTTAACATTTTCCAAAGAAGAAAAACATTCTTAGTCTAATATATTTAACAATTAGAATAGGGGTGATAGTTGCCGCACTTATTGTAATTTCATGATTAGTACTTCGATAGATTTTTCAATGTTAAATCATTGATTTCTTATGACTGGATACTTTTTATTGTTTAATGTTATTCCCATTTCTGTTTGATTAATTAATTTTTGAATTATTGAACACTTTACAACATTACTGATGAGCTGAAGTTCATTCTCGATTTTTACGACAGAACAATATATTATTGTTATTTTTTATATAAGCTTGCGCCTTTCAATAAATACTTTAGAATGGTGCTACCAGATCAGGCTGTCTGCGAATACCGGCTTCCTGACCAAAAATGCACCAAACATTATAAATGTTATTGTTTTTTTCCTTTCTCTTTGCAAAACTCAATCATGTTTTGCAAAGCCAAAAACAAAAACAACAATTTTCCTCTACAAAACAACCAAACCAAACACGATGAATAAATATTTGAAGACATAAAGAACTTAAAGCATAATAAAATTTTTACCAGAATGACCAGATTTTGCATTAAATAACCCGAAAAGGGTTGATATGCCATAAAACAAAACAACCAAACTAAACAGGATGAATAAATATTTGAAGACATAAAGAAATTGAAGCATAAAAACCTTTACCAAAATGACCAGATTTGGCATTAAATAACCCGGAAAGGGTTGATATGCCGTAGAACAAAACAACCAAACCAAAATAACCAAATATTTTAGAAACTTTCCTAAGTCTGATCAACGTTCCTTCAACCCTTCCTTCTACTCTCTTGATTTCACTTATGATACTTCATTTATTTCTCCTCTTTTCTTTCCTTCGTTGTCTACTTACTTGTGTTCACACAAAGATGTGACAAAAGAGGAATAGTTGTATAAATATAAGAATTTCCTTTTTCTTTGCAGAATGTCAATAAATTTAGCTGTCCTAATACTGAGAGAAAAGGGAGAACTCCATAAACTGGAAAAGAAATGGTGGTATGACAAAGGACAATGTGGTCAGCCTGATAAGGTAAGTGTGATATTTCGTAAACGGAGATTTGACGCGAATTATTTTGCAAATATGTTGTGTCTCGTGACATTAACATGGCTTATTTGGTTTTACTCCTTTAAGTTAAGCAAATCTGACGATAAAATAGTATACATATCACTTGAAATACTGATCAACCATATTTTTCTCGTATCATAGCTTGACACATATGCGTTATGAAGAATAATTATACCTTTTGAACTATTTATGATTAACATTTTTGATGCAGATTCGATCTCTATTCACAAAGCTGTTTATTATAATTGTAATAAGTGCGGCCATCATGAATATATAATGTGGTTATCTTATATTTCAATTAAATAAAAAAACATTCAGGAAGATAAAAACATCAACAACCAAACTCTAAAATAGTGTTGATATTGAAATTAAATATTACTACAAGTCACTCCCCTAAACAAATTCGAGGTACAGAAATATTATGTGCTTCACCACGGAATAAAATCAGTTCCTGAAAACAAAACTACATGAGTAAGAATTCTCTTTATTACATTGATAAACATTTTACGTAAGTAGCCTTCTGCATAAAATATAAACATTCATTGAAATTGAGTCACAGCAACTGTTAAAACTAAGAAATGTTAATGAAGGAATGTAATGATATAATATTGGCCAGATAAATGAAAACAACAACAACAATAATAATAATAATAATAATAATAATTAATAATTATAATAATAATGATTATAATAATAACTGCAATCTTAACAAATATCCTCGAATGCGGAAACCAACCGCATAAGCTACAAAAGGCAAATAGCCACATGGAATCTACAACAGGAGGAAAACAAAACCACACGAAGAACACCACATCATGACCCAAAGAAACAAAACCTGCAAGAAACATAACTTCATAAGTTCCCCCCCCCCACACACAAGAAGTTACACCGGCCTCAGCTGATACCACACAAAAATGAACCAATGAACAGAAATTGCAAGAAACACCATAAGATCCACGCTAAAAATTGTGCCTGCCTCGACTGACCCCACACACAATATTTGTATAAGGTCAAGGAAAATTCGAAGACCAAGGAGGGATAGCACAAACGAGACATCCACTGGAAGAGTGTGCAGAGTGCTGCGACATTAGGGAGACTTATTGCTACCCAAATTCCGGAGAAGACCAATGGCCATTACCAGCGAGACATCAATGGTAAGCGGTTGTTGCGATACTCCAAGGTGATTAGCGGCAGTTATCGAAAAGAGGTGGAGAATACTGGAAATCTGGGGAGGGTTGTTGTCATTTAGACTCCCGGTGAGCAATCACTGACGATGACATGTGTGAGAACTTTTAGTCAGTACAAATAATTATAATACTAATATTAGTAATAATAATAATTTAGTAATAATAATAATAATAATAATAATAATAATAATAATAATAATAATAATAATAATAATAATAATAATAATGGAAGGGGTTAATATGACTAAGGAAGATGTAAAGCTAGCTATGGAGAGATAAAGCTAAATATTCGAACAAACTCAGCAAAACTCAGAAGAAACAACCATACATCTGAGAATACAACAAAAAGTGAACTTTGGAAAACAGTGAAAGACAGTTTTACCAGATTGTAAACGGGTGAAACGGCAATAACGTATCAACAGTACTAATCAGCAAAAAAGACTCCTTGAACAATATGTGGGGAATACGATAAAATCATAAGAAGAATGATGTGCTACTGAAAATCATTAAGAAAGGGATTCAGGAATTTGAACACGGAATAAAAACTGAAATCGATTAAGTAACCCTGGAGACGATTTTAAGAAAAAATCAAACTGCCAAGCACCTGACCACGACATACAGCGAGATGGTGAACACATCAAGCAAACCTACTTAGAAGGAAACCATGTGTTGGGGCTGTTTCTACAATTATTAGTATTATCGTAGTTTTCATAGTGTAATTCTTTGCAGATCCCTGGAGATCTCCCTGCATTTGCTTTGTTTATCTGACGTCCTAATACTCACCTAGCCAATACTAGGATGGCAAAATCTACGATTAAGCAGGAGTTCTCTTTCATTTATTATTACATTCGTTTTATTGCTGTTATGTCTTTAATTTCCCAGTATTGTCCCCGGTTGAGCCTGCAACATTTGCCATCGTTTTCAAAATGCAGTCGTTCGCATAATTCCCACCGAACAATCTTTCCCACACAGGCATGTCTGTTTTTAGTATGTGCTTAACCATTTAGTTCCGCTTTGTACACACTAATTATTTACTGTTTTTTGGGTCTTGTCTATCTAGGAAGTTATGTAGTTATTTCTGATATTGGTGTTTTGTGCAGCTGTCAGAAACAAAAGCATGTTCAGAAGGCTAGCTATGTCATTACGTTTACGTGCGCTATCTATTTGGAAATCTCATAAATCGTCCATGTAGCTGCCTGACTTCCGATTTTGGTATACTTGCTTTGTGTCTTCCGTTTCGGTACTGTGCGTGTTGTTCATCTCTGGGTTGCTTATAGCGATATGAATCAGCCTCTCTGTATTTTGTGCTATATATTTTCTAGTACTTTAATCGCATAGCCGACGAAGTCATCCATACATACACATCTCTTTCAGCTGTCATTCCTTTTTTACCTAGAATAGTCAAGAATCATCTTTCGGGTGTAATGCGTTGTGCATAGTTATTAGATTCCTGTCTCTTTGCTCTAAGTTACCGCGGTCTTCTTTTGTTATATTTACGAATCGTCCAAAGTATATTTCTGGAAAATTTCTGCTAAATAATTTCAAAAACCTTTCTTATGCGTCGAATATATTCGTTCTATTTCATATCGCTTGATTTGATAGTGTCTACTTTCAGAAAACCCAGATATTTATAGGCCACGTGTTCAGCAAGCACCCTCATAATTTTCTCTTGCATATCCATTTAAACCCTTAAGTAGTTTCTAGTGTCCCATTGCCAATCTCACTTGGCAAATTAGTGCTATTATTGCGGCCAATTGCAAAATTATGAAAACTGCTTACTAGTATAGTTCCATTGCTATGCCTTATCTAACGGTCTTACTTCAGCGATGGTTATGCTTTTTCAAACTAAATAGCATATATGACTAAATGACATGCTTTCTCTTTCTATACATCTTATATATGCCCATTTATACATAACAGCTATGTATAATCACACACGTTTACTTAAATCCTTCTATCTGTCTGTCTGTCTATCTATATATCAATATATCGATCTAATGATATATTTTTCATGTTTTGTTCTTCGCACCCGCCTATTGCAGAAACGTGATTCTTAATTTAAAACAATACACCAAGTATATTTACTTTTATTTTTTATTAAAATGTTCATCGGATAACGAAGATACAATTTAATTGCTGACAATTCTATTTGCTTTCATACACGTGACGTCTTCTACTTAATTAAATCAAATTATAGTTTTTTTGTACTTCAGCTCTCGCTTGCATTGTCAACATCACGCGTCAAATGGCTATTGTTTATGCGTTTCTGGTGGACGGAAAATAGAGTGCTGTTATTTGATCGAATAACTCTAATCAATTATATCTATCAAACTTGAATTTATTGCGAGGAACACTCATATTGCATTAAACCCAGTGTGTCCCATACCCATATACACACAATATATACACATTATATATATATATATATATATATATATATATATATATATATATATATATATATATATATATATATATATATATTAGAAGAAGCATTATTTTAATCAATGAAGCAGGCGGGTGGAAAAAAAGGAAAATTGTTAAAATTACCTTAAGGCCTTATCGTCTGACCATCAAAGAGGAAACGTCAGAATGGTAAATTAAAAACTAAAATCGAATGAGATATGAGCGGAAAATATTGTTTCAGTTTGAGAAAACGATTGAGAGAGGAAAAAACAAAAAAAAAACAAAAAAAACAAAAAGGTAAATCTCTCAACGTTATGGTGGCTTTGAATCATTAAAAATCTCCAACTGATGCTTCAAAATCTTTTGTCTACACTTGCTAGGTCGAGAATTGTTAATAACTAACGCCTCAATGATATTGAGATGGCAGTTCGACCTGGCACTGTGTATAACAGAAACCCACCCATCGGAATAGTTGTCAGAACAACTATTTTACTAACGAGGTGATTACCGATGGCTGATTTTTTTCCACCCGCCTGTTTCATTGATTAAAATAATGCTTCCTCTAAAATTGATCCTACGATTCTGTTGTACACGAAATTTACTTACATATATACATATATATATATATATATATATATATATATATATATATATATATATATATATATATATATATATAAGTGAAACTACAAAAATCTATACCTTTTTTATTTATTTTCATTCAAGTCTTTGGATTTTAATGAGAGTGTTCTTGTAAAAAATATTCTATTGGCCGTTTAAGTCTATATATCAACAGAGGTTAGAACAGGTATGCTCTCTTCAGATATTTGTTGATCTAAACGTTTGGGTTAAGATATTTTTATTAAAAGTTTCAATTTTTCTGATGTTTTTTTGTAAAAAAATCAAACAAATTAATAAATGGTTTGTAGGTTTCACAAGTCTCACGACCATTTTTTATTGTTCGTCAAATAATCCTCAGGTGTCAAAAGCAAATGAACAATAAAGCTGGAGAAAATAAAAGACTTTTAAAAGACAGTTGAGAAAGGCTCATAGAACGTTTTTCGGATAAACAATAAATTACGGTCAAACTTAAAACAATAGAACATGGTCAAGGAAGGAGATTGAAATAGAAAATAAACTCCGTACAACGTTTTGAAACGTAAATATAGATTTAGATTGATGAATGGTTAAAATTCTTAAATATATACATATTTATGAACACACATATATATATATATATATATATATATATATATATATATGGTTCTCTCCAAATATGATCTGAGGTTAAGATCGGATTCTAACTCTGACTGATGAGATCTCAGTTTATAGTAACTGTCGATCGATAACATCGACATGACAGTGTCGCAGATTTTGAGATGTCTGTGTAAATAAAAAAAATATCATATATTCAGCTCTATTTTCATATTGAGCAGTTTTTATAAACCCGGTTTAAATTCTCTGGATTACCACCCTGTGGATATTTTTTACCTGGATTATTACCATTATATATATATATATATATATATATATATATATATATATATATATATCATAATCAGGGTCTATTTATTCCACTCATGGTGAAGGTAACGTTCCCTGTTTTCTTTCAACATTGTTTCATCTCTAGCAAGGCGTTGACTATCGAGGTCGTCTCTTCACTGGGTTATGGCCTTACTTTACGTATTTTACTATTGTCTAGGGGTCAATTCTGTCGGTCTATATGTCCACCTGTTGACTTTACATCTCAAAAAGTGACCTGCCCATCTATGTTTTGCCATAAGTATGGTAGTGATGATTTCGTATACTCCAATTTGCTGTCTGATCCAGGTGTTGCTTTTTCTATCAGGTAAACTGATGCCGAGCATAATCCGTTCCAATTTTTACTGTGCCTCTCTTAGCTTTTCCATCGTGCCTTATTGAGTGCCCATGTTTAACTACCATATGTTATAACAGACATGATGTATTTATTGAACACGTTTTTCTTAGTGTTCATATATATATATATATATATGTATACTTAGGGAGCAGTCATTATCCAAGCAAGCGTTGCTGAACGTCACGGAACTTTCTTGTTTGTAAATCTTCTTCGTGAGGTTCTCAAACGGTCGAGCTATCC
Organism: Sepiola atlantica; assembly: GCA_963556195.1. Lineage (NCBI taxonomy): Eukaryota > Metazoa > Mollusca > Cephalopoda > Sepiida > Sepiolidae > Sepiola > Sepiola atlantica. The sequence goes on from OY744517.1 coordinate 95,694,937, forward strand.
TTCTGGTTTCAGGTGGAAATCCGTAGAGTATTTCCCTGATCGTTCTTAATCCGGCCATTTTTTCGAGCGCTGTCGACTTTCTTAGTCGTCTTCAGGATTAGGTTTTTTAAAATGAAAATAAGAATTAAAAAAATTAAAAAATAAACAATGAAACCGAACATACAAACGATAGAATAAAATGAACTCAACTACACACCCTCTCTTTTCTTTTATCTGCCCTTAAAGATACCTATAAAACATCAACTCAAGTCTTCTTACTTAAAAAGAACATAATCCTGAAGGCGACTAAGAAAGTCGAAAGCGCTCGAAAAAATGGCCGAATTAAGAACAATCGGGGAAATACTCTACGGATTTCCCCCTGAAACCAGAAGGATAGCTCGACGGTTTGAGAACCTCCCGAAGAAGATTTACCTTCGAGGAAGTGGCGTGACGTTCAACAACGCTTGCTTGGATATATATATATATATATATATATATATATATATATATGTGGGAAATGAAAAACGAAAAACGAAAACCGTTTCGTCTTTACTTGTAAGACTTCCTCAGGATGATAAATTTAAGAAAAATGTCATACAAGTACATGAAAATATTGAGTTTACATATTGGGTTAATGAGAAGAAAAAGTAGCCACTACTGGGAGCACAGGACCGACTTCCTTCAATCCGGACCTCGGTCCTGCGCTCCCAGTAGTGGCTACTACTTCTTCTAATTAACCCATCATGTCAACACAATATTATCATGTACTTGTATGCCATTTTTCATAAAATTATCATCCTGAGGAAGTCTAACAAATAAAGACGAAACATTGATGAATACATAAAACAACATCTTTTTGGTTTTTCCTTTTTCATTTCCCATTACGTTGGATTACCTTCATCCTTCCTTTCTCATATATATATATATATATATATATATATATATATATATATATATATATATTTATATATATTTATATATATATATATATTTATATATATTTATATATATATATTTATATATATTTATATATATATATATATTTATATATATTTATATATATATATATATATATATATATTTATATATATTTATATATATATATATTTATATATATTTATATATATATATATATTTATATATTTATATATATTTATATATATATATATATTTATATATATATATATATATATATATATATATATATATATATATATATGTATATATATATGTATATATATATATATAATGTGTATTCTTATGCCTTTATTTTTTTTTTTGATTTCTCATTGTTTTCAGGAGTCGTCAAAAACAAGCGCCCTCAGATTAAGTAATGTATCCGGAATTTTTCATATCCTCATAGCGGGTCTGGTAGCCGCCATGCTGGTTGCTCTTCTGGAATATCTGTTTCATTCGAAAATGAGGTCAAGAAAGAACAAGGCAAGTTACACAAAAACACGCTTCCCTCTCTCTTTTTTATCTCCCACATATTCCCTCACCCCCACTCCGACATCCTACTCCTATTTCACACTCGTACACGCCCTCCCTCCTCATCCTAGTCCTCCTTTTCTTTCTTGTTTTTCCGAAAGGAAAAATAAAACAATACAAAATATTGAAAAAGAAATAAAAAGAAATATATGTATAACATTTTCTTTTTTTCAAATGAGTGTATACGATAGTATATTTTTTTTGTTTTTTCGTATGTTAGTTCATGTTTAATGTAAAATTATTAGCTTGTACTGCGCATGCACAAATTTAACTTCCGCCAAGAATGAGAAAGATACTTGTTTTTTTCTATAGTTCTTACTAATTTGTATTCATTTGCTGTAGTGTTGTATTTTTGTTTAGTTTTTTTTTAACAGTGTGCATTTCCAAAACCTATTTATCAATGTTGTTCGTGTCTAACCTTAACACCTAAATTAAGACGAACAGTTTTTCTGTTTTATTTGGATTAAACTCTACTTTCTACGAATCACCGACGTTAAGCTTTGTTAAAAGTGGTCAGAATTAAAATGGTAACAGTTTGAATACAAACTACGATAAGTCTTGTATTAGAAGTGGCTGGATAAAAGCCACCCTATCTAATACACATAGGATTACAACTATAGTTGAATAAATAGTATAATACTAGTCTAGACGACAGAACTAGAAATAACATCAGTTCCTCCCCACTTATTCTATCATTACTTCCGGTTTACTTCAATTTCTCTTGAACTTAAGCAATGCCCGGCCATTTGAAACGCCGTTGGAGATTACACACCACTTGCTTTACAATAAATTTATCATAGTTGTATCCATAGACTCAAGACGCTGATGGGCAATGTTTAGTTTTGTTATAACATGTGCTACAAGTATAGAACATTTCACAAGAGTAAGTTTACGAAGCAGGTACAGTGTTGAAGAATGAGTCAACAAGTGAATATAAATAGATCCAGCCTAATATATATATATATATATATATATAGAGAGAGAGAGATAGAAGAAAAAAGAGTGATAAATATGCGACGATTGTCTAAATTTATTTCAAATTTCAATTGTTCAATGCAAGGTGTAATCAGTAATAAACTAGTGTTTATTTTTCTTTCCTTAAGCCAAGGCTTTTCATAGTACATGTATTGTATTAGTTTCTGTAAATGTAAATCCGTAGAAACTCCAGTGTTTATAAAAAGTGCTCAATAACAAGTAGAGCTGTTTATAAGTATAATGTTTTATTTATACATACATTATTGGTTACATATGTGCATACATGTTTCGGTTGCACTTTTCCCAGAAAGTCAACCTCATCAGACCAATAATTTTCGAGAAATGGATGGATTTGAAGAATTTTCTCTCCTAAATAAATCTTTTTGGGGTTTAGTCATTTTCTATTTCTTATGAATTAGTATCGGATTTTTGGTCTGATGAGGTTGACTTTCTGGGAAAAGTGCAACCGAAACATGTATGCACATATGTAACCAATAATGTTTGTATAAATAAAAATGTATACTTATATATTTATATATATATATATATATGTGTATGTATGTATGTATGTATGTATGTATGTATGTATGTATATATATATATGTATGTATGTATGTATATCTATAGATATGTATGTATATATATATATATATGTATATATATATATATCTATATGTATATATATATGTATGTATGTATATATATGTATGTATATATATATATAAGTATGTACATATATGTATGTATGTATATATATATATGTATGTATATATATATATACATACATACATATATATATATACATACATACATACATATACACATATATGTAGAGTAGCGTTCTATTGTTGTTGGTACACGGTTTTCTTGGACGAATCTTACTTAATACTTTTCTTAGCTAAATTAACTTGAAGATAATCAGTTGTCGTCTGCTAGTTATATACATATGCAGATAGAGCCTTAATAAAACTGCTACTATATATATACATACATACATATATATATATATATATATATATATATATATATATATATATATATATATATATTTATTCTAGAGATGAAAGATGAGAATAAAAATTGTAAATATACAATATCCAAATCTCTTTGCTCTGAACTTCTGATGTTCTAATAAATATTGTATCTAACAATTTTTTATTCTCATCTTTTATCTCAAGAATTGATTGCGCTATTCAATATATTGAGCTTCATATGATCACGATAGATTACTATTAAACGATAATTCAATTATCTTTTATTTAATTAAACATTTACATATATATATATATATACATATAGGTATATGTATTTATATATACATATATACACATAGGTATATGTGTACATATATATATATATACATTTATATATGTATATATTTATATGTATATATACATATATATATATATATATAAATGTACATACACATATATGTAAATGTATATATACACAGATATATCTATATATATATACATATATGTATATGTATATATATATACATACACACATATATATACGCATATATATGTATATATATACGTATAGTTGTATATATATATATACATATATATATATGTATATTTATGTATGTTTATATAAATATATATATATATATATATATATATATTCCCGAAACAGTTTTCCATGGTAAACAGCTGATGATCCCTTAAATAATGTAAGAGGCAAACTAATATAATAACTGTAAAAATTAAATTGGCTTACATGAGTGATTTTCAACTGAACGACTTCGGACTTAAAGTTTGTTTTTTTGTTTTTTTTCCTTATATATATATATATATATATATATATATATATATATAGTCTCAGACGTTTCTCAACCATTAAAACTATATAATGAAAACAAACAAACAAAAAAACCCTTAAGTCCGAAGTCGTTCAGTGGATGTTATGTATTTTTATGTATTTGTGTATATAATTTATGTATTTTTATGTATTTGTGTATATAATTTTATATATTTTCAAAGCGTCATTTTATTACCTGTAGTAGTATAACTGTGGTAATGGTCCTCTGAAGAGAAGAATCATCTTTGAAAACTCATGAGCTAAGGACTTAAGGATACTTTGCTTGAAGTTTGAATTCTAATAAAATTTGATTGACACCTTATTTTATTACTTCATTTCATATTATAATATATATATATATATATATATATATATATATATATATATATATATATATATACGTGAGTGTGTGTATGACAGAAAACATCGTAGTAAGAATAAGGGAGACAGGGAAGCGAAACGGTTTCGGAACTTGTAAAAACAGAAACTGAGGCTTTGTACACAATGTTAGAATATAACGTAAAATGTTATAAGTTGCCAAAGAAAACAGTATTTAGATTTTTAAGCTTCATCTCTCCAGAATGTATTTTTGTTTTTAACGGCATGTCACTATATAATATGTATGTCAGCCATACCTGAGTATTCTAATAGAGGATGTCAACAACAGACAGAAGTGGTATTTAACAGTGACAAGAAAGTGAACAGATCTCGCTGCTGCTTATTCCTTCTGAAGAAATTATAAACTTACAATAAAACTCTTCCAATATCCATGTATTGAATTTACATGGATATGATTAATTCAAAGCAAACATAGTAGCAGTATTATTAAGGCTTTTGCTGTATATGTATATAACTTGCAGACGCCAACTGATTATCTTCAAGTTAATTTAGCTAAGAAAAGTATTAAGTAAGATTCGTCCAAGAAAACCGTGTACCAACAACAATAGAACGCTACTCTACAATTTCAATATATATATTAATTTTATTAACAAAAATGCTTTTATAAAAGAGTATTGTTGAATATCTGTCTGGTTGTGAGTTTAAGGAACTGGTTGAATGAAATAATGAAAAAAAGTTTATGTTTATTTTTATTTTTAAAAAATCACCTGCTCTTCCGTTAATCCTTCTTTATAGCTTACATGTCTTCAAAACTAGACGGTTTTCATGACGCCAGTATAACTTGGAAAAAAGAAAACATTGACTAAGAGAAAGAGCACGGAGTTAACACCACTGATATATGTTTTAGCATGTTTTACTGTGCATTGTTCGTTTCACAGAACATATAGCTTAATATTATGTTACGGCATTTATCAGATAAGCATTGACAATTTTTTATTATTTGGATTCTTCGGACTACTGTTCTCATCCAAGATCAGCAGAGTAGTTCGAATAATACAAATAATGCAAATTATCAATCCTAATCTGAAAAATTCCGAAACGTAACATCAAATCAGTACGGACCCGTCATAATTCAGAACTTAGAAGAACATCTAACATTAAAGTTTTCTGGTGACAGTTTCAATACAAAGTGCTGTAAGTTTGGTATTGGCAGAGACTGTAAAAGCGAATATCTCGAGTACCCTCATAATTAAACTATCGTTGGAATAGTAGGGATGCTGGTCTCTCTCAGGCCATGCTCGTCGACGACAAAACTCGAAAATAACACCAGTTCTTCTCAACTTATAATATTACGTTCGCCTGGTCTTGAGCAATGCTGAGTCATTGGAAGTACCGTAAAAGATTACATAACAAACACTTACCTTACAATAAATCTACCTAAGAAACTCCTAAAAATTATATAAAACCGGTACGAATTCGAAATAATAGGGAAATGGACACATATTGCGAGAATAACATCCACGGTGAGAACAGTAGTCCGTATACTTCAAATAATCCAAATAATCCAAATAGCTTAACGATCTACAGAAGCAATATAATGAGAGCTTACATTATAATTTTGTATTCCCAATATACGTTAGATGATAACCAAATGTTTCCTTGTCGTTCATAGTCCAAACATAACACAGATTCGCGTTATTATTCTAACGGATCTCATATACATTTTCTTTTATTATAAAATTTCAAAAATAAATGTTACCCAACTTTGAAATAGATCAATTTCTTTTCTTAGTAGTTTAAATTTTAATCAGTTTATTAAGGAAAAAGGCAATAACAATTGTGCAGTAATGTTATAAAACAAGTTAAGTAGGCCCAACAGTCTCACTTTAATTCCGTAGCATTTGTATAATCAGTCACGTACTGATAAGGAGTATATGGCTACGATCCAAATATAAATAACTCGCTAATGATTTTACATTAAGAAAATAACTCCACTTACTTGAGGTTTTCCTTAAATGATTTAATAAAATTATTAAATAACAATGATAAACACAATGATGTTTTAATGAATGTTTTGTGTGTTAAATGGAAATCTTGCATCATTTTAATCCCATAATCATGAATTTTCGTAAGATGTAAAGTGTGTATTCATAATGGCAATACAGGGCATAACTATTAACTTGCCAACAAGTTACAAATAGTAATTTAATATGCATACGTCTATATTAATTACATCCGATGAGAGAATACGTACACAAAATCCATCTTGTCATACGTTTCCCCTTCTTTGACAATGTTACATGTGCACATCCGATAACATATCACATCAAAATTCATCAATAGTCTGCTATCGTGGTTGCGTCCTATCAACTGTCGTGTCACTCATGTCATCGAGTTTCTCTGAAAGCTTGTCCGAGTAATTGTGTAAATGATGTATCTTGATGTTCATTCTACATATAATTACATGCAAAGACAATAGTAGATCCTTTATACTATGTTGTTTATTGTCAGCCTTCGAACAAGAATTATGGACCTCCTCAAATATGCATGCCCTAATTCTGACATGAATTATACATTGATTGTTTAAACGAAATGTGAATATTTTATAAGTGTTCTTATTTTATATTCCTTAAATACTCTCGCAGTTTTCTTTTCATAACCAAGGGCTGATGAGAAAGTTTAACATATAGCTGATGAAATCTGCAATATGGTAAAGCTTTGACAAGTTTCTTAATTGCACAAACTGTTTTATGATGTGGAGGAAAGGCAATGTTTTTCCTAGTAACCATATTTCTGATGTTTTAAGACCAGACATCAAAATGTGTATTTATCACCATTCATTGGTAACCCAGTCATCAACCACAACCCTATTATTTCAGTAGAACAAGAAATAAATGTACTTTGTAAACGCCTTTCTTACTCAATATGAAAATTCCTTCTTTCCAAACATGTACAAATTACCAATTCAGTGACACAGTATTCTACCTTTATAGAAGAATCTTGATGTTCGCATGATGTTCTTTCATTTTAATATAATTTCTTATGAGGATTTAGCCATACTTATTTCCATTATGAAGTGAAATACATTTTAAGCTTCATTCAGAACTGCTAATAAACTGTTTCAAGTCATTTCCCAAAGAAGCCAGTTCCTTACAATCATTAAATTGAAAATATGCTCATATGTATGCATTTTCTTTAATTCTACATCTATGTTACGATGTAAAAAAACAAATGTACCAGCTTTCAACACTAGTTCATCTTGTAAAGTAGAAAACAAATAAGGCGGACACCTTGGGCTTATACAAATCTATTAACAGATCATTCAATTCAAGCAGACCAAACAAATAATAGTTATCACAATCTGCATAAGATAACTTTAAAATAACATCTTCGCTTGTCGAAGGAGACGAATTGGGTGATTAAACATCAATATCTGAAACTCAGTCAATACCAGCAACTGGTCGACTGGCAGCCTGAAGAGTTGGGCATTTTACTTGTTGTATAAGTTTATCTAGCAATTATAGAAGTAGCAGTTATTCAAATAGTTTGTTGATTCTCTTTGCACTCCAATTCCGAGTGTAAAATTATCCCCTTGAAACCCTGATCGCAATGTTTCTTCACATGTGTTTGCATAATTTGTAATGACCGGGCTTTTTGTACTGTAATATAAGCAAGGTCTATCTTGTTGACAAATTCATTAATGTTACATGTTTCGTTTTGCGAAGTTATGTTTCTACATGTATAGCAAAAAAGTCATGTTGTAGTCAGAGCTGTTAAACCTCAAATGTACAAAGCAATGTTCTAAAATGTTCTAAAACGCAAAAAACAAATTAGTAATAGGATTAATCCAAGAGATTTTACAAGAATCGTGCACAATTCTGATTGGTTATTTCTTATGAGGTAATCTCAAGTATTTTCCTGGTAAGCATCAAGAAGTAATGCCTGAATGACATCCTTGTTAGTATTAATTTAAAATACCTAATCAACACCGCGTTTAGAACTAGCAATAGAAGCTATACAAAAAGTGTTTTTACTTATTTGATAGCTTACAAAATAAAAGTGCAAAATGATTCTATATTGTACACATATTTCAAAATGATGTATATATTATATTCTTTGTATTAATATACTATATTCATTGTATAGTATCGTAATGGGTAATATTATATATATATATATATATATATATATATATCTGTAAGTAAATTGCTTATCATTATTCAAATGAATCCTTTGAATATAATCATATATATTCAGACAACCAGGCATAAATAATACACCATTGAACATCTGATTTAATTTGCATCGATTAATTATACGACCACTTAAATATTTGTGACCTCGTTCCTATATGACAACAAAATATCTTAAAACTGTGATGAAAACTGAGTATTTTCCTGCAAAATAGATGCGAATGTGATACATTGATAACTGGACGTGTAATGAGAGCAGTTTTAACACTATATTTGAATTCAACAGTTCTAATATGTAGAATCAGCTACAAATCCCCATGTTAGAAAATACTACTTGGGTTGTTGACCAGTGTAATTTGTGTAACCTTATGAGAATATAAATTAATGAGCATAATGGAACATTAAAATATGTCTGGACGAATACAAGAACTTATCAGTTTCTTTATAAATAGGGCACCACCAGTAAAGTGAAAAGCATTTCAGATTTTAATCAGATTTAAAACGTAGTTCTATTAAAAATATTAGGTTGTCTCTAAACATTGGAAGACGCTTTGATCAATTAATGACCGGATGATATGGGCTCAAAGCAAAACGTAAAGGTAACACATAAGTAGCATAAGCTTTAATTAGAATTAGAACTCAAATTAAAATAAATAGCGGATGAGAAAGCGTTATTAAACCTACGATTACAAATATGTATTCAAATTGAATACCATTTCTTTAGTAAATTCTAATGTCAGTATTAATTTTAAATTATTCTAAATAGGCAGAGACGCATTCAAAATTATTTAAAAAAAGTTAAGATAAGACTCAGCTTTGTTCTTGTGAATGAAGGCGTCACTTACATTCTACACGATACACCCTTACGTGTATTTATATTAGGCTAGCTGAATGTGTTCATTGCCAAATCCGTTTGATTTTCTCTGACGTTTAGAGTAAAAGGCAATCGAAGAAGTCAGTCGTGCACTTATCTTTGGAAAATGGTTCACTAAATCGACTCAGCATGTTTTCTATGTTTGCCAAATATTTATTTCTTTTATCGAGCGATTTTTATATTCTTTTCGTTATTGTTGTCATTACAATCGACTTAATAATCGGCAATATTTATTTTTTTTAGAGTAATTCCGGGAGATTTGACTTTTATTCTCTCTTAAACCACACTGTGTATATTGAAATGATTTACAGAAATAATAAAACAAACTTTACTATAAAACTGTTTAGAAGCATTGCTCGATAAGATCTTAGAGACAATTGATTGTAAGTAAATGTTATGAAGAAATATAGTTAAAGTTTGCAGTGTGAAAAACTTAATTATACAATATATATATATATATATATATATATATATATATATATAACGTTGAGAGATTGACGTTCTTTTTCTCTCAATTGTTTTCTCCAACTGAAACAATTTCCCCCTCATATCCTATTCGATTTTCTTAGTTGTTAATTTATAATTCTAACGTTTCCTCTTAGAGGGTCAGACGATAAGGCCTTAAGGAAAATCTTAGCAATTTTCTTTATTCCCACCCGCCCGTTTCATTGATAAAAAAATTGGGTCCTCTGAAATTTATCCTACGATTTTGTTTTACGCGAAATTTATATATATATATATATATATATATATATATATAGGTATGCCAGTCTTAGACGGTACTTTGTCTTAGAATGATCATTGTTTAATTTCGTCTTGTTGTTATACAAGTTATCGTATATTTTGGTCTAGCTGTTAATTTTTTCGCCGGGTAATTTCGATCCCGATTGTCCAACGTTTCACCACTTCGGTCTAACATTCTCAGGCTACATAAATTTAAATAAGTACACCCAATATGTTATCAAGTATGCCCTAACGAAGCAGGCCTTCTCTGTAGCCAAGAAAACTAATACTCCTCTAAAATCTTTACTATATACAAAAGCACCATTCGCCCGTGCATGAAGCATTGTTGCCATATCAGAGCTAATGCAAAAACAACTAGACACATTGCAAAAAAAATAATTTCTCACCTAATAGGTTCCGCACTCTCTGCACATCTGTAGCCCTATGTCGCAGTGTTGAATCCCTGTCCTTGCGTTACACGTCGTGTCATAGAATGTCGTCAGATGACCTTACTACGCCTGCATCTCTCGAACGTAAATACCACCGATCGACTCGACCAGCGGCTAGATACGACACATTCATTGTCGATACCAAGATGCCGGATGATTTTCTCGGACCGTTTACTTTTGGAATTCCGTCCTTGCTCCTTTATATCCCGAGCGTAGTAACATGCAGAAATTTAGATGTACACAAATATAATTTGCCCAACTTCGACAATAGTTGACCTCTAGAAATATGACCTCAATTACAATTGCTCGTTACGCTTTAGTTACAATATGCCTTTTATTTGTAGTTAAAAATAAATAAAAGAATAAAATTAGGCTTTAACTTAAAAATCGTAGTTTTCTCAGCCAAACACCTTAGTTATATTGCCCTATTCATAAAAAAGTAATTTAGTCGACAATAGTTGAGAGCGATCTGAGCGTCTTTTTTCATTGTCTATGGTTAGTCCACTTACCCTTGAACCTCAACTTATAATGCTGAATGTTCAGTAACAGGGTAGTGAATACTATATTTTTCAGTATGTGCTATGAGATCATCGATCATTTTACCCCGATCTACGGGCTGATTAACGGACACTGTAGTCATTAAAAAAGTAAATCAAACTACATAATACATATGAAGTAGTTATAAAACTTATTACTAAATATATTTTTGTAAATTTTATATCTCCACCATTTTTGTAAACGCTAATGTCAGTCTGCATATTAGAATGTTTTAAATAAAAATGAAAGCAATGCATACAAATTAAATAAAGTAAGTGTCAGTATGATCTCATGAAAGAATGACAGACAGACAGTCAGACAGCATACCTTTGTGCGTGCATTTATACTGACGATCTGATAGTTTTCTCATGCCAATACCTTTTTACTTTCTATTACGCTACGATTAAAAGACAATCGAAGAAGTCAATAAAACACACTTATCTTTAAGTCACAGCATATTTTGCGTTTGCCAAATCGTTATTTGTGATTCGGAGTTCGATTATATTTATTCTATTCTTTATTGTCGCCATTGAAATTGACTTAATTGTCAGCCATATTTTTGTACAGTTTATATTAGTAATAACACAGTGTTGAGTTTCTCTTAAAGAGAACCATGTGTACAACGATTACTTTCTACACGCACATTTTACAGAAATGTAGTCCGAATATCCAAAATTATACAAATTATCTAAATTATGTTCCACTTAGTTGTTTTCTCTGACATTGTGTAATGCGCGTCAAGAGTGACCACGCCAATAATGTTTCATGCATCAGAAAAAATACGGTGCCTTTCTTGACACCGATGGTGCTGAACTCATAATATTTATACATCAGTATTCAATTGAGACTTTTTTTATATTTCTACAAAAAAAGAATCGATATATCTCAGCATCTAAAAGTGTAAAACAAATAAACTAATTCGTCGTGGAGTAATATATTTCTTAGATGTAAATGTATTTTTATGATATTTAAGGCAATTATCAGATCTCATTACCGTAATAGATATAACGAATTATTATATGTAGTATACTTATAATAGTTATCAATATTATTAATTTTTCGAATTCAACAGGTGTTATCTCGTTACATTCGCAGGGCGACTTTATTGCCGAAAATATTATCAACGTCTTTATCAATAACTTATCATATTATAGTCAGGAGATCAATATACTTTTAAGAATAAATGGCTTAATTGAAATATATGAAGAATAAAATGAATGAATTCAGAAATAACTATGTGACCCGACCGTTTTCCGGGGAGGGTATGAACTCTGTAATTTGCGTCTTGGGGAGGTCTCTTAAAAGGCTGTTACATATCAGACACGCCACACCGGCTCTTCGGACTTAATGATAGTTACATTCGTCTTAAATGAATGGGTTTATACCAGGTTCCGTATTTGATTTGGATACACGACGGTGTCATTAGGCGTCATTATTTCTGCCTTCATTAATTCTCTCTAGGGAGTTACTCATCTACTGGAACTGCTGTGGAAATGAAGGCTTGTAATAAGGAAACAACACGTTACTTTATATATAGAACATATATTGATTCATCTGAAGAAACATAATACTTCGAAAATCGTCTGAAGTTTGCAAGAAACCGACGTGCACGGGTCGATAATAAAAAAAACTGGTTTAGATCTCCTTGCTGCAATAAAAGCGGGAGAAAGAGAGAGAGAGATGGAGAGAAGGAAAGATACAAACAAAATAGAGTCGTTGCTGTTCCCAGTTTTTAACATACATTGGATGACAGTTGATTTGACCTTTCAACCCGGCAGCCGACATTTCTTGATTGTTAATATTTAAGTCGTCATCTAACTCGCACCGGCGACCCAACCGCGTTGATATAAACAGCATGGCGTCTGATGCGTGCTGACATATTGAATTGCAGCAATGTCGACCATGCGTGCCCCCCTCCAGGGAGCAATCTAAGAAAGGTAAACGGGTGTTTAAATGTGGAGAACATCAGCTTAACCATTAGGGTCACTAGCCTTATTACATTGATCCTTTCTATTTGCGTGAATTTTGCACTTATTGGCAAACGTCAAAATCTAGTTCAACTTATACAAGGATAGTGCAGATTTTTGTTTCACAAGTTATATTTGCATTACGTTTCGATTTAAATTCTCTTGACATCAACCAGTGGTTTGGCATTGATCTATCCCCTCCGCCCAAGAGCATTATTACTGATTGATAAACAGCCTCGATGAAGCTTTTAATTTCCTCACCTTAACAAGTAGATGGACAATGCTATCTAGTACTATAGTCTGTCTGTAACTGTTCGCTTAGAATCACTAGGTACTCATTTTTTCATATTTAACTCCTCAAAGACGGATGTTTTAAAGATCGAGAACTTCGATCCAGTGTTGATCAGTGCCTCTATCCGTCGACCCCTTACTTTAACGATAAAATACATCCCTGAGATCTGGTTTAGGAATTTGTGTCACTGGGCTCCTCTAATTTTTCGCGTTTGTTTCCTACTTATGTTGTCTTCGGTTTGCCCGTGTCGGACGGCTTTTACTACCTCCCTGACATCCATGTCGTCGTGTGTTATCTTTTCCGGGGTCCTTCTTTCTTTATATACTTGACATGGTTACATGTTCGGGTATCCGGTGTCAAATCATGCCGGTGATAGTTAGTGGGTTTAAAGGGTACCCTAGTTTTTTTTTTCTTTTTGGGGTGAAGTCTCTCTCTGGATTTTATTGCAGAAAGATAGATTCAAATACAGTTTTTATTTTTGAATTGAGTAATTATGCCTCTTCGAAAATGAATAAATATATCACGTGACGACAGGGTATTCTTACATTTGGTTGATTCAACCATAGGCTGTTTTTGTAACATATCTAGGATGACAGTTGATTTGATCTTTTGAACCCGGCAGCCTACAGTTTTGGATTGTTGATTTTTAGGCGTCATCTAATTCGCATCGGCGACCTGACCGCTTTTATATAAACAATATGTGGTCTAATGCATGCTGACATATTAGATTGCAGCAATGTGGGCCCTGCGTGCCTCATTCAGAGATACATCCACACAAGATAAAACGGCTTTTAAATGTGGAGAACACCAATATGGTCACTATAATTGTTACAGTAGTAAACATAATTTAAAAAGGAATCTATGAGTCATATATACTGTTTTTGAAAATAATTTAGTAGGTTATTTTTTTATTATTAAAGAAGATGATGGCATAAAAGATGTATGACTTAATTAGAGATGTAATTACTAAATATTCAATATTTGACTCAGAGGTAAAATATATTAAAGTAATGGCGGCTGAGTTTGTAAAAAGTTCATACTCAATAGGAGTGTAAAAATTACAATATTATCGTCTAGCAACCTATTGTGTACTCTAAGTAAAGTTTGTTATCTTTCATTATTTATTTAAAAGCCATGTAAAACAAATAGTCAACTACCCCTTCTATTGGCCCTTTTAATATATATCGTCTTACTCTTTTTACTAAAAAAAAATAACTATTTTTGACGAAACTCAAACAGACTGTGTCGTGTAGGCTGCGCTATTTCTGTTTTTGTAATTTCTAATTTTCTTTCAATTACCTATAGCCAGTTTTCATTTCGATTTGATCAAAGATTCGCCCGTTCTTTTATTTTTTTATTTCCAAACTAACATACATTTTTTTCTACATTACATGGCATATTCAGAAGGAGAGATATTCGCGACAATTCAAACAAAAGCTGATAAGAAAAGCAAAAAAAAATACTTTGCAATTTTCTCTGGGAATTTGCATTACACAATAATGCATCTTTCTTCGCGAATGCCTGTCTCCCATTCGTTTGAACGCAAGAAAACCCAATCACATATCCTCAAACAATGCTTCAACATATGTCCAAACATCTTTCGCCATTTTATTTGTACATTCAAGCTTACGCACGCGCAATATACCCGATAACTTTGCCTACGCATGCGCAGTTTTGAATCTTCGCATATGTGGGCATACGTTAAGGCTTCAGAAAATGTTCTGCGTACGGACTGCCTTTTCTATCAAATAATTCCTTTTATCTGAACGAATACAGGTTTCCTAGTGTAGGAATTCTTGCATTACATTACCCGGTAGAGGTTTCCAATCATTAGCTTTTGTGACATAGTTACCTATTCTACACTTGTTTAACAGAGGAAATGAATGAAAAGAAATCGACAAAAAATAATCAATACGTTCTCGAGCATGCATTATACTTTGCGGTTTCATTGAGCCTAACTTTATCAAGTGGCGGTGTGTAGTAGTTAAAGGCACTGGCTGGTCGAGCTATCAAGTTCGAGTTTGTTCTGTCGGCCATACTAATTTTTTGTTCACAAATACACTCGAATATCCTCCCTCCAGCTATGGGTTAAATGGTAGAGTAGTACACAAGCAAAGGAGAAATACAAATCTGCAATAACACCAAACATTGTATCATTATCTCTACTTTATTTCCAGTCGCACTGGACACATGTCCGACACTGACTGGAATTTTTTCTGGAAAAATGAAGCCCTTTTTTAACAATTGAATAGATTTTGTATTCATTTAAAAGTTTTATTCTTAATCCATAAACTTGCCTATATAATTGCTCCATCCCGTATATAGAGCAGTCATTTTTTCAATACTGGGTTCTTTTTTAAAGATATAAATAATATTTTTATTTTTTCCTTATATATATATATATATATATATATATATATAGAGAGAGAGAGAGAGAGATAATATTTATATTTATAAATATATATAATATATATTCAAATATATATATATATTTATATATATATAATATATATTTATATATATAATATATATATATTTATATTTATATATATATAATATATATATATATTTATATATATTTATATATATTTATATATATTTATATATATATATATTTATATATATTTATATATATATATATATATATAATATATATATATTTATATATATTTATATATATATATAATATATATATATTTATATATATTTATATATATTTATATATATATATAATATATATATATTTATATATATTTATATATATTTATATATATATATAATATATATATTTATATATATATAATATTTATATTTATATATATATAATATTTATATTTATATATATATAATATTTATATTTATATTTATATATATATAATATTTATATGTATATATATATATATTATATTTATATTTATATATATATATAAAATATTTATATTTATATATATATATATAATATATATATTTATATATATATATAATATATATATTTATATATATATATAATATATATATATAATTATATATATAATATATATATTCATATATATATTATATATTGCACGTCTTCTTAACTCTGCATCGTTTTGCGAGACGAGCCCTTGAACAAATATTAATACTTTGAAATTGTCCGCTGTCACGGATGATAACTTAAAGTCGTCACAATGTTTATTGACGATCGAAGCAAACGTTGAGTAATCCTGGCTTTCTTTTCGCGTAAGGTTCATACATTTCCACCTTTTGTTGAATAAACTTGTTTTGGGGCAATATAGTTCCATTAACATTTTAATGGTTTCATTGAAAGATAGTTCGCCCGTTTTCTTCGGCAGAATATAATCGACAAATTTTGTATGCTCTGCCGTACCTAGTCTACGAAGAACTAAACGAACCTTTTTCTTTTCCGACCATGTGCTACAACTAATGTCGAAAAAATCCTGAAATCGACGGTACCATGATTCGAAGTCTCGGTCCTCTTCAGGCACATAGTTTAAGGTTTCTATAGCTGACCATATTGCATTTTGGTTGAACGCATCGCTGTCGTCATTCGTCGTATTTATAATTGCTTGTGCAAGCTGTTCAAATTTTTCTCTCTGATTGAGTCTGTTGCTCTAATTGTAAATTTTTTATCCCAATCAATTGTTCGTCTAAAGATTTTCTATCTTCTCGCTTTTGTGCTAAATTCTTTTCCTCAAAATACTTCAACAAACTTATTTGCTGCGACTGAAATTCGTTCTGTAGAGACTGAAGTTTTTCATAGTTTGCCTTCTGTTGAGCAAGATGTTTTTCATCGTTTGCCTTCTGTTATTCTGATTGAAATTTAATCATCTCCAATATCTGTTTCGAGACATCTTCCATGATTAAAGAAATACTTTCTTGAAAAAGAATTAGTCACAAATAGTCCTTCACTATTTGTTTTCTTTTCAAATGCTTACTGTTTAATAACAAACTCACCCCTTCTCATCACTGCGTCATTCGGGTCTCGAATTCGACCGGCACTTGCTAATCTTTTTTTTCTTCTTTCAAAGTTCTTTGAAAAAAAAAAGATTTTATTAATCCGGCTTATTGGGTAATTCATTTAACAAATTATTTGTATTTTTGTTCGCATCTGGAACCTTTTTCCCCCCAATAAGTCCGTTTGCCTTTCAGTGTAGGCTGAAAATGCAAAATAGCAAGTAATGGCTATATTAAAAATTGACTGGTTATTCAAGAAAGTAACTTGGTTTTACTTGTCAGATTCTTTTTTTCCGACTATACGATTTTACAGTGACATGTCTGTTCCACAAAATACGTTTGACTATATCAGACACGAAAAAAGGTTTTTGTAGTATGGAGTTTTTTTTTATTCAAACCTGTCAGTTTTATAAGCACATGGTATTTCAATTTCATTTGTTGCACGAGGTAAAATCTCGTATTGAAATACGAAGAACACAAATAGTAAAATCTGTCTTACTTTTTTTTTCGTCCAGTAATTGTTTAAACTGGTTATCTCTTGTAAGGCAGACTCGTCTCAAAATTGAATGTATTCGATGTTTCCAATATCTTCCCGAAAATTGTAAAGCACAGGGTTTTTTGGGTTTTTTTTCAAACGGGTTGAATTTTATTTTTCGAAAGTTGACCGTGTTGTAGACACTGGTTTATCACTCACAGGTTGCAAGGTCCAAGGTGTTTCCAACGAAGTCATTTACGAATCACTCGCCGCCAGTTGTTGTGGACACGTTTAGGGGTACCAACAATGAAATAAAAGAACAACAGGTTTAGAGATAATAATAATAACGAATTGTATTGAACAGAGAAATTATACACATGTCAGTGTTGGCAGTGCTAGTGCCAACATGTGCCTCAATATTTATTTGCGTAAACTTGTACACAAAATGTGGCACAAGACCAAAAAGGGGGTGGGGAAAGGATCGGTCATCTCTAACTTACAAAACTCAACTTAGCTAGTTTCAATCATGACCACCATTTACCATAATACCGCATTCATACTATACATCCATCGCTACTCACCATAAGAATTCATACCATGCAATCCTACTTAAAACCCATATAAGAAATATGCAATGGGGGAGAGGACTAAAAATTAAAAATATGATATATACAATGTAAAAGAAATAAAGATTAGTAACCCCCCCCCCCCCGTTATTGAAATGTGGCAGAGATGCCGATTTGCCGGTCGATATCGAAAACTCGAAAGAAAGTGGTTGATGCAGGCCCCAACGTTTTATTCTGACCATCTCCTTCGAAAATATCGAAAGGTGACCTGCATCGCCGGCAAATTTGGCACTCAGTCACCTAAGTGGAGAGGGAAGGGGAGTGGGGCAGAAAATAAAAAGGGGAGTGGGATGAGGACAAAATAAAAGGGGGCATGTAATGGAATCAATCATACACTAGCTAAATTGTTGAACTACAAACTCAACAGAAAATTAAATAGAAACTAACTTAAAATAAGTCTAAATCTAACTTAAAATTAAATCATAGTTCGTTTCCTGAACCCAATATTCTCTGCCTAAGGCACGTCCAGATACTACTCTAATATAGCGCCAGCCACTCTACACAGTCGTGCTCCAGTCACCCATCTTTCACCAAAATCTGCCGAAGAAGGTTTCACCCTCTCGGCCCTAATGCGAGCCTTCAGGTAATATTTGAACATCGCAATAAGGTCGAGAGAAGTGAAGGTCTCAGCTCCGTAGACTGTCTTGCACCTAGTCTTCCAAATCGTAACTCTCATACTCGCTAGTAAGCTCAAAAACGTACACCGTTTTTGCCTATCGGTTGTCGGAGGCCAGTTGCTCATACATTAATGGGATCTAGGTCAAAAGACGATACGTTAAGAACACAAACCATGTAGCCTGCAAGAAGCTTAATCAGCGGCACGACGATGCGGCAAAAAACGAAGACGTGACTTATGGTCTCGTCCTCATCGCCGAATCTGACACAAGTCGGAGAATTACTCAAGCGTGCTGAATGAAGCCTCTTACCTAGCCAGAGTGCATTCCTAATCGTCAGCCAGTTCAGTGATGCCTCGTCATTGTCAAGGCACCTTGACCCAGGCGCCCAAGGCCAGATTGAGCGGAGCTCCCCCCTCGTAAAAGCGAGCCCCTCAGGCCTATCATTTCGGAGAGTCCCCCTAACCATTACCCGATATAATGATTTTCGAGACAACAGCAGGGTGTCAGCGAGGCTTTCTGTCACCCTTGAAAGGAACTTCAACGCATGTCTACATTCGCGATAGAAGGAGCACTCGTTTCGGGGTAACCTGTGTGCCTCCCCCTCATCCAAGTGCACACTTCTCAAAGCCGGAAAGGCTTTCTTGGTGTCTTCCTTCAAAAATACACCGTTATCCTCAGATTGTGTACTCATTCGGTCTAGATAAAACAGCCTAAGAGTGTGGCATCGAATTTCGATGCTAGGCATACCCAGACCGCCCTCAGAAGGATGAAGGTAACAAATCTCGCGACGGACCATAGGGGCCTTACCAAGCCACAAAAACTTGAACAGAGCCCGCTGCATCTCCAGCAGTGTATCCTACGAGAGTGGGAGCACTGAAAGACAATATAGGATGATCGGATAAATGTGAGAAGTACACACCTCCGCTCTCCCCTTTAACGAAAGATTTCTGCGGGACCACAGACCAGCTGCTGCCCTAATCGCTTTCAGGACTTCCGACCAATTTTTCTCCAGCTGGAGATCAGGACCAAACCAGACGCCGAGTAGCTTGCAAGGTCCATCTGTCCAGCCAAAGGGTCCCTGCAATGAAACACCCTTCCAAGCACCAATGCGCAAGCCAATAGACTTATCGCAGTTGATTTTGCCCCATGTTACCGTTTCATACATTCTGATTTCTCTGTCGACGACACTAATCTCGGCATTGCTCGTTACAAGCACAGTCAAGTCGTCGGCATAGGCGGAGTACTTCAACATGGTGCAAGAACCTGCCAAAGTAATTCCACGCAGGACCGGATTCACCCTTAGCCTGTTAAGGAAAGGTTCCAAAACAAGCACATGACGCATCGGTGAAAGAGGGCAGCCCTGACGAAGAGATCTGGACAATCTGAAGGCACCAGACCTCATGCCATTCACTTCAACCTTAACACTGGGGTTCGCATACAAGAGGCGAATCCAGGAGCGGAATTGCGATCCAAAACCGGCCGCAGACAAAACAGCCTCCAAGTACCGATGGTCCACCCTATCGAATGCTTTGGACTGATCTGAATTGATCAGCGCGGCTTCAGTGTCGACTTTATCTATGATCAAGCGTATTGAGTGCAAGTTATCCTGAATGGTCCGGCCCTTCACAGAACAAGTCTGTTCGGGGCTAATTAGACCAGGCGAAACAAGTTGCAGACGATTGGCTAAGATCTTGGCCAAAATCTTTAACTCCGCATTAAGCATCGTTAATGGCCGAAAATTATCTAACCCATCCCCACCATTTTTGCTTTTGCGTAACAATTTCACCAAACCCATGGGCAAGTACTGGGGAATAGACCCGTTCCTAAACCAAGAGTTAAACAAAACTGTAGCAATGGTACGAAAATGTGCGACATCCTCAAATACACCTAGTAGGGCTAACCATCAATCCCCGGAGACCTGTTAAGGCCGACCCGCCCTAAGGCTTTCCGGACTTCTTCCTCTGTTATGCAACCTTCGCACCTAGCCGCTTCGGTTGCCTCAAGACGAGAAAAGTCGGCTAAATAGGGGTCGAATTGTGCTAAAGACAAACCGGGTTCTCGAGTAAAAAGATCCTGGAAATGAGAACGAAAAGCCTCCAGAATACTTTCGTTTGTGGTCACGAGTCTCCCATCCGGCAATGAGACACGAGCGATATGTCGATCAAATGCATGTCGATGCTCCTCTGCACGCAGTTCAGCGGCCATGTTTGTCGCCTCGTTAGGCACTCTTTTTAACTCAGCCTTAATCACTAAAGCCTGGTGTTCTTGGATAGCAAAATAAGCCAGCTTGACCTTAATTATAGTAACACTAGAGCCATCCCCCACCTCCACCGCTTGATCTAATCTAGACTAGTGCCACTTTAGCTGCCCTAGTTGATAGATTAAGTCGTCTGCTAAAATCGGCAGTAAAGGACCTAATAACCTTCTTAAAATGAATCCACTTCCTATTCCCAATTACAGCCCCCGTCAATTCCCGCTGTAAGGTTAGTAATAGCTGTTCCTGGTAGCCCTTCACATCGAACAACGAAGTGTTGAGCTTCCAGTACCCAGCTAAACTAGGCTTAGGTCTATCTAAGTTTACCCGGACCCGAACAAGTCTATGGTCTGAGTAAACTATATTATGAAAACTTAGACATTCAACTAATCTTACATCGATTCTCCTAATTAAGAACCGATCGATATAACTCGAAAGTTGTACCGAATCGGAGGCGCGCCTATTTGTCCAAGTCCATACCCTATCACGGGGCCATTCATTTCGGTACTTATCGATAAGATCGAACTTATCGAGGAAGTCCCGAAATAACATAGCATCCCGATCGGTATTAGTACCCCTGGGTCGATTACGATCTAAATCGGGATCCAGGACCGCGTTCCTGTCTCCCGCTAGAATGACCGTCCGAGAAGTAGAATTCAAGAACTGCTCGATTCGCCGAAAGAAAGAACCGACCTCAGAATGGCTATTGGGCGCATAACCCCCAATGAGCCGAAATGCTTTCTCCTTTATGGTAATATCCAGAACGCAAAGTCTCCCTTCCGGATCCATGAAGCTAGGGTCACACGACGCATCTAAAGACTTGCTTACCAGCCAGGAAACCCCCCTAGCAGAAGAATTAAAGTACGCTGAATAAGCATGAAAACCCTTAGCCAGCGCACCCAAATAGTCCCCAGAAATCAAGTGAGTTTCCTGAACACAACATATATCCACTCCGAGGCGCTGAAGGTCTGAAGCGACTCGAAATTTACGAGCGTCGGCCCTCAGGCCCCGGTCATTCAAACTCGCTAGAAGGAGAGCCATGAGGGTGCCTTAGAGTTGGGTTCCAGAAACGAACATAGCAGTGGTCAGGATGCCGACGGCTCTCCCAAAAGATTGATTTGATTGCCCATCTGATCATTAATTTGACCATCATGGAAGATGCCGCCAACATCCAAAGGATAGGTTAGTTTCGCTATCCTATACAGGGCGGGTGTAACCTTATGGGAACCCTCCCAAAACAATCTTTCCTTAAAACGACTAGACCTTCATCTTTGAAGATGGCCATTGGAACGGTGAAATTGAAAGTGTTGTTCGCCTCTTCCAGCATCTGCCATAGAGCCTTCGCTTCTGGTTTCTTCCTTACAACTGTAAGGACTCTAGGGGCGTTGGGGAAATTAGCAGAATCTTCAATGGTTATACCACCGACTTCATTGAATTTAAGGAGCTCATTTATATTGGAGAGGTGGTAATGCTTTACTGTTTCTATTTGGGTGCATGTCACTTTGCAGATATCCTCCCCAGAAAGGAATGCGGTTTTTTTAGTTTTCCTTTCCACAGAAGGGCTCCTCTGCCTTTTCTGTGTAATAGATGGAGGGGGAGGCATGTCATCCATTGGGGAGTAGGAAGGGGAGCAAGGCTCCATAGGAGATGATGGAAAAGGCGAAGGGGAGGGTTTTTTGTGGGTAACGCAGGTGGGGTATTTTTGGGGGTATTGAATGGGGAGACAAAGGTAGAAGGTTTAGGAGAAGTGATTTTTATAGACGATTTAATCGGACTTAGAGGTATAAGCTTGTACTGTTTGTCTAAAATTGGGCCAGTGATTGGGGGGGGGGTATTAATTTGGGAGAATCAGAATTTTTAGAAACTATTGGTTTTGTGATCGGCTGGGGACTTGGATTGGGGGTAGAAATTTTATCTGAAGTGGCTGAATTTTTTCCTTCTTTTTTCTTTTTTTTTCCTACTTTCTTATCTAATTCAGATTTAAGTTCTTTTGCCTTAATGTAACTGTCTTTTCCCGGGTCGTTTTTAAGCATTTCTTTTTCTCTCATTTCTTCGAGAGATTCCCGACACGGGTTTTTTTTCCCCGGAACAATAATCCATCCCGTCTTTTTCTTCAGAAGGTAGAGCATGGAATTCGTCTTCGGAGTCATCAGATGTAGATGTAATAGGTAAACCAATTGTAGCTGGAGGATCGAGGTGGGGGCCAGCCTTGGATGGTCTGTTAATCGGGGGCGTCGTTTTCTGAGTGAATTTTTTCTGTGGGCAATCAACAGTTAAATGACCTAGTTGCTCACAAAACCAACAAACAGGTCTTCGTCCGGCCAATATAATAGGTAGTTTTTCCTCCCCGACTTGTAAATAGTAGGGGATGCTGTCATAAGCTTTCTTGTCGATAAGTATTTCGAAGTTCCATGTACCTGGAAATTCGTCAAAATTGACGTCTGTGATTTCGCCAAATCTTAGAAAAAAGCAGCAATTTTTCGCCTTTTACATAAGGCACATTGAAGATAGAAATTGAAGAACGTCTTCTACCCATGTACTCGATTCGTAAAACAGTCCTGTGTGATAATTTGATTAAGTGAGAGATTAGCACACATTTCTTCGTTAGGAAACAAAGCATTCCAAGTGTTAAATCCCTTACACTTGATTAACCTTTGCGGTTTGAATCCTGCAGTTGCCAATAACTTGCATATTAATTCAGGAGAGGCCCTGATGGATTTTTTTTTCGACAACAAACATGGTTACTGTTCTTTTTTTAATTGCTGCAAGTATAGGTAAATCCACGGTAATTCCTTGTTCAGTAACCATGTGTTCGTATTATTTTGCTTTTTCCACGAAATCTTTGACATTTATAGACATTTTTGGTGGTTTGCACCATTCTGATTTTTCAGTCGTTTTGGACGCAATCTAGTTAATAACTAGAGACACCAAAAAAAAAAAAAAAAAGTGGCAGAGAAAAAAAAAACGTGGCAGAAGAAAAAAAAACGTCGTAAAAGGGAAACCAGTTCAACAATAACAGTCAACGTGAAAACAATAACAACGATAACAATAATCAACAACAGCAGGCAACAATAGATTAAAGAAAAATACTAACTTGACGCAATAAACTCACTCAACACGTAGAGCCTAAATGTCCCTCCCAATGTTCTCCCGTCAAAACCGGTATTTATGGTAGCCGGTTGCTACCATTTAGTTATTATTAAAGTGTAGGTAGGTCACCCACAACAATAATATATATATATATTTATATATATATATATATATACAATATATATATTTATATATATATTTATATATATATATATATATATATATATGTTATATATATATATATACATAATGATGGACTCTCCCGTTGATTTCGACGTATGAGTGCCCGCGCGTGAATTTGTAATTGCAAGGGTTGCGCAATCCGCACCAACCGCTTACCTGAGTCGGCATTGCTTGATTCCAATAGCAAGTATTAATACAAGACGACTGGAAACAATGCCGAGATAAGCAGACAGCACATACAGCACCTGGTATTTCCAAATGGTCACCCATTTAGTACTGGCCAGGCTCGACGCCGCTTAACTTCGGTGAACAAAACCTCTTTAAATCCTGCTTGCAAGATTCGGTGATAAATACAATTGACTGTAAAGAAGGGGGTATCAATTAAAACAAAAACTACATTGCTCATCTAAATGTTGCCGTCGATACAATCGTCACAAGCCATGAATAACTGGCAGCAAGTCTTAACGGTATAATAAACTATTTAGTAGGTGTTAACGTTTTATTTAACTAACATTCCAAAAACTCACCACGCATAGTTGACAGTGAAGCTATCAAGGAAGTTTATTATATAGGAAGATGGTAAGAAGCGACGCTGATATCATGCCTGAAAGAAAACGGCGAATTGCGTTTGGATGGACGGATTTTTTGCATGGTAGCCACCACCATAGAGAGAAGAAAGTTCACTGGGAATATTAAACGTAAAGTCTCCAAGGAATACATCATGCATCTTATTTTATATTGCAGTAAAACATAGACATTAAATTATGAAGCAAGAAGAAAAAAAAATCATATATCGTTTTTAGTTGTCTAAAAATTCAATATTCAAATAAGAAACGATTCTCATAAAAAAGTGCCAATACTTCTTATATATATATATATATATATATATATATATATATATATATAATTCAAGTTCATATTATATTCCAATAACTATGTTTTTAATTCATTATTTTTATGTTTATTTTTTCACATTTCCAAAAAACTTTTTACTCTTTGGGAATTTCCTCTCATGAAATAAAAACATGCTTATTGGAATATTAATGAACCTGACTTATATATGCTCTGTTGTTACTAATTGACTATCATCGAGCTGAATCCTTTAAAGAGACTGCAAAGTAAAAGGGCACTGACAGTATATGCTAATACATTTATTGTGATTTATAATTATATATGTATATATATATATATATATATATATATATATATATATATATATAATACTTAACATGTCTTAACGTGACATGTCTTCCGAGCTCTGCCAGGTATTCTGGGAGAATAGAATATACATAAAATAAGAATAACATCATCTTAGTAACATGTTTCTTTCTTAATAGTCAAGTAACCTTTTAAACACATTTGTCCTCTTTCGAAACACCCCTTCCTTTTCCAAAGTCTTCTCTTTCTTATTAAATGTTCAAAAATTTACAGCTGCTTAACTATAATACACAACGAAAGAAAAACAAGTTATACAGCAACAAACTGTGTAAGGTAGCGTTTGTTTTATAGAATTTACCAGTACGAATACACATAATAGATACTTACACCAACGTACACTAACTTGGTTCATCAAGACACCGATCGAATTAATATTAGAGTAGTTTTACCATACACCGCTCGGGTATTGAATGAGGAAATTAT
Source organism: Sepiola atlantica (assembly GCA_963556195.1). Classification (NCBI taxonomy): domain Eukaryota; kingdom Metazoa; phylum Mollusca; class Cephalopoda; order Sepiida; family Sepiolidae; genus Sepiola; species Sepiola atlantica. Next base: position 95,721,396 of record OY744517.1, read on the forward strand.
GTCATCATCTTAAAAGCTGATCATATCAGATTACGTTTTATTCTGAAATTTACGTTTCATAGGCTCAAGTATATTCTCAATATTGATTGGATGCTAGGTGTTCTAAGTACAGTAACATTTATGAAAATAACTTACGCAAGATTTGCAAAACGTTGCTGCATTAGGCTTTCCACAGAACCATATGAAAACCTATGTTGATGTTGTTCATATCAATATTTTAGCTTTCTTTTTACATTTTTTAAACTTTTAAGTCAAAAATGAATAGAATAAAATCAAGTATTTATCCCTTAATATAAATTGCATGCCCTAACGAAAACTTAAATATATTATTGTCCTTTTTTGATAAAAATGTGGTATACACATCCAAGTACCCAGGTTAAATTATATATATATATATATATATATATATATATATATATATATATATATATATATATATATATGTATATATATATATATATATATACACATTTATATATATATACATATTTATATATATATATTTATATATATATATATAGATGTATATATTTATATATATATATTTATATATATATATATTTATATATATATATGTATATATTTATATATATATATATATATATTTATATATATGTATATTCATACATATATTTATATATATATATTTATATATATATGTATATATTTATATATATATTTATATATATATATATTTATATATATATACATATTTATATATATATATATATTTATATATATATACATATTTATATATATATATTTATATATATATATATATACATATATATATAGGTTTATATATATTTATATATATATATATATATGTATATATATGGATATATATATTTATATATATATATTTATACATGTATATTTATATATATATATATATATATTTATATATATATATATATATATATATATATATTAAGTACGTGCAAAAATGGCGGTCTTTTGTATGGACTATGCTTATTAAAAAGCGCTTATCATTAATTATTTAATGAGTTTTTGTCTAAACTTTGATTGTGTTTGAAAGATAAAAGCCTAAACTTAATCTCTAAACGAAAAAAAATGCATATTTACGTGTGAAAAATAAATTATAATGAAATATGGCCCAGAAAACCAAGAATACAGTGAATTTTGAACTCTAAAATAATTACTTGTAAACATCCCTTGAACGATAAATATAAGTTTTTGGGAACTATTTCAAAGATAATTATTGAATTGAAGTCACAAGACAATTAATAAAAAAAAAATTCCCACGTTTTACTAAAAATTGGCATAATAATCCCTCCAAAAGTCATAAATGAGTAAAATCCGCCATAACTTATCGGTAAACGACTTTGTTTACCAATCGGCTATCACTATGCAAAATATATGGAAGACAAACATGTTATAATTTATCATTTTTAACGTTATATATAAAATTGTTTTGTAGTAGTTTATATTAAGTTGAAAAATTATCATCCATTAATTTCTTTATTCTTTTTTTAAGGTTATAAACAAATTTAAGTACCCCTATTTTTTTATAATAAACAAGGAAATCCTTATTTAATTAAAATATTTGTGAGTGTGCGCAATTAAGATCTTACTTTATTTTTAACTAAAAAGGTTCATATTTAACTTGGTATTAATTTTTAATTTAGTAATACTCTGAAATTATCGATGACGTCTGTTTACCAATGTTTTTCCTTAGAATTTGAAATAACACTTTTTTTAAATGTTAAAAATTATTTTTACGTTACAAACTGCGTCAATGTTATCAATTATTTTTTTTTACATGATTTAAAACTTTAGTTACTCGATTTATTCTTAACGTGTCGTAACGATAAATGACATTGATTCTTTTTAAAATAAAGTATTTTTTTTTTAATTTTAAGTGTGAAGAAGTAAATTAAAGTCAATGACTACACTGACAATTTATTCATTGGAAAAAAAGTTAAAACAGTTATTTATTGATAAACAGAGATCAATTTTGAAAGAAAATGTCATGTTTGAATTCTCTTTATTTATTAATAAGTAATTGTTTTTAACTTCTTAAATATTTATTAATGAAAAAAAGACAAAACAAATACAAATCTTTCCAAATAATTGACGAGGAATTGTGAAATTAACGAAATTGTTGAATCTCTTAAAATAAAGTTTTGAAGGCGGTGTTAATGTGAGTGATTGTTGGAAGGCTAATCCCAGCTAGTTATTACAGAACAGGGCTACCATATCAATCAAAGTTCATCGTTAGTAGAAATTATCCAATTTTTTAAATTCTTTTTTCGTTAAGTTCCTGGGTCTCAAAATTGTCAATTTTTAGTTCATTTTCAAGATTATAAAAAAATTATTGCGCTGATGATGCCACGTTCATGTATTAAAGAGAAATATAATTATGTCGCATTTTTTATTTTCCCCAAAACTCTAATCATTAAAATCTCATGACATATTTTTTGCAATTATGTTATTTTTTTGGTGAAAATATTTATTAAAAACTGCTTCATTCAATAATAATATCGGTAATTCAAAAATCAATTTTTCTTCGAGTTATATTTATTTTGTTAACACGGTACTTAGGGGCCTTTTTGTAATATATAAAATATATTTTTACAAAATTCTTTTAATTGTTAACATCTACAATGATTTATTTTCATAAAAACAAAAAACAATTAATGCATTTTTTTTATTAATATATGAAAATATAACTTTAGTCAAGGTGTAATTTGTTTAAAAAATAATACATTTTCACTAAGATTTAAAAAAATAATAATGGTTTGATTCTATACCGTGATGGTTGCTAAATACATATTGAGAATTTCATTAGAATTGGTTGATTTCCTGAATTTTAGTGAATTTTTAAGTGAAGGGGGGTCAAAATGTCTTTTCATTTTGGGAATCTGTCATTGATTTTGCACGTACTTAATATATATATATATATATATATATATATATATATATATATATATATATATATATATATATATATATATATATATATAGTTATCTATATATATATTTATATATATATATTTATATATATATATATATTTATATATAAAATATATATATGTATATATATATATATATTTATATATAAAATATATATATGTGTATATATATATTTATATATAAAATATCTATATGTATACATATATATTTATATATATACATTTATATATATATATATATATATATATATATATATATATATGAATTGATAAAATAACCTATAGTGACAACCTTTAAAGAACTTAAAGAATTTTCATTTGTATTGGAATCTGCGGCTAGGGCAGAACCCACAATAATAGTGTACATCCGTTCACTTAAATTATATATTCTTGTCGAAGCATATTTGACCAGCATAACATACAATACAGAACCGTCCTAAAAAATGCGGAATCAAGGATGTCTCAGCATACAACTAAACACAAAAAAATATCTAGACGCAACAGAAACCGTAACATTTTAATCAATAAATCCTTCAATCGAAAAATAATCAAACTTATATATAAATTGTTGTTTAACCTAATAGATAAATATTTCTACAAGTGCATCACACCGCAGTAAATTAAACATAGATAAAGTATGAAGGATATAAATAATATTGCAAGAAGACATATAAGTATTTAAGACCGAAATAATTAATTATTCCTTTTATTTCCTTTTGTTATAATCATTAAGAACTAGTACTTCTAACAGAAAATCTCTCTCATATAAAAAACATGGGCATCGTTGTTTGGACCGGTTTATTTTGCATGCATGTGCTGGCGAGAATGTAATGCTATTTATTTATTGACATTTCCATTACCATCTTTGGCTATTTGAGAGAAAAGTTTTATTTTTTACTTTAACAAACAAGGCACACTGCCATTGAGACGAAAGGTGATTCCGTGAATTAGAGCCAGATTTATAGGGGATTCTTAGGTGTGGAGTTGTGTAGCGAGATGCTTTCTTTTACATTACATTTAAATCTATGTATGTTGGCAATTGTCTGTGGAACATGGATCTGGGGAATTCTAAAGACTATCAGGTCGATAAATGAATCTACACGAGTATGACGCCTTACGGAATCTGGGGATTTCTACAGGAAAGTGTTGGGATTCTTCTCAAATCAATGAAAGAGCATTTCACGGTTGGAAAATGTCCAGATTTTCAAAGACGGTTCACAGTTATTCAATTTCACTGAAGTAATGCATTTTACGATAAAGTGAGGAGGAATGCCCGAAATATTCTAATGAATATTCAGGTCATTTAATACTTTAGTCATTTTTGTTAGAGATCTATTGAAATAGACGGGAAATCAAAATGAGAACTGAAGTACATCATAATTCTTGTGATGACAAGTAAAAAGGAACCAAGGTCTAATTTACGATGTGTACGGCGAAATATGTTATGCAACAAGATTTTCATACAGGATATATTATTACATAGATGATTAAAAAGTTATTTAAGGTATACTGTGCATGCCATAAATGTCTAAAAATACCTGAAAGTGTGTATTCATTTATTTCGCTTATTTTATAGTGAATAATTAGACTATATGAATGTTGTGTGGTGATCTGACGTTTTCTAAAAATCAGTTGTTTCTTCGGTTCACAAATGGTTTAAGTTGGGACCACCGCCAGAAAAATTAACAGCGCACACTCGTTAATTGTTGATTAACAATTTGCTGCCAACAAAATATGGAAAATATACATTTTATAGAGAGAAATAATTTGTGGTTTACAGACCACAATTCGCCTTCAAAATACTTTTAAAATTCTACTATGAAATTTCACATTTTCCTAACAAAAATATTTTTGCTTTGTTTGAATTTTATTTTAGTAAGAGCATTGTTCAGAACTTACTCCAAACATTTATACTGAAGAAATACAAAACTTATTTTTCCAGGGGGAGGGGAGACTCGCACTTAACAAAGCAAAAGTTGTTTATTTGGTACGTATAGCAAGAACATCCTACAGCTTTCATTACTAAGAAATGGCTTGATAAGTGTTATTCGGACTCTGCTCCGTCGGAAACAACAGCTAACAGGTGGTATGCTGACTTTAAACGCGGGTGTACAAACACAAATGATGCTAAACGCATTGAAAGTTTACAAACTGATCATGAATTGAAGTTGACTGAAAAAGCAGAGAAACTGAAGATATCGACATTTAATGTTTTCATTCATTTTCTTCAATTCGTCCATTTCCATTCTGCAACAGAAACACACAGACAATGATATTTGATAGTCTTCTAGGGATTCCAAAAAAATCTTGGCCTTTAATAATCACAAAATAAAATGAAATCTGTAGAAAAGTTGTCTTTATTTGCTTATATTATAAATCAAAAGTAAAATCAATTGAGTTGAAAAAGGTGCGATTTCATCCGAAAATCAATTAATTTATAATAAAGAGTCGATCAAGTGAATCGTTTTGGCAATTATGTCAAATCTCAGGTCAACCATCTGCAGATTATGCACACATTAACTTTTGCAGCCGATACGAAGCAGATTTCCATTGATTTAGTTTGGAATTTTATATGTCAGTTTATTAAGTGATTTCATTAAAATGTTGTCAATAAGAAAGCAGTGTCTAAAATAGATGCTGCATCTGCTCACAGTCGATCAAAAACAATAACACGTAGTTTAGTCAGAGTGTTGTTTGCGACTATTTCAACGCAACAAAAAGTAGTTTTTGCGTCAATATGTGAAAATAGATGAAATATGAACCCACCACTTCACTCTATAATTATATGTTTGTTGAGAATTATAATCAAAAGTAATGGTCATACAAAAAGCGTTCACCATATGTATTTTCCGGTAAGAAGGATCATCTTGTAATTCTTACAAGTTTACTTTTTAAGCTTATACAAAAAACACCTAAAGAGGTTTTCTCTTTCACGGATATGTTTACTTTGTAATAATGTCAACTAGAAGGTATTTTTTAGGATGTGTTCATTAATTATGTGTATTTAGATCTAAAATGTTATTTAACGTTCTTAAGCATAAGAGATCGCAGGACGACAGAATAGACGACAGGTTCCGTTTATAGGGATCGTTTGATGTAAGTAGCAAGGTTGTTTGAACGTGAACTCCGACAGTAGGTAGTTTGGCAATTCAATACAGATATGAAAAATGTTAATTTTAAAAGAAATCTACAGATATTGTTAACATAATAATTTTGATTTAAAGAACGTAGATAAATTTTCTGTAAAAAAATATTTTAAAAATGCACATAAAGTAAGGAACACATTTATTCTATGATTAAATGTGAGTGATATTAATACACGACTAACCTAATTGTGTGGGAATCTTTTCAATTTTATTTTTGTTCAGTTTGTTACTATTAAGCTATAACAAATTATTTATTTTAAAAATAACATGATATTTTTAAAGATAAATTTAATAATCACGTCATCGTTTAGTCTGTAAGTTATTAATTCAACTGAATTGTTAAACACTTATAACTAATTTTGTCACACTACTTATGTCTGTAAACTGATTGAATTTACAAACGTTCTAATTATGAGATTTGCAAATTACTTTTAAAATAAATGACTAAGAATGCTACATCTCGAAATGCTTACTTAAAAATTTCAAACGACCTCAACGTAATGCATTCAGATGTCTACTATGAATAGGAGATAAACATGGTGGACTTTTTTAGAACGAAACATAAATGCATTCCGCTTGATTTAACTTTACAATAAAATCAATATGTTATATAAGTTATTTAAAAAATATTTTCCACTATTGTATTTTTATTTAAAAAAAACATAATTGAGTAATAGTTAAAAACGTATACATATACACATGATAATTAGAATAACATGTTATAATGCACATTATTTATTGGATTACGTTCGATATATATATATATATATATATATATATATATATATATATATATATATAAATATATAAATATATAAATAGATGAAAGGATAAGATAATCCGACGGTATGAAATTAAAATGGAATAAGCGGAAGGCTTAAAAAGGTCAACTTTTTCCCCAAATGTTATATGGGCTTTGTCACGAGCGAACGAAAAAATGTCATTTTTTTTTCATTTTTTCGTTCGCTCTTGACAAAGCCCATATAACATTTCGGCGAGACGTTGAGCTTTTTAGGTCTTCCGCTAATACCACTTTAATTTCATATATATATATATATATATATATATATATATTTCATATATATATATATATATATATATATATATATATATATATATATATGATATTTTAATAAACTAGGTCTGTGTTAATCGGTCATTATAAATTATTAATCTCCGAAATCAATTATCAGATGACTTAAAAAATAGACCATTTCTTTGTACATTTCTGCAGTTTTTTTTCGTGCCGGCCACTAAAGATACCTAATTCTGTAGCCATGAGTTTTACTTATGTGTTTAATATTTAAAAGTTACTTTTGTTCTTTTTTGGCTCGTATTTAATAATTGTGTGTGTTGTTTTTATATATTTATCAATTAATTAATCCACTTGTTATGTTTGTCTTTATTTGTTTTCTATTTTATTGAAAACTACCATTGAACACCTTTTTTCGGTAGTTTGATACTTTACGTGCTGGTTAAATATGTAATTTCTTCTGTAACTGTATTATATTCAGTGTTATACCGGTTTAGTAAATCGCTTGAATATCCAGATGGAGGTTTTTAGTATTTGATAATGAAGGATAATGTAGAACATAATGAAAACTAATACAACGGAAACTGATGGACCATCTCACAATAGTTGCATAATTAAAGCAATATGTAAATCTTTATTTGAATTAATAGATAGACATTTCTCTTCAGACAGAATACATCAAAAATGCTTAGCTCCGTTACCGCTGCATGGATAAACAGGCATGCTATAACAATGTAAAACTACATAAACATATTTAACAGACATAACAAATCAATAATAACATACAGAAACAAAAAACTACAAACACTAAGGAAGGAGTTATAACAATAACACCAGAATCAACAACTACATATGAAACTGCATGATCAGGGACACGGCCACGTGTTGAATAAGTGCTTGCAAAGTGCGACAATTTTTACAGTGAAGAAAAGGTGTGCGTATGAGCTACTTAAAACGTATTCAAGGCCAGGTACACACGATAACCCTGGAAACTCAAGCATATAAAACCAGTACCAGTTGTGGAGAAAAACACAAATATTCATACTAGCATAACATAATACTTGATTAAGTTAGTATTTGCTGTAAACATAAACAGCCATAATTGTATGTTGTGTATGGATGAAAAACTCGTAAATGAGAAGTTCAAAACAAACGTATAATCTTATCCAAGAAAACAGGAATCTTTAAAAAAATGTACACATTTAAATTAATATGTCCTCTGCCACAAAAACAACTATTTAAAAAAACTATGTTAGAAGGCATGCAATCGCATAGAACAGTAAACACACAGGACGTTACTTTGTTACTTACACCCAAATTATCGAAAAAAATAACTTAAATTAATTTTAGAATTAAAAAATATCAACATTGTTAACAATCAATGTTTTATGTAACACCAAATAGAAAACTGCACGATCATTTTCTATCCCCCCCCCCCTCAAATAATTATCATAGGGGAAACAATAAGTGAACACGTAGTACTTTTTAGCTCTTTACAACAAGTGACTAGATGCCCTGTGTGGAACGAATTCCATAAAAATATTTTAAATATGATTTCTAAAATATTTTTCCATTTAATATTTTGGTCAAATTGGTGTGTATATGTTTAGTCGGTACTGGATCCACTGTTCTTTTTGTCTTGCTTTTTTCGCGAGTAAATCAGGCGGGGTTAGTCTTAGTTTTATTACAACTTTTTTTTACTATGGATTATTTTTAACGGATAGTAATTTCCGATCTTAAAATGAGCGCCTCTAGTGATGAAATGTTGCATGCGAACGTGATAACGTGCTAAGCCGTGCAAAATTCAAAATGATCATCGTCTACCGGCTAAGTATTATTTAATCTAAATTTCTAGGTTAGACAATGTTGTGCTTAGTTTTGTAATTAATATTGTTAATTGTGATATGTCTAGTTTTAATGTTAATAACCCCGAGATGGTATATCTTTTGATGTTAGATGTTTTGTAGTGTATTGTTTTGTATTATAAACAAACATGAGTCTATATTAAGAAGGGTGTAAATAATGTATTTTTACGTGTTGGCAATTTGAATTGGTGTAAATGAGATTTAAGATGAGCTACAGGAAAGTGTTGTGGTAAAACACGATGTAGTAATTTTCTATTATTATTGTCGTAGATCCATTCTACAAAATATATACCTTTTTTCATTTATATTTATATATATATACATATATATATATATATATATATATGTGTGTGTGTGTGTGTGTGTGTAAAATGATAAAAAGGAAAACCAAACACTATGTGGTTTATGCATTCATTATCGTTTCGTCTTTATTGAATCTGGACAATTTCTGAAAAATAAAAATTAATATCATGTATGATTTTTCTAAATTGTTTTCTTCAGTCTGAAGAAGTCTTTTGATAAAGACGAAACGTTGATGAATACGTAAATCACATAGTTTTTTTTTTTTTTTTTTTCATTTTACATTACGTTGGATTATTTTATCCCAACTTTTTTTCATATATATATATATATATATATATATATATATATATATATATATATATATATATATTACCGAGAGGTAACGCTCTTGACTGCAAATAAGTGGCGATTTGTGATCGGAGTTCGTTCCCGCCGACCGTTGAGAATTAGTTTCCTGCACTGAAGATTGCGTTAGCATGAAACATCGATGTATGTAGGTAATAAATAATTAATATTTATTTCATAAATAGTTTTATATCTATATCTATCTATATATATATATATATATATATATATATATATATATATATATATATAGGCAGCATTTTAACATCTAGGGCAAACATTGTTGAACACCACCGACTTATCTTTCTAACTACACCGTTCATTATATTTTTATATTTTTGATAACCATTGGTGTTACAAATCTACAAATACTAATAATGTATTGCCAGTGCTTAGGATTATCCGACTTATTCTCTTCAGGTGACATTCAAAAATGATTATAAGAAACCACCAATTATCAGAGAGATAAGAAGGGTACATTAATTAGAAAGGAGGAAATGTCGGTATCGTATTTTAAATGCTCGCAACATTTATAACATATTGTATGAATAGGTAGTATTATTAAGAGTAGAAGCATTTTTTCATTAATACAGGTGTTGTTAAAAACAACAGAACTCTTCCTTTTTTATTTTTTTCAATTCGTCGAATTATTTTTTTATGTTGACATCGAATGAATTAATAAATGAACCGTATGTTACACGAACGTTTTCGACTCCCTCTGGAATCATCATCAGGTGTTTGATGGTATAAAATGGCGTAGTATTTAAAAAACTTCCAGTCTTTCACCCGCTTTTAGTCATTTTTACCATTTTATACCATCAAACACCTGGCTGATGGTTAGTCTTTGGAGACTATCTTCCTGATGCGATGATATGGCTACATCATCTGCAAACAGCATGTTCCTGATCTGGATTGGCCTTGCCTTAGTGTGTGAGCGGAGCCTGGTTATGTTTAAGAGCCTACCGTCACATCTGGAGTGCAGGTAGATAACATGCGCTGTGTTCTTGAAGGCAGGCTTCAGGAGTAGGGCGAAGATAACCCCGGAAGGGTTGTTGGCCAACACACAACCTTATTTGACACTCAACATATCTAGTGCGTAAGCCACACTCTGGTTAAGTTCACCAACAATAGCAGTAAGCCAATACATATGCCATTCAGTTCGAATACCCCATAAAACGAAACTACCCGGAGAATGGTCTAATGCTCACGGGTGCAATTTCATTTGAATACTGTCTTCTATCTCTACGGTAGAATGCCGAGTTTCATTTCCAATCGTCTTCTAAGTATACATTATAACAATTCATTGTTATCCTGATGAACTTCTTGTGGCTTCGCAAGATTTTTTACTAATTTCTGATGTTGGTTTGACCATAACCAACATCAGAAATTATATATTCGTACATGAGCAGTCTTCCTTTTTAAGTTTTTGCCACAAAGTGCGAAATGTTTTGGAACTTCGTGATGCTTTTCTAAATGTTGCATTAAAGTCACGTTTCACACTCATGGCGGATTGTGTGACCATATTCCAAGACGCAAAATCATGTCTCCGTTTGAGTGGAATGCCCAGCCGATTTCAGTACAAACCATTAACAGTAAATAAAAAATTACTTTTCATACATTGGGGGAAAATGTAAGGTAAGAATTCCGAATATATATATATATATATATATATATATATATATATATATATATATATAATTACAACTTTGCTAAACACAAAACTTTATTTATTTTTATTTATCTAATAATCAATTTTCTTTAAAAATCACCAAATAAATAAATGTACTATATATATATTATGGGCTGAGAATCAAATTTCAGTTCAATCTAGACAAAATGTAGTTACCAACACAAAATATAACGTCCTCTAAAGTATTTTTTTGAATTAAAAATATTTAAAGCTATCAATATAAATACCTTGCAACCCTTAATAAACACCTCACATGGGAAACTAGTAAAACACTTTTAAATGTTTTACGTAGAAAAAAATGTTCCTGTTAATCTCCCAGAACATAGAATTTAAATCTGCAATCTAGGACTAAATCTGGTTCGTTGTTGACTTGTACGAACAACCATGAAAAGTTCTTCTTGTTTTGAATTCTCGATTCTTACGCTTTTCATTCAATGTGTCTTTTACTTGAAAATGATTAGACAAAAATTAAAACACTACCTGTGATACAATTGGAACATTTATCAACTTGTTTAATTTTGAAAAGAAAGTGCTTCAGAGAATGTACAATTAATAAAAAAACACGTATTTCATCAGAATAAGTCTGCTGTGTTTAATAATGTTAGCGCCAATTACAGCATGTTGCCTAAATACACAGACAATGTATATATATACATTATATTTATGTATGTGTATACAACTGTTGGATCCTCATACGTCGTAATCGACGGGAGAGTCCAGCATATATACATATATACATTATATTTATGTATGTATATATATATATATATATAATATTTATGTATGTATATATATATACATTATATTTATGTATGTATATATATACATTATATTTATGTATACATATATATATATACATTATATATATACATTATATATACACATTATATATACATTATATATACATTATATATACTAGCAAATATATGCTCCCTCCGGTCGCATATTTTTGCTAGGCTTCCGCGTCAGAAATGACGCTAGTATGTAATTTGGGTAGATCTTTTTATCACTACAATTAATTTAAATGATATATTGCACATGATAAATATCAACATTAATAAAAAGAAAAATTAAGTTTGCATTGTTATCGTCTGCTTGCTTTTCTTTCCACCCAATCGTTTTGCGCCAAATCCCCGTAAGAATTTACAATAAAATAAATAATAGAAGTTTTAGTTTTTGCAGAGAAAAAAGAAACGTGTTCGTAAAATAAAATTAACAATAAAAATACAGCGAATACGATTCTAAAAACAGTTATTTACTTCCCTAGTAAAAGGTGTGTCCCCCTCCCCCAAGTTATAGTCTGCTCGCTTTTTTTTTACACTCAATCGTTTTGCGAGAAATCCACGTCAGACTATAATAAGTAATATTTTATGTCGGAGAAATAGGTGTACGTAAATTAAAATCAAAATTTAAAAAAACAAAATACAGCGAACACTATTCTAAAATCAGTTATGCAGTTTTCCAGTACAATGTGTTGTTTTTTTGTTGAGAAAAAAAACTAAATTCATTATGATGTTCGTGTGTATTTTTAATTAGTTATTTTTAAATCAACTATTATTTTAATTAAACAATTTCATTCAATAATTTTGTTAAAATCAACAATGTAAATATCTAAATACAGCGAACACTTATTTTCAAATCGGAAAAAAGGTGTATCTGACAATTATCAATAATAAAATCGGTACTCTTTTACTGCATGACCCGCGATAACTTTCGAAAAAAAAGTTTAGCTAAACAAAATTATTTGTAATGTGTGTGTGTTTATACATTATTAATTAAATTAAACAATTTGATTCAATAAATTTGTGTTTTAAAACAATGGCTAATAAGATTTAAAAAATAAACAAACTCATAACGTTTTAATAAAATAAATCAGTAAAGTTTTAACACGCTCGTTCAGAGGGAGGTACGCTGTTTAATCAGTTGGACGTAGAGGAACGCGCCCGTTCAAAGGGAGGTACGCTGTTCAATCAGTTAAGCTTAACTCATTTTATAAATAAATAATGAAAGAAATAATTATAATTTATAAGTAAGATTATTAGCGAGCAAAATATATATATATATATATATATATATATATATATATATATATTCTAGCAAATATATGCTCCCTCCGGTCGCATATTTTTGCTAGGCTGCAGCGTTAGAAATGAACGCTCACCCGTAAACCGATGAAGCCCTGCCACATTTATTGGGTTGTTAGACATTGATTTTCTTTGTTTCCGACCAAGAATATTTTTAGTTTAAAAGAAAGAAAAATAAATTTCGACCTCCACCCCAATTTTTTTGTTACCCTCCCCAATAAATAGAAATATTATTAGTTAAAAAAAATTTCTACCCCCCCCCATTTTTTTTACACTCCCCATACATAGAAGTACTTTTAGTTAACAATAGAAAAAAAATAGACCCCCCACCAATTTTCTTTTATCCTCCACATACATATAACTATTTTTAATTAGAAAGAAAAAACAAAGTTTTGCCCTCCCCAATTTGTTTTTATACCCCCCATACACTTTAATATTTTCAGTTAAAAGAAGAAAACATTTTTTACCCCTCCAGATTTTTTTTTACTCTTTCCCATACATAAAAAATTGACCCCCCCCCCCCAAACATTTTTTTACTCTCCCCGTACAAAGTTAGAAAAAGGAAAATAAAATTGGGAGGCGCCTCCGTCATATCAAATAACTCATGTTTAAATATGCTATTGAAAGCGCCTTTGTCATATCAAAGGACCTGTTTTGTTATTCTTCCAGAATGGTTGCCCATTTAGTAATGGTCGAGACATTTGTTGCTTAACTTCAATTTACAAAAACACACCTTGTCTTAACAACGTAATGAAAATAAAGTATTATAATGTGAAAAAATCCTCTCACAATGACGTCACTTCCGGGAGGATAAGTCAGAAATTAATTCTTCCAAAATTATCACCCATTTAGTAATGGCTGGGATATGTATTGCTTAACATTAATTTACAACAAAACACGTTCTCTTAACAACGTAATGAAAATAAAGAATGATAATTTGAAAAAAAATCATCTCACAATGACGTCACTTCCGGAAAGACCGGAAGGATGAGTCAGCAATTTATTTTTCCAAAATGGTCACCCATTTACTAATGGCTGGGATATATTTCGCTTAACTTCAATTTACAACAAAACACTTTGTCTTAACAACGTAATGAAAATAAGGAATGATAATGTGAAAAACTTGTCTTTAATTAACTGTATGAATAATTTTTATTAATATTCCTTTATCGGAAAATATTGTAAATACATATGTAAACTGGATAATAGCAGTTATAAGTGTATATTTGTAAATATAAATTTAATTGACGTTTAAAAGGAATTAATTATGTAAATGGCAAAACCGTCTGGTGTCTGAGCGACTTTTGGTAAGCGTATATGAGGAAATTCAAAAAGCATTAGTTTAAGTAAGATTCTTGACACGTTTTCAGTTATCGTCTTGAAATTTCTTTCTACTTTATTTATATGTTTACGGTGGTTTTTGTAGTACTATATATAGAAGCTGGCAGACTATGTAAATAGTAATATTACTCTGAAGGAGTTTCGGCTTCAGAGAGACAGATAGGCAGACAGATACATAATCTCCATTATTAATAGATATATATATATATATATATATATATATATATATATATATATATATATATATATATAAGATTTTATATATACATATATTTTGACTACTTATGTTCCGTCATGGTTTATTTCGTGCAATTTTCAAGGCCGAAGCCTCGTCAAGCTTGTGGTCGCTCTCATAACTCTCAGTTCGACATTTTTTTTTAATAACTAATATAAGTTAGCAAAACGGCTATCTGGAACAAAACTTAGATCTAATATACGGAACGTGTATGTTCTAGCCTTTTAAGGGAAGTGGGGTCTGATCAACTCTGCTGGGAAGCCATGACATAAAATACTGTTTTGTTTTTTAAATTCCCAAAACAGTTTTTCATAGTAAACAACAGATGATCCCTTAAATAATTTTAAGACTAGCCTAAATTCTTGGAAGCAAACTAATATAGTAACTGCTAAAAGTAAATTGACTCATAAAAGGTATATTCAGTTAATGTTTTCGTTAACTCTGTCCCGATATAAAATATGAAACATAAGTTATGCATGTCAGTGGAAAGCATACATTTGATAATGCATGAATTAGTTTGTCTGTTTCCGTAAACAATGGATGTTAAATGTCGTAAATATTTCCGAATGGAATCATATTTTTTCTTTTCCTTACATATTGTTTCTATCACTTCAATTAATTGCATGTTGCTGTCTACCCGTGTACACTGAAAACAAATATATATGTATGTTCATCTGTATATATATATATATATATATATATATATATATATATATATATATATATATATATATATATAGATATATATGTATATATTTATGTATATATATATATATATATATATATATATATATATACATACATACATATATATATATATATATATATATATATATATATATATATATATATATATATATATAAGGTTAATACAACAAAAGATATAAGAGACAACTAATATCTTTACTTAGTGAACATCCGGATAAAAATGAAGCTCAATATAATGGATAGAGCATTAATAGCACTAGATAAAGTGAAAGAATAAAATAAGGTACGAATCAAATTTCATTAGAATTCAAAGTTCAAGCACCGTACATTAACGTCCTTAACTCATTAGTTTTCAAAGAAAATCTTCTCCTCAGAGGACCATTACCGCAATGACATTACTGTAGGTAATACAATTAAAGTTTGAAAATATATAAAATACTATATATAAAATACATAAAAATATATAAAATATCAAAGATATAACCTGCAGTAATGTCATTGCGGTAATGGTCCTCTGAAGAAAATATTTTCTTTGAAAACTCATGAGTTGAGGACTTTAAAGTACTTTTCTTGAACTTTGAATTCTAATGAAATTTGATTCGTATATTATTTCATTCTTTCACTTCATTTAGTGCTATATATATATATATATATATATATATATATATATATATATATATATATATATATATATATATATATAATTATCTACTCAAAATGGGACCAGAGCTGGAGTAAAACAGTTTAGTTTATACACATAATAGCCTTAATATGATTTCAGATAACGCGTTATAACCATAATAAAAGTAAATAGTAATGTTAATCATAATAAATGTGGCTTATTGTAAAGTTATATTGTAGCACTGTTAATTTTTCACTCAATCCTCAGAGGTTTAATTATAACTTCCAGAAGTTGTTACGTATTTGAATACACCTTGAAATTGACATTGAAACTTAACTTTTGAAAAATCTAACGTTTTTGTTCAATATGCCTAGTGTAATCGGTTTATCTTATTTTAATTGCATAATTAGATAGAATAATACATAATAGTCTGTAAAAGTCATCACAGAGTTTTTAAATTAATGTATAGATATATATATATTTTGTTATATGCATATTTATCCTTAATATTTCAGATTTTAGATTTTTATATATGAAGTTTATGTGAAAAGAACATACTTTTTTACGGGTTAAAAAGAGCTGAATAATCGAAAGAGAAACATGCCATACAGGCAATACATGAAACAAAATACTAAAAGCAGTGACGTCACCCCAAAGATATAAACAAATAATGCTAGGGCTTTACGGAATTTGTATTCAAATATATACATGTTGATAATATTCATAGGGAAACTTTCAAGGATTAGATGAACCATGAAATTGCAGTAAAGTGTATATAAATCCACTATATATATATATATATATATATATATATATATATATATATATATATATATATATATATATATATATATATATATATATTATATATATATAGGAAATCAAAACAGAAAAAGCAAAATATGTTTTTTTATGTATTCATCAACGTTTCGTCTTTATTTGTAAGACTACCTCAGGGTGATAATTTTATGAAAAATGTTATCCTGAGGAAGTCTTACAAATAAAGACGAAACGTTGGTGAATACATAAAAACACATCTTTTCGTTTTCCCTTTTTTGTTTCCAATTACGTCGGATTACCCTCATCCTTTCTTTCTCATATATATATATATATATTTATAATAGAGAATCATAGATTGTTTGAAACATTGCTGGGAATAATAGTAATATGTTTAGAAGGCTGATGGGCATGCAGAGTTCCGGATAGAGTGTTAGCTTGAAGGCACATAAATAATAAATCGAATTGCTATTTATTTTCTTAAAAATCTTACATAACAGCACTTGTGGTGTCTGATGTGTCTGTTGTTCGCATGATGATTAAAACTCATTTAATATTCCGGGAAAATCATCTCTTTGTCAAAAATAATAAACACCAAAGGAAAACTCCGTAGGTGTAGAGCATTTTTGTGAATGATCTACACAGACGGAGTTAGTGTTTACTTTTTTTGACAAAGAGAAGTTTTTCTCGAAATATTAAATACACTTTCAATCATCATTCGGACAACAGGTTATTCGAAAAACATAAATAATAAGTATTTACATCATCATCGCACAAATCTAAAATATTACTTTTAGATTATATATACCCCATATCTTTATTTTAATAGGGACATTAATGTTACTGCTTTCTACTAAAAGTTCGGCATACGTTGTTTGTAAGATTAGAGTAAATCTGACAACAATAAGTCAACTGTTCTGTATATTTTAGCGGAATCATCCGATCAATTCAGAAATGTAACACATTTTTCGGTGCTTGTACACGGCTTCGGCCAAACGGAAAAAATGGAATAATTATCTCTGTGTGAAAACAATATGATGTACTTACTCACTGGCATTTTATTGTTCAATTATTTGGAAAAATTATCCAGTAGAACTTTAATTACAAATATTTTTACATTTTCCGTATCGTACAAGTCACTTCGATGACTATGCCTCCATTTTCTACCGTTCGAGAAAAGGCAAGGGCAGATAATTTGCAAGGGTAGATAATACTCATTTAAAAAATAAAAAAAATTAAAAAACAAGTACATTGATCAAAAAAACATAATTTATTGTAATGACTTTATTTAATGTGAAATTAAATAAAATTAAAGTAATTAAATTGAAACTGGGTATCTTTCCGCAATTTCGTGTGAGAGACCGCCTAGCTTGTAGGGCTTGTACTACTGACGCCACATAAATTGAGCTAAATAGCTATTCACCATTTTATTATGAATTACATCATTCTTGCATAACCCTTTGCATGATTATATGCCCTTGCAACTTATCTGCCCTTGTCTTCTGTCCAACAGTACCAAATGAAGGCATAGTCATCGAATTTACTTGTACGATACGGAAAATGCAAAACTATTTGTAATTAAAGTTCTACATGATAATTATTTCTATTTTTTTCAACATTGAACAATAAAATACCAGTGAGTAAGTACTTGATATTGTTTTCACACATAAATAAATTTTCCAATTTTTCCGTTTGGCCGAAGCCGTGTACAAGAACCCATTTTCCTTTCTCTGATACACACTTATATACAACAATAAAGTCTCTACAACTACCCATTTAAAGTTTATCTTCACTTTATTCCATACCAATCTTATTTATGAAAACTAATTCACCTTTTATATAATAAATATATTAATATTATGTAATATATAACATGAAATATGTTCGATTAGCGAGTTCTCTCATCACTACGTTTAATCTTACAATATCAGTATATGACCGGTCAGTTTACAATATCAGGATCTAACCGGTAATTTCTCTTGCTGATCCTGGTAAGAACAAGAAATTTCCATCCGAAGAATTCATTTATCCTTGTCAGATTTTTTTTCAGGAACGCCATCATAAAGGGGTCAAATTCTTAGCGCCTTTAGGCATAGTTACTGGTCTTTTTTGCAGGAAAGAAATCAGATTTTAAATAAAATCGAACAAACTTCCGAGTATATATATATATGAATAAAAAAGGATTTTCGGTCAATGAAAGGTGTTAACATTTTCTGCTAACTATGTTTGATCATCAATACTATCTTACAAGCGGGAGAACCCCTGATATATACAGGGTGACCCCCCCCCCAAAAAAAAAACGGGCCGCAAATCTAATTAGGCCCCGTTTCTTAGTGTTTCGTCCGAATTTTGAGGCATAACTAGTTTATTATATTCACAACATCATATCAGAACACTAGGGTATTTGGCCTTTTTTTCTCCGTTCTACAGCATGTGTTCTAGATGGACTCCTTTTAACTCCGTGCATTTCTTGAAGCGCAGAACGAAGTTGTCCATGACGTTCTTACAGACTGAATTGGGAATGGCTCTCATCTCCTCCCTGATGGCTTCCTTGAGTTCCGTGATGGTTCTGGGTTTCCCTGCGTACATTCTGTCCTTACGATAGCCCCAAAGGAAATAATCTGGGGGGTTTAGGTCCGGGCTATGGGGTGGCCACTCAAAATTAGTCTTGAGACTGATCACTTGGCCTCCGAAGTTCTCTTTCAGCCAATCTCAGGACAGGTTTGAGGTGTGAGAACTTGCTCCGTCTTGCTAGAACCAGAACTTGCTCATGCGCGACGGGTAGAGGGTCTGGAGCTCATTCTTGAAGGTTTTGAGGACCTCCACATAACGCTCCTTGGTGACTGTCACTGCTGCGCCAGATTCTTTGATGAAGATTGGTCCGATGATGCCTCTGACCGAGATTGCAGCCCACACCGTGCAATTAGGAGAGTACCGGGGCTTGGTGGCTACTTCATTGGGTCTGGAGGACCCCCAGAAGACTTGGAGTTTGCCTTTCCGTCAATATAGAAGTGGGCTTAATCTGAGGTCCAAATGGGGTTAAGGAAACTTGGTGTCTCCTCGATCTTATCGAGCATCTTGACTGCCATAGCGCTCCTCTGCTTCTTGTCTGAGGCTGTAAGGGTCTGCAGCGTCTGTATTGTGTATGGGTAAACCCTGATATCGTTCACCAGCACTCTCCTGCAAGTCTCACGGGAGATACTGAGGGACTGGCTTACGCACAGAGCGTTTCGGGCTCTCCTGGAGAGACTCTCTCACACTTTCAACCAGCTCGGCTGTCCGCTTCTTGGGACGTGCCGAGTGGCTTGGACGGTTCTCACTGGAAGCGTTGAAGTTCTCCACGGTCCCATACTTCTCGAAGTGGTCCACCCAGTTCTGAATTCTGCTTTTTGGTGGAGCCTTTTCACATCCGAACTGATGCATGAAACTGTCCTGGGTTTTCTTAAACGAGCCTCTCTTGTAGTAAAATTTAACACAGTGTATTCTTTATCCCAGCTCCCACTATGGTCTTGGTATACTCACGGTCGTTGATTCTGCAATGTCCTGTAAAATAAGGGCAATCGGTGAATAAATAAAGGAGATATCACATAAAGTGTACACCGGGCCCGTAAAACAAACACACACACCCACACACACACATATATATATATATATATATATATATATATATATATATATATATATATATATATATATATATATATATATATATATATACACTTTGTCTATAATGTCCATTTATTCATTTTCGGTTTAATGGCGTTATTCAATCTCCCTGTTTTTTTTTGTTTTTTTCTCTCCACGTTACTCTTTTCCCCGTTTTTAAGCGATATTCGCCGACGTTTCCCTAGACAATGTGTCGGTTGAAAGGTACCATGGGATTTAGCTTCGTTCTGTTAATTTTACTCGATCTTTTCATTCTTTTTTAAAGATTTTAATCGACGATTAAATATATTATTTAATATTTCCTCTCTTTTTTTCTTGTGATAGTGCCTCGACCCGCTATGACTCCGTTCATCATATTTAAAACCAATATATATATATATATATATATATATATATGACAGTAAGACAGAAAGTTTGAGAGAAGTAAAATTATACTCACATAAACATAGATGAGACGACGTCATGCATCTAAGACACATTTCGAATGAAAATGTTTTAAACGTGTGTTTAACAAATAATCGGCACTGAAACATGGGCTCTTAGTGTCTGATTTATCATAAATTTAGAGGTTAAAACAATTTCACCCATGTTCATTCGCTTTAAATTACAACAATTTCTCAGACGCTCAAAAGTTTACTACATAATCATGATTTGTTTAAAAAAGCAACGACAAAGCTTATAAAGAAAAACGATTCATAAATGAAAGTTAAGATACTCCCATGCGTTTCATGATTACTAATACAAGAACCAAACTTAAAATACTGCTAGGCAGCATTTATTTTAAGGAGATTTCATATATATATATATATATATATATATATATATATATATATATATGAATAGATGAAAGGATACAATTATCCGACGGTATGAAATTAAAATGGAATAAGCGGAAGACCCAAAAAGCTCAACGTTTCGCACAGATGTGAAATGGGATTTGTCAAGATCGAGCGAAAAAATGAAAAAAAAATGACAAAAGATGTCTTTTGTCATTTTTTGCATTTTTTCGTTCGCTCTTGACGAAGCCCATATAACATTTGTACGAAGCGTTGAGCTTTTTAGGTCTTCCGCTTATTCCATTTTAATTTCATATATATATATATATATATATATATATATAATCTATTTTGATTCTGTGGCAGGGCTTCGAACCGTGCGAATGTCCGAGATTATAATCCCGGCACTGATGAAAGCGAACGCTCGAAACGCTAGCGTATGTAGGTAAAAATAATTTTATATTATTTATTTCAAATTAATATTGTTATAAGCCCCCTTAATAAGATTAAAGTTGAGCCCTGTTCGGGGAAGTTAAGAGAAGACTGCCACGTAGCTATAAGTCATATTTCGACAACGTTCGTACACTCTTTTGTCAGTCTTTCTTGATATGCCGCCCTTCGCATTAATAGAACTTAAATTTATTTTCTTAAATGTTCTAATATCCCGTGGCCATATGGTTACAGCGGTTGCTTACAGAGTCTAGGTTGATTCTGTGGAAGGAGCTCGAACCGTGCAACCGTCAAGATTATCACATCTGCACTATACATACAATTTATTTTGTATCAGACTTTGTAAAATGATTTTTTTCTGAAAATTACAGAAAAGTTTTGTCATGGAAGTCAACATAATACTAGAGATATAAAATCTAATTACTTAAATTATATTCAAAAATGTATTTGTATTTCTTGATCGGATGAACTAATATCAAATTATCTAATCTAGAGGACAGTTTATTCTTATTTGAATATTCGTTATTATTCACTATTTTAGCTTTAAATGCATTTTTGTCTTTTTCACCTTAATTTTATCTACAACTCTTTTGTTTGTCTTATATCTAGCATTTCAATATGAATTCAATTTACTTTAAAATGAAACCACATTCCGAAATTGCAACTCATTTTAGCCATCATACAATTGAGTGGCTATCATTTTACTTCATATAACAACGAAGAGTGATTACGGAGGAAATAACAAAATAAGATAAGACAACTTTACAATGACGAAAAACCAGACGTTTACAATGATGAACATCATAAATAAAAAGCAGATGACTAAGTTTGTTCGTCTGTATTGTATAAACACATACGTTTTATTTATGCTAGGTTGGAGCTACTGATTATCTTTCGAAGATTGAGAGAATGTAGAAATCACCGTATATGACAGATTATTAATATATGTACGAGTAACATTTCAATTAGAATATGATATATGGTGGTAGCTAGAGACATCAACTGGATGCCGCGGGTTCCGGTACGAACACATAGAAAATAACGATCAATGATTAAAATTAAAACAAGTATTACTTATTTTGTAAGATTTCGATTTAATTCTGCCATATATATATATATATATATATATATATATATATATATATATATATATATATATATATAAAAGTGCAGATTAGTCGTCCGATGCTGTAGCAATGCGATGTAGTTGCCGTAAGATGGAAAAAGTGAAAAGAAATAAACGAAGAAAGAAAGTAAAACTCAACACGATTTATTAATAATTTCACGAAAAAACTGATTAAATACCAAAATAGTAAATACTGTCTGGTAAATAAAAGTTCGGAAAAGGATAATCTTAAATTTTCGAAAGAAAAACTTTCATTTTCAAAAGACAACAATATAAGACTGAGAGGGTCTAAAAAACGGGAAACAACCGGTGTCAAACCATTGAAATACCGCAGGGGGATGCGCCGTATCAATAGCAGTCTGTAGAGCGGTGAGGGATGTGCTGGTTTGACATGAGTTTGTCCTTTTCTCTTTAACGAAGAATCTTTTGGCTGCTGTTCTGATTTAGGATGTCATTTCAAAATAGCCCCCCTCCCCCTCTCTAGGGGCTTTACAGACTGCTGCTGATA
Organism: Sepiola atlantica; assembly: GCA_963556195.1. Lineage (NCBI taxonomy): Eukaryota > Metazoa > Mollusca > Cephalopoda > Sepiida > Sepiolidae > Sepiola > Sepiola atlantica. The sequence continues at coordinate 95,745,007 of OY744517.1, forward strand.
TATCTTTTTTATTTTTTTATTTTTATTTTCCTCACACACCAGCCGATTATCAACGCTCCTAGGCAAGTCAGAATTGATGCTTGTATGAGTGTTTCTTCATTTTTCTTCATCCTGTGGACATCTTACAATATATACGAAAGGTTGATGAACACATAAATATTCAAGCTGTTGGCTTTACCTTTTGATTTCCCTATATATATATATATATATATATATATATATATATATATATATATATATATATGAATAGATAAAAGGATGAAATAATCCAACGGTATTTTTATGCAATTGTTTTTGTAGGTGATTGCAGCGTTTGTTACTTTGCTTTTCTTTACTAATAAGTTGTTCACTTCCTAAGTGATACAGATTAATACAGAATATTTTATTATTAGTCACTCTTAACTTTATAGGACGCATTTTCCTTTAATTTATAGATTTGTATTAATTTTGTATATGTACATAAAAGTTATCCATGGACACGTGTTTCTGGCTCACATCCGTCATCAGCATGGCTAACTTAGAAAAGGATCGAACCTTCGATGTTAATGTCAATACTCTGGCGTTGGACTATGACGCCTTGCTTAGAACTTTTATAACCTAAATATTAAGTGTATGTTTATGTAATTGTTTTATAGGTGACTACAACATTTGCTACTTTGATTTAATTAGTTTTTGGCTTCCTACGTGATATAGATTAATGCAGAAGATTGCACTATTAGTTGCCCTTTATAGGACGTATTTTCTGTTAATATATAGATTAGTATCATTTTTATACATGAATAAAAGTAATTCATAGATATGTGTTTCTGGCTCAGAATCGTCATCATACATTTATATATATATATAGATAGATATATAGATAGATATAAATTTACTATCATAAATTCTAGGATACTTATAATAAAATAATTCTCTGTTTTAGAAAACCACAAGTAAAATATCTTCATATATAATATGTTAACTAAACAATAACACACTCATTTACGGTCATATAAAATGTGCACAATTAAGTACACATCAAGGATGCCATTGAACAAATTAATTTAGATACATATAGTCGACGTTATGTATGTTAATTGATAATATTCTATAATTGAAGACGTATAACATCAATTGTACCTTACATAAAGCCAATATAGATAACTACTTGTTAGATTGTTGTTTTTACAGAATTACGTCTGACTTATAATGAATAGTAAAAAAGGGAACGTAAGTTACAAAACTGGGGAGGAGTTAGAAATTATTTAGAAGTGTAAGGTCAACCTAGCTATGATCTTGGCATTTTAAAGACGAAGGCCAATAGGTATCTCCAGCCTTTTCGATAATCATATTAAGTTCTTGCTAGCCCTATTTCATCAAGTGGGTTCATGCCTTGCCTGGAGCGATCCCCATGAAAAAAATAAAATGAAAAGTTTCAAGTGTAAAAAACTGTGACAACAACCAAACTGTAACTTCATAAGAGAACACAGTACTTTTGCAATTGTCCAATGTTGCTCAAAAGAACACGATCAATTGAGCATCTACACATTACAAACAATGTGTTCAGATATTCCATCAAAGCAAACACCGTTAAAGAAGAAAACATAAAATATCAATGTTACACTAATCTTCAGCTTTAATAATAATAAAAATAATAATAATAATAATCATAATAATAATGTATATATATATATATATATATATATATATATATATACCAAACTTGAGTTAAAACTTGACTCATATTTCAGGGTTTCTAATTCTACCATGGGATTGACTAATTATATCTAACTGATGCTTGCGGTAGAATTAAACGTATACGTATATCGATAAACAAATATTTATATATATATATATATATATATATATATATATATATATATATATATATATATATATATATATATATATTTGTTTATCGATATATATATACATATATATATATATATATATAATTTTATACGTACATAAAAGTAATCCATGGACACGTGTTTCTGGCTCACAACCGTCATCAGCATGGCTAACTTAGACAAGGATCGAACCTTCGATATTGATGTCTATTGTCCAGCGGCTTTACCACTGGACCTATACGCTTGTCTAGAAATATGTACGATCTTTATCACCTACATATTTAATGAATTGGTATGTAATTATTTGTGTTGGTGATTGCAGCGTTCGTTGTTTATTTGCTTACTATTATTTCGATTATCTCACTTCCTAAGTGATTAAGATGCAGAAAATTGCATTATTAGTCGCCTTTAACTTCATAGAACATATGTTTCGTTAATATATATATATATATATATATATATATATATATATATATATTAATTTTATACGTACATAAAAGTTATCCATTGAAACGTGTTTCTGGCTCACACACACACACACACACATATATATATATATATATATATATATATATATATATATATATATATATATATATAATATTCATCATTTATTACAACATACATCGATGTTGCATGCTAACGCAATCTTCAGTGCAGGAAGCTAATTCTCAACGGTCGGCGGGCGCGAACTCCGATCACAAATCGCCACTGATTTGCAGTCAAGAGCGTTAACACCTCGGATATATATATATATATATATATATATATATATATATATATATATATATATATATATATATATATATATATATATATATATATATATATATATATATATATATATATATATATATATATATATATATATATATATATATATATATATATATATATATATATATATATATATATATATATAAGGAGAGAGAGAGAGATGTTTGTGAGCGTATGTGATAGACCATTGATACGGCATCCGACAGTTTATATAAGAAATGAAATCTTAGAGCAAATCAGTTTGAAATAAGTTATTTCTTTCCTAACTGATGGTTTACACAAGCATTAAAATAACAGAATGTATAACATAACATTTGAACTTAGCATGTGCTTAAACGGGTTGATTTTAAATTGTTCTGGTGAATTTCAATTTTTGAATGGGTGTTGTTGGCGGAGTGTTACTGCTAATGAATCATTTATTTACTATTTAACTTGAAACATTTCTTAACATTTTCAGAAAAGTTATCAATAATTATTCTTAGCTATTCGCTAGGTTACGTTAGTCACCTTGTTCCGGAAAATGTGTGTACTGAAGCTGACTGATTAAACGGCGTGCCGTGTTCGCGTCTCATCCAATCCATAGCATAACTTTTATCCGGGATGTAGACAATTTTCACGTTGCCTTATTTTTGAGTATCTGGTTTATCCGTAAATTCAATGATAGCAAAACAGTATCCTGCGAGCCATACATCGTAACTAAACACTTACTAGAAACTTGATTTTCATTACCTTTCCATTGACGTACTTTCAGAGAAATAGGGTTCCCCCGGTAGAAAAACCAAATACAGGATTTTTGTCCACGCATAACCAGCTATTAGGTGTTAGAGACGAGATATAAGTCACAATTAAATAGTTTCAGTTCATAGTATTATGTTTATAGCATTTCAATAATGTTAGATCTATGTCAGAAAAATAGAAACTCTCAAACGCATTGTTTCATTTAGATTAAGGTTTGTTTCGAATATATTAATGTTCCTTTCTATATAAATTTAAATAAATCCTAAATAACAAATACATATAACAACCTGTATCTAATATACTGCGTTGTTTTTTATACTTAGCAACACTTAAGTTAAATGTGTAACGTTAATTCTTTTATATGTGTTGTAATATATTAAATGGCTATTACATTGACTAGAATGCTATGTGTATTTTTTGTTAAAATTAAATAAAGTTAACTACACATACATTTAATGTACATCAGTTTCAACATTCTTTTTACAACAAAGTACTTTTTATGCTATTATAATTTGTGTTTTTTTTCATAATTATCATAACGGAAAAAAACTTAAGCTAATGAGTACGCAACGATCATTGTAACTATTTTAACCAGTGCATGATTGTTATACATTATTTTATACAATTTTAAAGACATTCGTTTTTGAATCCGAAGTGAGGAAAAGTGACCTATAAGCAGATGAACCCGAAACAAAATACAAAGTGTCGGAATTTCATTATCATGGAACAGCGTGTTTTTTTTATTTCCATAGCTTACACCCATGTTTATAGCAGCATTTAAAAGAGTTGTATAATAACGGGAGGTATTCAGTAATATCTAAATAAGATTGCTGTTATTAAATATTTTAAAAATGTGTACCCATAACAAATATTGGTAAACGTTGTTCATTGGTTAATAAAAACACGACACTTTCAAACAACTACCCGGTTATTGCATCTATACATCAGTAACATGAAAAATAAACTTCAAAGAGTCGGAGATCATCTGATTTAAAATAGAAGATGTTGAACACACTAAGCGCTCGACTACATTTCAGCTAAAGAATTATAACAATGATAAATAATCAATAGTGGTTTATCTTAAATAAACACTTTACAGCAGTTTATATATATGTATATATATATATATATATATATATATATATATATATATATATATATATATATATATATATAAGTATATTGTAATAAGTTTACATATAATATATATTTTCCATTGTTTTCTATATTTGTGTGTTTTTATTTGTTTTTATTTGTTGTTGCTATTTATCTTATATATGTATTCTTACGTCACATTATATATATATATATATATATATATATATATATATATATATATATATATATTATTGAATATAAGAGACAACTAATGTCTAGATATTCTTTGGTTGATTCTTTCAATAGTTCGAATCATGGTCTTAGTTTGTTTGTTTTTTTTTGGGGGGGGGGAATTGGCTGATGAAGTTGTCTGATACTAGCACCATAGCCCCACACTTAACTAACGACCACTCCTTCCCCTGATCGGAGTTTAGCCAACACTTAATCGAATATACCAAAATCATAGAATATAGTACTAACAAACAAAAACTCCATATATTAGAAGCCCTATATATTAAAACCAAAAAACCTCTAATTAATAGAATTAACTTTAATATCAGTAATAATATTCTAAAATGTCTATAGCTCTAACTATAGTTTCGTACTTAGTACATAATTCACGCCAAAACCTTCTATAATACTAACGCATGGTCTGTACCTGATTAACCTCATTCCCCGGATGGGTCTGAAAGTACTTGGGAGACAAATCCAAACTATGGCAAATTCATCAGCCAATCCCCCTCAGAAACTAAGATCCTGATTCGGGCTATTGAAAGGATCTACCAAAAAAATATCTAGGCATGAGTTGTCTCTTATAGTCAACAATACTTGCCTGCAAGAGAAGATGCTGCCTAGATACACACACACACACACCCCACACACACACACACATATATATATATATATATATACATATGTAAGAATAGTGGAGAACATTATCTTAAAAGTTATATATATTTCTGCAGTTGACGTATTTTTTAAATTATGAAGATTATGAAACCTGAAAATATATGAGATACACAATTATTGTTAAAAGAAAATACATACAGTACTAATTGGTTACACATTATTGTGTGATAAATATGTTACTGTTATAGAGATCGTACAAACATAACAACTAAGTGTCATACTTTATTTTTAACAGATCTTAAAATGCTTAAATGAATGAAAACAAATAATGTGTAACATTCATATTAATATTGTTAATGAAGTACGAAATGCACTTCTTTTTATATCGGCTGTTGAAACCTTGACCCGTATTTTGTGAAAACATCATTTAACACACGATGCCGTCTGTTGTTTTTCTCTAAACACATACAAACCTTCCGATGCCCATGAATCTGGTGTGCCCTTCCTTAGAAATAATCACCAGGTTTATCCATATTTCAATTTTCGTTGTTCTACAGTTGCTTATTCGGTACCATACACCCATTAACGTTTGTGCTTAACAGTAAATTATATATGTTTTCTTGTACAACCTGATATGGTTAAACAACATAAAGTCATCTATTTAACACGTTCAATTTCATGAATCTTATAACAATCCTATTATTCTACAAATGATTGCTAATTAACAATATTATAAATGAACTAAAAACCAATGTGGAAATACACTTCTAAACAATTTGAATTCATGTAAACGCAGCACATATTCATATTTATTTCTATAAAATTCTCTTTTTTTTCTCATTTAATCTATCGACCTGTAATATTTATGTTTGAACATAATTACAATATTAAACGCAAGGACACACATTTTCTGTAGGTTAAACGCGTAATCAGAAGTACGGACAACACTGAGAACACATTTAGCAATTATTTAAGACTTCTACCTCGTCATGGCTGACGTAAGGCAAGCAAATTACCGTGTAAATTAAATTGTTCTCGACTACGACAAAAAAGATTCGTGCGTTGGACTTCGGAAGTTTGGGTGTTAGATCGGCCGAAACATTGTAAGAATAACATCCAAGGTTAGAACAGTTGTCCGTATAATCCAAATAATCAAAACGAAACGTGCAGTTTCAATGGGCTAATCCAACGAATAAACCTACTTGATTCGGGAATCTATTTTTATTTCGTATAGGTTTTCAGTTTTTATGATGTTCATAATTTAATAAAACATCAACTAATGAGTAAACAAAAGTAATCATATACTCTTTTGTTATTTTTTATGATACACACACACATATATACATGTAATATATATATATATATATATATATATATATTTAATATATATATATATATATATATATATATATATATATATATATATATAAATATATTTGAACAAGTTTTTATAGGTACAACATTTCAAAATTGATTTTAATAATAATAGAGAGATAGCCATAATTACCAAGGACGGAGAAGCCTATAATACTGAGGCGAGAAATAAATTATGCCTTCCTTACTTTTGTAAAGCGGTTAGAATATTACAAAATTAGAATGGAGGAGAAAAAAAAATGGTGGTGAAATCAAGACGTCTTTCGAGTCGACACATTTTCAAGATCTCACGTCGACTAAAATAGAATGTTTGAAAAGCGAATTATAATCATGGATTATCGAATGAGTGGAAGAAGAAAAAAAAGGTATGTACCCATCAGTTTCAAACTGTGGGTATATTCTTTCTGCTTACACAGATACGGTTTACGTAGGTTGATGGTGACCGCTTCGAGAATCTTAAGGTGATTCCTCGAGCGAGCCCTGTGCAAGACAGTAAATGCCTCATCCGTATATCCCCGAGGCATTTACTGTCTTGCAATGGGCTCGCTCGAAGAATCATCTTACGATTCTCGAAGTAAAGTAAGGAAGGAATAATTTATTTCTCGCTTTAGTATTATAGGCCTCTCCGTCCTTGGTAATTATGCCTACCTCGCCATTATTATTAAAATCAATTTTAAAATGTTGTACCTATAAAAACATATATATATATATATATATATATATATATATATATAACGATAAGCATACATATATAACAATAAGTAATTCGACATATATTATCAGTGTACTACAATTACATGGAACATCCGATCGTGTGATTTGTATTGATAAAATCCGTACGATTATTGTCCATTTGAATTAAAATTTACCAGAAAAACAAATTGTAACGTAGATACAGATTTTATAAATGTCAATGGCGTGACGTCATCGCGTGCCATCACGTATTATATATATATATATATATATATATATATATATATATATATATATATAAATATATGCATTTTCCTGTTGTTTACTTTATTCCTTTTTTTGTTCTTTTCATTTACTTTGATTGCCAGTGCTTGTTTATGATATATTTGGCTTTTTATGACGTAACCTTTTTTTATATCTTTATATTTTTGTCTGTCCCCACACCCGCTTCATGACATGTACTGCTTTTGACAAAGTTTGCTGTGTTTTTGCATTTCTTTACTTTTTTCCCCGATGTAATTCTTTTATCATCAGGTATCTATTTCAACTCAAAATTGTGTAGCCTTATTAATCCCCACCCAAAGAGGAAGTTTATCCCTATCGATATTTGTGTGCGTGCGTGCACTCAGCAAAATGAGTAAAATTTATGTCAACTTTTTGTTTATTTTCAATTCTTTTCTTCAATAAAAAGATTGTTACGTTTCAGATGATAACGAATGTCTTTTGAAATATAGCGAATTGAAATAAATAACTCATTGCTGTAGTTATATATATATATATATATATATATATATATATATGATTATTTTTATTTACACAGACATGTACAAAATCTGCGACACTGGCATGTCGATGTTATCGATCAACAGCTATTTTAAACTGATATCTCATCAGGCAGAGTTAGAATCCGATCTTAACCTTAGACTATATTGGGAAAGGATGAAATGGAGAGAAAAGAAAATACATTTAAAATTTAACATTTCCATTTGGAAAGTCATATATATATATATATATATATATATATATATATATATATATATATATATATATATATATATATATATATATATATATCAGTTTGAAAGCAAAGAAACGCAATGTGCTTGCTTAATGATTTAAAATGTGTATCAATCTTTTGTTGGTACATAGTGATAAAAAAGATAATTCTGTTGTTATTGTATTACTGAATATATACACACTCATATAAAAAGAAATCATGACGCCGTAATTAGTTTCTCTTGGAAGAAAGCATAATGCAAGCATATTGAACTTGACAAACGTTTACATAGGTGTGTAGCATTTATTTAAATTTTAATTGTTTTAGCGTTTCTAAATATACCAATGTATAATTGCAATCATGTTTTTGTTTATGTGCTTAAAACATCGATCCCACTATCACGATACCTATACACAGACATATACAAGGTCTGCCAATAGAGAATAACCACATTTTCAAAGGTGATGATTATTTTCAAACTTAAAAAATTCAAATAACGATAGCAGCCGGACTTACCTTTAGATAAAATATATTTATCACAAAGTATTAATGATAGTTTGAAAATATTTTTTTTTATTTTACATCCGGTGAAAACTGTCAACAGGAATCCACCCGCTAACCGATGAAAACAGATCACGTCAGTCGATCAGTTTGAAATTATCTTGTAAATTGTTGTAGCGTTTCAACTACATTTTCAACTTTCAGTTTGGGACTTTAAAATATGTTTTATTCATGCCAGGCTAATCAGCACCAATCACTGTTTCAAACAATTTGACTACTTTAGGAGAACAAAAGAAAACCGATTTCTCAGCTAAGACTATAACCACAAATTTAAATTGGCATCTCATTTTCTATTTCATATTTCACACATTGGCCCACATATAGAAAAGTTTGTAATTACCTACTAAACACTATCCTCGAGTGTTTTCGGTCTCTCTGTAAAAGGGTGTGTCAACCCATCCTGACATGAGGATGCTTTACCCTACAAGAACAACCTGCCCAAATATACAAAATAACACAGTATTCGCATCACATATAAGTGCCCCTCAGCACGGCTATACACTTGCTCATACGAGGAATAGTGAACCTTCACAAAGTGGTGTTAATTCAAGAAACATCACGTAGCTGGATACTCCATCAGACTAAATCGATTCTTGTCCTGGAATTCGGCAAGATAGAGTGTCACAAAAAAGAGATACTATAACATAGTACCCGGGTCAATTGAAGAGAAAAACATTAATGTTCTCAACTATTTTACTAAATAAACGTTTGAGAAATAAAATAAACTTTTGAGAGAATAATCGAATATATATGTATCCCATATACAGATCACGTGTTACCCTAAGAAAGGGCTTCGTGATTTCTGAGAACTTTAACTGAAGTAAAATGAAACAGAATATGTCTATATATATACATGTATTTGGGTGAGTTTTTATTTACAAGAACGCTTGAGATAACGTTTTCAACGATTTATATGTTCAATGAACATATGTAAATGTTGCCCCTTACATAATAATTGTACATGTCTTAGTATTGTATATCGTGACGAAGTGCAATGTTACAAGTTAACAATAGATTATAATAATAATAATAATATATATATATATATATATATATATATATATATATATATATATATATATATTAAATTCCTGAAACAGTTTTCAATGGTAAACAACTGATGATCCCTTACATAATGTTAGAAGCAAACTTGATATAATAACTGAACAAGTTAAATTGACTTACATGAGTGATTTTCCACTGAACGACTTGGGACTTCAGGGTTTTTTGGGGGTATTTTTTTTTTTTTTTAATATAGTTTTAATGGTTGAGAAACTTCCAAGAATATATATATATATATATATATATATATATATATATATATATATATATATATTATAAATACTAACTATGATATAAATACGGACTACAAAGATGTTTTTATGAAGTAGGCTATATTCAATTAGCACAAGGCATGACTAAACTATATACATACTTCGGGTGTATCCATGCTCTTATATATAAGAAGCAAACATGGCAACATATATATATATATATATATATATATATATATATGAATGTATTAGAACATTATATGATACAACATTTTTTATTATTTATCTCCATATATATAGATATTTTTTATAATTGAAAACATGCGCCTCACAGTTTTTCCCAGAAAAATAATACGTTCAAAATTCTCCAATTGAACAGTATTTTATTGTTTTCAGATCCGATAAAAATTATTATTCTTATTATAGTTCGAATGAATATACATACACCCACACACACCCATATATATATATATATATATATATATATATATATATATATATATATATATATATATATATATATGTATATATGTATATATATATGTATATATGTATATATATATGTATATATATGTATATATATATATGTATATATATATGTGTATATATATGTATATATATATGTATCTATATATGTATATATATATATATATATGTATATGTGTATATATATATATATATATATATTTACAGATATATATTAACTATGTGTGTACGTGTTACGTGTGCTTTACATATCTCGTGTATAACCAAACTTCTGTGAGCAGAAATTAGTTTTCATGTTGATACGATGACGGTAACTTACATATTGTTTGATTTTAGTTTTAATTGGTTATTACTATTTAATTATCTAATTGTATTATATATATATATGTATATATATATATGTATATATATATATATATATATATATATATATATATATATATATATATATATATATATATATATAAGTTGTGTGTGTATGTAATCACAGGTTTTTAAAATAGATCGATCACTCATAACTGTTTCGTTTTTATAAATTAACTCAGGAATCTATTAATTACTGCGATACAGACTAACTAAATAATTAAGCTAACTAATTGTTTTTAATTTTAAAGTTTTACCTGACTTTATCAGTGTTGTTATAAAAGCGTGTCTCAACAATATGTCGTCAGTTGATTTGTGATTTTTTTTCAAATACTTTTCTAATATAAGAGTCATAAAAATTATTAAAAAAACTAATTATTCCCTATAATATTTGTTTATGTACTAAAAAAATAGATTACATAGAGTTGTCCAATTCGTCGTCTTCAATAGTTTCACAATTTACAGATGTATTTATCAAGATTTATTGTCTTATTGTATCTATGTTACGGTATGTATACACACACATACACACACACACACATACATATATATATATATATATATATATATATATATATATATATATATATATATGTGTGTGTGTGTGTGTGTGTGTGTGTGTGTGTGAGTTTATTATAACTACAGACATACAAAGTTGAAACTACCTTCGTAATTATTAAATTCAAGCTACTGATTATCGTAAGGTTGCCCGAAGCCAAATGCAGGAAACAATCCGCCAACCACATATTCCTATCATAGTGTTTTCTGAAATTATTACGACTTTATAGTATGAAGGAAAGTTTAATAAATAGAAGAATCGTACACCGATATATATTTGAAAAGGCAAAAATGTTATGCTTCAAATTTTGTGAACATCAGAGTAACACGACTGGTGTAACGTTCTCAGAAAATTATCTTTGTTTTAAAATTAAGTTCTGATCATGAAATCTTAAAATGATAGTTCTTTTCTAATATTTTTAAAGCAATATGTGTAGACTAACTTAAAATCCGTGTGTCTGTTTTAGAGATGGTCAACTTTCATTAACATCAAATGTTAACCATTAATATGCGTTCTTACTTCACAAATCATAGGAGGCTATAGTCCCAAGTTAAACAGGCTGCACTTGTATATTAGAAAGTGTGCAAACAACGACTTATAAAATGCATCGTATATGCTCTTCAAAGTGTTAATTTTGTGTAGTTAGAGAATCAGTACATGTTCGTGTACTTGAACTATTTAAATCAGAGTTAATAAAGTGCATATGTGATTCATGCTTTGAAGGAACAACGATATCCAAATTGATTTAATAACCCACTATATATTTTAAAATGTTTTATACGACATAGTAATATACACCACTTCCTCATATATAACATATTGAGGGATCACCAATATGTGACAGTAAATTATGTTCCTAAAATGGACATTAGGTAACATATATATCGTGATTCCACACTTTTCATGTAATTACGGATAAGTGTTTGTATTAGAACCGTATTTACACGTCTTAATCGCGCAGTTGACATGCAAGGCTAGGAGCTAACCACTTTGAGTTACAAAAGCCAGGGTTGTAAGTCCGATGTAATCGCTCGGTAAGCCAGTTGCTTTAATCGATACTGATAGGTCTACAGAAGACTAAACAAGCTTGTCCATGGATAAATAAATAATACTGGACTATTTAATTATCATATATATATATATATATATATATATATATATATATATATATATATATATATATATATATATATATATATACGCTCTCATCTAATCATCAGACTATTTACCTTGTGGTCTTTATTTTGTTTTATTTCATGTAAAATTTTCAAAGTTAAATGTTGCCGATAATATTTACGATTACATTGTCGGTTTTATCTCTATCCTCTGATGTCAACAGACATGTGTCAGATGATAACCAGACAACATCCATGTAAAATTAACTTAAAATAAGCATTACAAATGTCGATACAGATAAAGTGGTGGTACAAGCCAAAAGCTTGAGATTATCAAAATATAAGAGACAAATGTATAAAAAAAACTTGGATTCATATAAAAAATACTCGTTAGTAAACTCTTCAGGCAAAGAACTTTAAAGTCCTTAACTCATGAGTTTTAAAAGAAAATCTTCTCCTCGGAGGACCATTACCTGGATAATTTTTTAATCAACCTATTTGATATCTTTCCTGGAGCTATTTTGATATTTTGAATATTTTGACTTGGATGAACTGTATAGGTTTACAAAATAGTATGTTTTGGGCCGATGTATTTGAGGTTTCATATACTTCATGTATTTTTATATATATATTTTTTATATGTTTTCAAAGTTTAATTTTTATTACCTGCAGTAATGCCATTGCGGTAATGCTCAACTGAGGATAAGATTTTCTTTGAAAACTCATGAGTTAAGGACTTTAAATTACTTTGCCTGAACATTGAACTGTAATAAAATTTGATTCGCACCTTATTTAATTATTTCACTTCATCTATTGCTATTAATGCTCTATCCAGTATATTGAGCTTCATTGTTATCCTGATGTTCATTAATTAAAGATATTAGTTGCCTCTTATATCTTTTGTTGTATTAATCTCATATATATATATATATATGATAATTTTTTTATTTACACAGACATGTACAAAATCTGCGACACTGGCATATCGATGTTATCGATCAACAGTTACTATAAACTGAGATCTTTATAGGGAGAGTTAGAATCCGATCTTAACCTCAGATCATATTTAGAGAGCTCTCCATATATGATCTGAGGTTAAGATCGGATTCTAACTCTCCCTAATGAGATCTCAGTTTATAGTAACTGTTGATCGATAACATCGACATGCCAGTGTCGCAGATTTTGTACATGTCTGTGTAAATAAAAAAAATATCATATATAAAGCTCTATTTTGATATTTAGCACTTTTTATAAACCCGGTTTAAATTCTCTGGATTACCACCCTGTGGATATATTTTACCTGGATTATACCATTATTATTTTATATATGTACATATATATATATATATATATATATATATATATATATATATATATATATATATATATATGACGTTATTTTATTCATAAATAAATATATAAACAACAGTATATATATATATATATATATATATATATATATATATATATATATATATATTTATGAAATAAACATTCTTAAAGCAAAGTACTAGGTCGGGCACTTTCAGAGAAATTAGAAGTCATAATTAAGCAATATTGCGAAAGTGTCTTCTTTTGGCAGTTCGGACAATTTACGAACATTACTATGTTCGTAAATAAATTATAGGGTCGATTTCTTTCACATTGTATATGACTGTCACGGTGGCTGCATGGTTAATGATTTTGAATTGGAGTTAATCATGTCCAGTGTTGAAAACGTTCGACTTGTAGTGCAGTTACATAAGTCACGCTGATGATTGTCAGTGAAAATGAACCTTTTATGCATGTGGATAATAACTGTTCATTTATACAAATAAATATATGTAAACCCGAATTATTATTTCGTTTATATAGAGATATCTTAAAGTGAGGTTGTATTATTTACAGAAATTACAACCAAACGAATACGTGTTACATCAACTAGTTCACTTATATCAAACGATACGTAGCGCGAGAAATAACATTTTACTAGGACGAATATAGATAATTCTAAGTTTCTGATCTCATCAACATTGAACGTCGTTATAATGTGATGTTAATGGATTAGAAAAAAAAGATCGAACACCTTCATTAAACAAAAACAATTTATCGATATGCCTTTTAAAAGTTCGAAAGTCAATTTGCATTCCGGATGCACTTTTATCTGCGTTTTTTAATATGTTATTGTTCATCTACAAAAATGTAAAACGCATCAAACACGAGAAAGTAATTTCATTGCTAATGAACACGTAGGAAACGGATTTTACGACATTTGTATTTTAGATTTACTTTTGCTTAAGTAATGTGAATGCAACTGAATTAAATCCAAATGTGAACTATGATTGCCTAATTGCAATATTTGTGTATGCATATACGTTCAGAATCATTTAACATGCAACATCACTTCGATAACATGACATCTATAGTATGATCCTATACTAATATTAAAGCTGTGTAACTGTCTCTCATTTACGGCGTTCACATCATCTGTAAATGTATTGTTAGAATAGTGTAATATAAATTATGCAAAATCGATTAGAATATTTTATGAAACAAATACATGCAATTAAAGTTCACATGCAATAACTAATATACCTCAATAATTTAGATTCTATTAAAACTACAGGGTTAGGGTTAGAATTATGATGCTATAGAACTATAGGGTTAGGGTTAGGATTACGATGCTATCGAACTATAGGCTTAGGGTTAGGAGTATGATGCTATAGAACTATAGGGTTAGGGTTAGGATTATGATGCTATAGAACTATAGGGTTAGGGTTAGGATTATGGTGCTATAGAACTATAGGGTAAGGATTATGATGCTATAGAACTATAGGGTAAGGATTACGATGCTATCGAACTATAGGCTTAGGGTTAGGAGTATGATGCTATAGAACTATAGGGTTAGGGTTAGGATTATGATGCTATAGAACTATAGGGTTAGGGTTAGGATTATGGTGCTATAGAACTATAGGGTAAGGATTATGATGCTATAGAACTATAGGGTTAGGGTTATGATTATGATGCTATAGAACTATAGGGTTAGGGTTATGATGCTATAGAACTATAGGTTAGGGTTAGGATTATGATGCTATAGAACTATAGGGTTAGGGTTAGGATTATGATTCTATAGAACTATAGGCGACGTGTGACTATATGTCAGTGTTGCGCTGTTGAAGGTACAATTTTGTGTCTGGACGAGTGAAAAGATATGTAGATTGTCATTAGAGTTTTCTAACCGGGTGTCATAACAACATGCAATTTTTCTCATCAACAAATGAAAATATGGCCATAAAATACAATTACGTGCCGGAAAATTTCAAATGTAACGAAACTTCAATAACCTTAACACAAAGTGGTAGGAGGAAGAAATTGAGGGGCACGTTTGGGAGTTTCTGAATGAAATATTTTACAGAATTTGATCTGGATATCGATACTGTACTAAAAGTAGTTTATTATTAACAGTTGAATTGAGAAGATAGTTTAAAGGGATAAGCCAAATAAAGCATAACAAACAAACAATAATAATAATAATAATAATAATAATAATAATAATAATAATAATTAATAGCATTAGTCATTATATCAGAGATTAGTAGGATACGTCGAAATTCCACGGAGCTTTTTGCGTCAGGTTGTAAATTAATTATTATGGATAGCACTCGTTTTTAAATAAAACATAGCTGCCATTATAAATTCTATTGAAAATATGACACTTTCTTCTTTCGAAAATTAATTGTAATTGTCAGCTTACTATTATTTTTATATATAAACCGAATATGCCTCTGTTTATTTGTTTATTTTAAATTAAAGCAATTTTATTCGTTTTAAAACATATCTTTTTCTAGCTTCTTGCCAAAAAAATAATTGTCAGCTAAATAATCTTTAAATACATAAAACAATATATTTTTAGAAATGTATTTTTTAAAATTGTTACTACGGGACGACAACATTTAATTTTGGAATAATTTACTTAAAAAAAGTTAAAGTCGGATGTTTTTACCTTAGCGACCACAAATTAATCATACATCACTATCTCTGCTTATCGGGCGATCACGTTTTTTAATGTGTGTGAAAAGTGATAGCTTACTTACAAAAATCAAATTCTTAAACGTATTATATATATATATATATATATATATATATATATATATATATATTTATATATGTGAGGATTAATTTAGATATCCACTAACTACTTTTATGCTGTTAGACAAAGGGACGTGAATTATCCTTTAAAGCTATGTAGATTATAGAAGGCAGTTCACGAGCTGGGGTGTCGCAGATATTGCGAGTGTGAAGAAAATATTTTAATTCAAATATTACAAAAAGATATATATATATATATATATATATATATATATATATATATATATATAGTGTCGCCTAACTACTTTTAGTTAAATAAATCTAGGAACCTGACGTTTGATATATGAATGATTCATAAACTCTATGCAAATTGGCCTACTGTATTTTAGGTGCAGTGGATCCACACTTGTTTTAAATGTAATTTTAGCATTGTTCAATATAAAGGAAATATATTATTAGATTTCCCTAATATATATATATATATATATATATATATATATATATATATATATATATATATATATATATATATATATATATATATATATATATATATATGAGGAAGGAAGGATGAAGGTAATCCGACGTAATGGGAAATAAAAAAGGAAAAACCAAAAAGGATGTTTATATATATATATACAAAAACTCAACCTAGATCATGGCTAACCTCTATTTTTCTCTTCACTCTCAGTTATACTCACACACTAGTCTCCGCATACACCCCCCACACACATTTTCATTCACCACGAATCCAAACATTCTAACTTACTCATTCCACACATTCTTGACATAGCCAGCTAATCAAAACCTACTACTCTCTAAAAATTTCACATCTGCCCAAAACAAAATCTCCCCGCTCCCCCTTCACCCATTTCACCCCTTCGACTACTTCTCTCACACTCTTACTTACCTACACCTCCCACTTTAAAACCACCTTCATTTTTTCAAATCTTTTCTAAAACTATGACATTACCCACACACCAAAATCAATGAGCCTCCCCTCCACTACTCTTTCCCTACCCATCCACTTCTTCACTAACAGCCATCCATATTATTTCAGTTCACCCCCACCCCTCCACTTTTGAACTCAGAGCCATCCTCATTATTTTCATTCCATGCTACTGACTTCACTAAGCCCGGACCTCGGGCCTGCGCAGCCAGTAGTAGCTACTACTTTATCTCGTCAACCTATCATGTCAACCCAATATTTTCACGTACTTCCATGACATTTTTCTTAAAATTACATCCTGAGGAAGTCTTACAAATAAAGACGAAACTTTGATGAATATATAAAAAAAATATCCTTTTTTTTCCTTTATATATATATATATATATATATATATATATATATATGAAAAAGGAAATACCAAAATTATTTATATAATAATCAACGTTCGTTTTTATTTCAAGACTTTCACAAGATGATGCCAATCTTGGAATAGAGACGAAACGATGATGCATATATAAATGACTAGTAGCTCTTCCACAAATCGTCTACGGGGATAAACAAACAAAATAGAAGAGGTTCAAAAGTGTCATCCCCCCCGCGTAACGCGGCGTTTAAAAACACCTACTCTATGTAGGGTTGTTTTATTTAGGATATTAATGACTCCCTGAAAACGCTATCTATGACATCGAGCACTTTGTGTAATTTATTCTACCTACCAAACATAATGCTGTAGTATTATTATTATTATTATTATTATTATTATTATTATTATTATTATTATTATTATTCTTATTCTTATTATTATTATTATTATTATTATTATTATTATTATTATTATTATTATTATTATTATTATTATTATTATTATTATTATTATTCCCGGGCAACGCCAAGCCCCAAAATACAGTGGTATTCTTCCCAGGCAACGCTACGTTTCAACATATTAGAATATTTTAAATTGGTTTAAAAATAATTTAATATATATTTTAATGAGTTTAAAAACTCATTAAAATATATATTAAATGATATCAAACATGGCGGCCACTGATGGTAATATATTTATGGAGACGCCAATGCCTCTTTGTGTCGTCTTAAGTAGAATTGCATCGATTTTGTAGCTGATACTTTCTGTTAAATCTTCAATAGATCGTGTATGAAATCTTGAAACATTTTTTGTTTCTCATCGCCCAGGAAAACTGTATACAAGTGCCTTAAAACTGATGGCCTTCCCTTAAAGAAATTATACACATAAGAAGCATATTTCACAACAGACTATGATACAAAAATATAGAAAACGTAAGAATAACTTACGAAGAAAATAGTTAAAAAATAAAACATAACTTACATCTGTAGATTCTATTTATCTTTCTCCCTCAAGGTAAGATGTGACACAAGGTCGGGAAAGTAGGAAAGAACCAGCGCTCGAGAATTTAAGCACTCTGGCTTTTTTTAAATTGCCTAGGCAGCCCCGTCGGCATTCCCGGGTAGGGGCGCCTCAGGCAGTACCGACAACGCACCGACAACCAATAGACCGGCGTAAATCCAGACCCGAAGGCCTGGACGATACCGGTTCATTAGGCGGGGTAAATACTTACATCTGAAGATGTTCACTACCACTTTTTCGTCACGATATCCCAAGTAGCGTACACTCGAATGTATAGCATATTTATTGCCTAGCCTGTATATATATATATATATATATATATATATATATATATATATATATATATATATATATATATATATATATATATATAATTACGTAACAGTATAGGTGACTTTTCATACATATTTTAAAAGCGAGATAATTCATAATACTTTGCGAAATGTTCACTCACGATTAATAACGCCAACAAAACTACTCGGGATATGTAGGAAATTTAATGCAAATATTGCGTGGATACCTTTGAGTATATACAAGAAAGGATAATAATGATGGGAAACAAGTTATTGGCCAATGTTTATATCACACAATGACTACTCGACGGTAATCTATGAAATTTACTGATTATGCATTGGCAACTTTCTATTTATGGACATATTCCTTTACATAAATACACTAATTGATATATATATATATATATATATATATATATATATATATATATATATATATATATATATATATATATATAAAGCAAATATTGTACACATACAGGTATGCCTTTAAATACTAAGACAAGACCAACACAATACTTGCGGTCGTGATACGGCAATTAAAAGATAAGGGGGCACTCACCCACATCAAATAGATAGTAATAGAGAGAAGACCATCATACTCTCCAGCAATAAACAGCTGCCTCTATATGACGCCGAAAAATATTACATATTAAGGGCAATACAAACTGTTTAAACATTACGGACGAAATTTTTAAAGGATGTGTCTATAAGGGACAAGCACTTCTAAGAAACTGTACTGACCGGTACACATAGAGGATCTTCGATAATTTCCCCCTCCCCCGTGCCAACACCATGACCTCGAAATAGCCTTATTCAACACAATAGTTGTTCTTATATTCGCGCTATTAATTCATCCTGCTCTTCTTCCCCGGATTTCTGTTTCCAATTATCAACTTCTAATTAATATAGTCAACTTTGTATTTCACAACATTATTCTCAAATTTGGTGTAATTCATTTTTATTGGGACGTCACATCATTTCATGTCATCATCTCCATCCGTATTTTTACCGCAATTTTGACATAATTGTACACTATCACCTTTATCAAATCTATTGCCTTTGATGTGTCCTAAATATAACCATCATTAAATAAAAATCACGTTTATCACATAAACGCTCGTCTTTGATTACCCGAGATTCTAACATCATTTATTATCACCACGCGTAAAAAAATTGCTGCGATTTACATTTACCGGGATTTTATTATTTCTTACCATAACTAAAATCATATTCGATAGCTTCTTTTTTAAAGGGATGTTAACAGCATTTCAACCATTAACTTTCCAAGATTCGCTGCTTTCTTTTGTAACTGGCATTTTACATCATTTATTAGGACCATTCCAATTTGTACCTTGATTTTAACATCATTTATTACAGCCAAACTCCTAATATTCGCTATTGTTTTACTTTAACCATTGTTTTATCATCATTTTCGCTATTTCTTACATAGTTACATCCATATAAAATATTGCTGTTAAAGAAACATTCATGGAGTACTTACTTGTCATTATCAAGATACGGTTCAGCAAAATTTACGGAAATTTATCCAGTAGTTTTTGTTTATATATTCACGTAATCCTACTTTTATTCCTAGCCGGAATTCCGCCGGAATTTCGAAGCAATTATCTCCGTCATCATAACTGTAGCATGCACGGCGGCATCGGGGGCAGGCAGCCCCCCCCCCCACTTTTTGACTTGCCCCCCCCCCTACTTTACGGTCATCAATAAGTAAGTTATATACGCATGTGTTTAATCGCCCCCCCCACTTTTTAGGAGAGCCCCCCCCCCTTTTATAACTGTCCCGCCGGTCCTGTGTAGTCAAATACATTTTCATAAATAGAGATTTAAAATGACATCAAACCAGAAAAAAACACGCTAATACTAATAAGTAAACTCCTGTTTAATTATTAAAAATATACTAGATAATTTTCCGTAAATTTTGCTGCACTGTAATATTTTTCAATAGAAAGTAAGTATTTCATAAAATTATCGTGTTAATTTATTTAGAAATGAAATATTTCGTATGTGTGTTACCATGGAAAACACATTTATGTTCTTTCCAACACGTTTATCATATTCTTTGACATTTGTCACACAAAAAATAACACTTGACCTTAAAACTAATTACCTTGTCGACATCAATATTCTTCCGTCAAAAATTAAAATTCTTAGACTAACTGATGACGAAAATGATTAAAACAAAAAAATAAATTACATATTGAGAGCTGCGCCACCTCTTTACGGCCACAACAGGCCGGGGAAATGTCAGGTATCTTTTTATCCCAGCTTCTATATAGAGAACTTTGCTATATTTTGTATGGTATTTTCTATGCACACTTTCTAATCGACAATTCTTATAATTATTCTTGATAACTTGCTCAGCCGAATAATCACATGAAAAGTACTCAATAAAATGTGGGAAACCTAGTATAGATAAACTTCAATGCTTTAGATTTCGTGCGAGAAAAGGGATAATATTTATGAGAACAATCTCCATGACAAGGGGTTATATCACGTTATAACTACTCGAAACTAATCTATGAAATTTACTGCGTTGCATTGGTTACTTTCCATTTATGAAGATATTAAATTACGCAAATATACTAATATATAGATAGAGTAATTTTAACATCATTTCTCACAAACATTTTCCTAATATTCCGTACGCTTTATTTTAACCATGGTTTGTATTAATGGTTTTCATACCATCACATTCATCAGACTCGCTGACATTTATTTTAACCAACATTTAAACATACTTTTCTGCCGTCATTTTTATCATATAAGTTACTTGATATTTAACCTGCATCTTCCTCTATGCTTCATTTATTACGATGAATATCACTAGTAATGCCTTGATTTAAACGATAAGCTTACGAGTTAAACGCTTTGTTGGTTATTATTTTATAATCTTAAGGCATGTCACAGTACACTCGGATATATCTAATTATTTATTCCACAAATACACTTTTGGACGGATCTTTCTGTGCGAGATTGTTAGCTCTTGTCTGCATACACATGATTTATAGTGTGTATATTTATAAGTAAATACCGAATATGATAGAAATAGGTTTGATATAAAAGAGAATTACCAATCACTATATTTTATTTAAATACTTCCGTTTCCTTTTAATGCTTAACTAGGCTTTCTTCCTAAAGAAGGTTGGAGAACAAATTGGTCGAAATAAATGTATAACATCACTGACAACGCATTGACTTAAATTGCTGCAATATAGTTTAAAATAATTACATTAACTTGTTGAAATTATATAAATGTCATGCTTTAATGCCAAGAAACATTGAGAATGCTTTAAAATTCGTTTTATTACGCGTTTTAGGAATCACAGAGAAAGAGAAGCGTACCAATAGCAGTGTCTTCGAACGGACAGCACTTACGTAAAATTATTTGTTTTCAGGAACTAATGCCAATATATTTACGGTGTTAAATCTTTGCTCTTGGCAATTATGAAATCAGACTGACGGTTTGATATGGTTTTATAAGTTCAATTTCGAAGGTCTAAAATTTAACTTCTTTGATGTGGTGTGAATAGACTGAAAAGAATAGCGTGTGATGCAATTACACTGAATAAGAATAAGTCGGTTTTCCAGAGATGATACACATATTTGTAAGGCGTTAACGTGAGTTTCCGACCAATTATAAAATAATGCTGAATAATATAATGTTAGTTTCTTAAAGATGATACACTTTTATTGGCTACATAAACGCCAGCGTCCGAACTATTAAAAAATTAAACTTATACAATCTCTGTTCAACACATACCTGCATGTCAAACAGACGTTTATTTGCTGATGCTAATGCTGATACTGCTGCTGTTGATGATGATTATGATGATACTGATGATGATGATGATGATGATGATGATGATGGTGACGATGACGATGACGATGACGATGACGATGACGATGACGATGACGTTGACGAGGATGAAGACGATGACGACGACGACGATGATGATAGTGATGATGATGATGATTATGATGATAGTTTCCAATGGATAATATTTATTTACTAAATAGGTTCACGTCAGTTTTTGAAATATAATACAGGTATACTGAAGATTTTAATGATAATGTCCAAGATATGTAAATAGTATACTGAAAACGCTAACACCAGTTTCAAAAACATTATACAATTATACTGAAAGCGTAAACATTCATTTCCAAAATATGATATAATTATACTAAAGACATAAGCATGAGTTTCAAAAAGATGACACAATTATACTCAAAGCGTTAACATTACTTTCGAAAAGATTATACCATTATACAAAGATGTGGGCATCAGTTTCCAAAATATGGTACCATTATAGTAAAGACGTTAACATTAGCTTCCATAAGATGATACAATAATACTGAAGCCGTAAACATTCCTTTCCAAAATATGATACAATTATACTCAATACGTTAACATTAGTTTTCAAAAGATGATATAATTATACTAAAGACGTTAACATTAGTTTCTAAAAGATGATACACTTATACTTAAACAATAACCATTCCTTTCCAAAAGATGATACACTTATACTAAAGGCGTTAACATTAGTTTCTAAAAGATGATACAATTATACTGAAACCGTTAACATTTCTTTCCAAAATATGATACAATTATACTCAATACGTTTACATTAGTTTTCAAAAGATTATACAATTTCACTAATAACGTTTACATTAGTCTCTATAAAATGATACAATAATACTGAAGCCGTTAATATTCCTTTTCAAAATATGATACAATTATACTAAAGACCATAACATTTGTTTGTTAAAGATGATTCAATAATACTGAAGCCGTTAATATTGTTTTGAAAATATGATAGAATTATACTTAAGACGTTAACATTAGTTTCCAAAAGATAATACAATAATACTGAAGCTGTTAACATTTCTTTCTATAATATTATACAATTATACAAAAGATGTAAACATTAGTTTCTAAAAGATGATACAATTATGCTAAAGACGGTGACATGAGTTTAAAAAAGATCATATAACTATACTAAATAGGTTAACGTTAGTTTCTAAAAGATGATACAACAATACTAAAACCGTAAACATTTCTTTCTATAATATGATACAATTATACTAAAAACGTTAACATTAGTTTTTTATAAGCTGATACAATAATACTGAAGCCGTTAATATTACTTTCCAAAAGATGATAGAATTATACTGAAAACGTTAATATTAGTTTCTAAATAGCTATAGTTTATAAATATTTCCACTACACTAATTTAGTAAATAATGATTAGAAATGAGAAAAGGAAAAACAATGTTTTTAATGATACGCGTTAACTTTAATATTCGTAAACTATTATACTATAGGGGTTCTGTAAAAGTGTATTCTTTAAAGGTTATATGCGACAATAATTTGTATCCTTGCACTCTTCTTGAACTATCAAATTACGTATTTTATTAAGGTGTTTCTTAGCCATTGCTGTAATATATAACAATAATCTATTTTAATTAAAATACTCCCTTGTTCATTTTACAACGATGCCATAAATATATCATCACCTTTAAATTGCTTTAAAATCAATGCCAAATGTAGATATTGACTTTTCATGTTTTCAAAGACATATTCTCTACATTAGAACATTAATATAAAAAACTTACACTTCAGCGTCTAAATATATATTATACACTTTATCCTTTCATTAAGGCATCTTAAATGCTTATAATATTTTTTTGTAACATAGTTCACCCCAAACAGGGCAGGCCGCCACTGTAGACGTAAAGGGCTACTGAAAAAAAAGAAAAGGGGAGAAGGTTGGGGGGTCTACCTAAATTGGGATCTGCGCAGCGAGATGTATGTTTACATTAGTTTTAAATTTCTGAATGTCAGTACTATCGGGGAAACAGTGGACAGGGAGGGAGTCCAGAGGCCAGCAGTATGAGGAAAGAAGGTTTTTGAGTAGAAGGCTCTCCGGCATCTGGGGACCTCCACAGTGAATGAATGGAATTTAGTTGATTGTCGAGTTGGTCTAGTGAATTTACGTCGAGGGGACAATTCATCGGAGCATAATCCATTGAAGTATTTGTAAAACAAACACAAGGATGCTACATTGCGGCCATGGGGCAGGGACTGGAGCTTGGTTAGCAGTGAGGGGCCTATTAGGTTGGCGACTCTTTTTTGAACTATTTTAAAATATGAACATTTGTAGCCGTTTTTAATTTTTTGCATTTTACTCTAAACTTTGCTTTTTTATTTTCTTCTTTTTCTAGAATGTATATGCTCAAAATACGTTATGTATATGTATATTTCCGAACACGAATACGTAACACATGTTCATTTAAGATAGATCATAATAAAATACCTCAAGTAACATATGCATTTACATCAAAGCTAGGCTTTTTAACATTCTTTAAAGAAAAACATCAAAGTAGATTACTTAATTAAAACTTACTCATTGACTCGGTGTTCCCGCTGAGGAGACATTTTCCAGAGAAAAATACATGAGAAAATAGTCATATTTACACACATATTTTAAATATACGTTTTGATTTACCCTCAGTTTTATTTAGATTTATATTAATATTCGAATTATAATAAACCCAAAGCTTTAAACTTAATATGTACTAAAGAAATTTACGTAAATAAATAGAGATATATAAGATATCTTGTCTGATAGTCTTATTAATGCACAGCCTCGTATTGGTTTTATTCTAAATGTTATATAACACATATAATCTAAATTTGATTTCTTTTAACTTCATAAAAATTAATTAGATTTGCTCCCTGTAATGTCTCAGCAAATTACTAATTTCAAATTCAATTTAAATATTTTGTATTCGTGTTCCTGTAAGAATCATCCCAAACGTCCAAAAGAAGTCTTTTAGAGCAGTATATTTTTCATGAATATTTTGCTACATGTTAATAAAAGCATTCATGTCTTCTGATAAGTGATCGGCAACACATCTACACCTAAACTATGTAGACACTAAAATATATAAATATGTGCTTTACTGTTTCATATCAGTATTTGTATCATGAGATAACATATTACATGAATATGTATTTGTTTCAGTATTTAAGTCTCCATTGCTCAGTAGAGCTACGTAGTTGTATAAAATATTCATATAGCAAACTAGCTACATATACACGTATGTATATCATGCCCTCAACAATATCGCTAGGCTAAATGCAAAGGTTAACATTGCCCAATCTAACACAATGGTATTGACACTACTGGTTTATACAATGGGTCGTAGATAGTTAATCACCCCATTTAGCCTGACGAATTCAATCGCGGAATGAAACATGAATGTAACTGTATAGTTTACTAATCACGAGTATATATATATATATATATATATATATATATATATATATATATATATATATATATATATATATAAGGTAAATGAAAGAAGAGCGATAAAGATGTACACATAAAAAATATATTTCAACTTCGATTGTCCAATGCAAGATGTACTCGGTAAAAAATGTTTTCTTCTCTCCTTTAGCCACCGCTTTTCAAAGATTAAAATCTTATCATCAGAGGAATTACATAGATAGATAGGTTGGCAGTGGAAAAGCACATTCAAAATTTGAAAAAATATAAAGTAATAGAGAGTAAGAGTATGCGTGTAAAAAAATGGAGTCTGTCCAATTGGTGAGTGTCTGTTGATAAGGTGCCCGGTGAAAGGAGATTTAAAGATGGAAAATAGTGCGATTGAACTAAACATATTTCTATTGGATTTACTTCATTTTGAACATTGTTGACGCTGCCTTGACAAACCCTTCATTTCCATCTTTAAATCTACTTAACTAGATGTGTCATTCGTACATCTGTATCTCTTTTATTTACTTTTTATAATTGCTCTATCTCGTATATTGAGCTTAAACCATTTCACTATAGATTCTATCCTCTTAAAGTATACTTTTGTTTTCATATATTTCATATATATATATTATATATATATATATATATATATATATATATATATATGTATATATATATATATAAATGTATGTATAAATAATGTATGTGCATAGAAATACCTCAAATATTATATTTATAAACATTATATGAACAGAAGTATATTTTCAAATTAAAAAATATATATACATTAGAAATAAACAAATTAGAAAAAAAATATGTATACATTAGAAATAAACAACTTAATACGGCGATATGATTTCCTAATTTCACGATTTACAATAAGCACCAAGAATTGTAATTCATCTTAATTCTGAAATTGTACATTGCTTATGCTATTCAGAACAAATGTGAAATACATTCATTTATTGAAATCTATCTCTATAACAAAAACTCGATGTCTGTATGTGTGATGTATTCGTGTTTTCGCATAGAGAATCTACATAAAATCTAAAAGTGGACTCCTGTATAAAGCTTATAGGAGAAAACAATGGATGTGTTATCGAATATCTAGGTACATTCCAAATGGGTTTATGTGGGCATAAACTCCTTAAAACTTCGAATATATTCTATTTTACTTAAATATAAATCATGTGAAATACAATTTTCTGGGGACGACAATGGAAGTGGTCCGAATCTCGAAATGTCCTTCGAACCTTAGGGGGCTTTTGGTTGCGAATTTCCTTTAAAACTTCAAACATATCCTATTTAGATGAAATTTATATCTTATATATAAAATATTCTGAGGAAGACAATCCAAGTGGTCACGAATCTCTATATACCTTCTATGTGTCGAATATGTACGTGCTGCATATGCAAATGTCCCAGGGAAACAGAACCCTCGTAAAACTTTAATTACGTGTATTCGATTTTAATGAACTTTAAACCATATGTATAAAAGATACGTCCTGAGAGTTATCCAACCTTTCAGCGTTTTCGGGGACAAAAATGGGAGGAAGGCGGCAGTAAAAGAAAAGTACTTGGTAGCTATCATCATTCAATTATCATCAACGTTGAGTGTTACTGCTAATACATAAATAATGAAATATTTAAATTTTAAAAAAATTATCCTCAATTATACTATTAGAATAGAGAGTACACTGTTTATATTTTACCATTACTACTCATACTACTACGATAAATAACATTCTAGATACTACTTGCAAAAAGGGAAACTCGGCGTGTTCAAGAAGTAGTGAGAATTTCAAACGAACGCATTAACTACAAATACCTGGGAAGCCTCGAAGTGGACACCGTCAAACAAGCTGAGATGAAAGAGATGATAAAATAAACGTAGAAAAAATTAATGAAACTAAATCTTATAGCATAATTAAATCTATTAACAGAAATACACATCTGGTTGTATATCCACAACCCTTCATAGACTGGACAAGGAAAAACTGTAATCTTAATTTTTTAAAGTAATTATTAGTTCATCTATTTGATTTATTACTTGTGCTTTTTTTATAACACACTGCCAACGTACAGTAACATTGCGGACCACAGTAATGTCAGTGTCTAATAATACACCATACCGGTTCTGTTCACAGTCAGAGAATGCGAACCCCTTTAGACTGAATCAATTTTAATTCTTCTGCCAATCTCGAGTACCTAATTTTACGGAGCTGGATGCCCACCACATCATATACAGAACATGTGTCTATCTCTGTCCTCATGTAAAGGCAATTAAATAGAACCACGGATACTTCATAATGAACGCATTCAAGTGGAAACTTTTGATTCATATTCTAATTGTGATTTCAAAATAGACTTGTTGTTAGCTTTAAAAAACATTATTTGAAAATAAATTATTCTTAAAGTGACGTTCTACATGTGTTAGTGTTAAAAATGCATTACAATTGATCAATATTATTATTACTATTATTATTATTATTATTATTTACTCACTAGGAGTTCTTACACAGATGATCAGTGACTCACTGACTACCGGTGGTATTCCCTGGAGTCTGCGTGGCAACAAGTCTCTCCAGATTTCCAGTATTCTCCACCTCTTTTCGATAGCCACCGCAAATAAACTTGCAGTATCACAACAACCGTTTACCATTGATTTCTCTCTGGTAAGGACCATTGGTCTTCTCTAGGATTTGGGTGACAATAAGCCTTCCCAAGGTCCCAGCCGTATCTGCACGTCCAGTGGAGGTCTGGTTTGTGCTGTCCCTCCTCGGTCTTCTCATCCTCGTTGACCCTATGCAAATATTTTGTGTGGTGTCAGCCTAGGCTGGTACTATTTTTGTTTTTAATTTAAAATTTTAAAAATATTTTCTATTTATTTTTTTTTGGGGGGGGAACTGATTTTTTTGGGGGGTGGGTGGGTGGGTGGGAGTATTATTATAATTATTATTGTTATTATTACGTCGAGCATAAAGATTTCGCGGTGTTTCAAATGGTCATTCATTTTTAGCTTTTTTGACAATAGAACAATGTTATACTAGTTGAAATAATCACTCGTTTTGGGGTATAATGTCTGTTATACCTTGCTTCGATTAAAAGAGATACTGCCAGCGACTGATTAAACCAATCTTTTTTTACATAGTATTGCTCATTGCTGGAAAGATGATTATAAGTTCGATTTTAGGCGAATACAATAGATCCATCTTTATCTCATCGGCCATCTTCAATGTATGCAGAAGATCATTATCATGGCTAAATCGAAATAAAACATGGGTTCACGCGCGTGTTCAATTTCAGCTCTCAATATCCCAAGATGTTTCGAATAGAAGTCAGATATTATATTGGCATTCGGCGGAAACAGTTGGTAGCTTAGTACACCCTTTCCTCCCCCACAGAATATTACGTTTACATTTTCAGAAAATGCGACTAAAATACCTAATTGAGAAACGGCAAAACATTATGTCCAACCTTACATTCCCTGACACATCAATCTTAAAAGTTACATTCCACAGTTTGCTGTCATCTCAATATTTTGATTCAACGAAAATCCTACTAATTTCTAAAACATTAAAATGATTTGTTTTCTTTTGTAGTATTTGAAACATAGTTGCGTAATATTTAAACCCTTCTAATTTTTTATACAAATGTTTTGAACTATAGTTCTAACTTTTTTTTTTAAACTGCTGAATTAGGATACTGTTGTATCGATGTGTGCTCATGGAACGCCATATTAATAGATCACCGTGTGCCTTCGTCGGGCGAGAATTTAACAATAGAACACACTTAACTACCATTCAATATATTATTTGCCCTGGTCAGAGAAGCATATTACGAGCCGTAAACATCGCCATTGGAGAAAGGTACCCGGTATTTGCGCTCTGCTTTAAAGCTAATCGATCAAATAAACCGAACAAGTCTTACGTCACAGTCACACGAGAGTGTATCTTTTCCTCTTGTTTTTTTTGACGCACACTAGACAAGGTACGACACCATATGACGTAAGGAGCTAAAGAAATCCACTTTAAGGTCGAAAACAAGCCAACGATAAGTGCTATATGGATAGATTCCGACCCAGACAACAGAAAGTTTCACCCCTTTGTCAGTAAGAATCGATCATGTAATGCGAGGGTTAAAGGATAAAATGCAATAATACAATATGCTTTAAATGCTTCTCTCACAAGTAAATTAGGATCTGTTAGACTCAAATATATAAAGTACAGACGTTTTTCCCCTGTACCTTCTCGGCGAATAGGAAAATAACCTCGAAGACAACAGGTTACTAAACTCACCACAATATTAAGCTTATTTGCTCGAGCCTGTTCTTAGCAAACTCTAGACTCTGTTATCCACCTAGGGTAAATTATTACTTTCGTTCCTCCATCATTCAATCTCCCCACAACAAACACCATACAGGTAGTAGCAAAAACATTTCTCTAACATTTTACTACTCCCACCCTCCCCATCTACTCCGATAACTACTAAACAGCGGATACTTTTACACAATTTACACCTAATTATACTTCGTTGTCAGTTTTGTGTTGGATGCAATTATTTGAATCCTAGCCGTTCATCTTTCCGGTGTTCTGTATCTTTTTGGAAGCTTGCTTATTTCTCAACAAAATCTGTATTTTTTCTGAAACTTTGATGATTACAATAAGATACACTTCCATTAAAAATATAGTTATTGTTTTAATTTCACATATATATGCGTTATTAATGGATAGTGGTGAGAAAATAGCTAGTTAGCTAACTAGCTACTTTATCTGAAACACCTAGCGACGCGTGAAAGCCGTCGGCTAAAAGTAAATTCGTCTCCGACATGTTTGTTTTCATCTTTCCATACTATTCTGATGCATTATTACATTTAGTATCCTTCCAAACTCACGGATCATAATTACTTATATGTTTTAGGTGTTATTACTAATTTAGAATCAGCGGGTAACTTCCATAAGAATAAGACTATTACTTACCCATATATATTATATATATATATATATATATATATATATATATATATATATATATATAAATAATAATAATAATAATAATAATAATAATAATAATAATAATAATAATAATAATAATAATAATAATAATAATAATAATAATCCAGGTAAAACATCCACAGGGTAGTTATCCAAATAATTTCAACCGGGTATATAAAAAGTGCTCAATACCAAATAGATCGCTTCTATATTATTATTTTTATTTACACAAACATGTACAAAATCGGCGACACTGACATGTCGATGTTATCGATCGACAACTATTATAAACTGAGATCTCATCAGGAAAATATGATCTGATGTTAAGATCGGATTCTAACTCTGCCTGATTAGATCTCAGTTTATAATAGCTGTTGATCGATAACATCGACATGCCAGTGTCGCAGAGTTTGTACATGTCTGTGTAAATAGAAATAATCATATATATATATATATATATATATATATATATATATATATATACATACATATATATATGCATCAGACTTATTTGCCTCAATGCCTTGGGATATTTTACAATTTGGAATATATTTACTTCTTTTTGTCATCTAAATTTTTTTTTCATGTTACCCCCCGCCTTAACGTATTTATAAAAGATCCCAAAGTGAACCCTTACATATTTTGATAATATCAATGTATATATTAGTTTTGCTTTCTTTAGCAAAAGATTTGTAACATATATTATTCACATTTTCATCTACTAAAAATACCTCAAATATAGCCATCACCTAATGAGTTTTCAAAATACTTTTAATAAAAAGCTGTGTAATTATTTATATGAAATTATTTTATAGAAGATACTGTTCTGTCTTTTAACTACATATTTAGAATATATATATATATATATATATATATATATATATATATATATATTACCTTGTGTTTTCTTTTCTAACGAACGCTTTAACGCAGCGGCTTAGTCAATTTATTTTTTAAACCCAACATTTAAATATTTTTAATACATTATTAACGTAGCCATACTTTTTTAATGTGGCGTGGTTGTAGTACAATAGGTATTGGGCAACTGGGCAACTCGTTGTGATCTCTGATCTATTGCACAAGGAATTCTGCTAACCTTTTCGTTAGAGTTACTGATTTGGAAAAAAAGAACCGGGAAAGCATATGCTACAACCTGAATAAAACACGTACAAATATCATACATCGCTCATTTATGCAATATAGTTTGGCCCTTAAACTACAGTCTAAAATTGTTACTTATTTGTTCCTTAAAATACAATTCTTATTTCCGCTTAAGAGTCAATTATATGATATACATAACTTCCACTCGCTGTCCTCAAACTTATTATTTAAACAAACCAATGTAAACACTTATCGAAAATTGTATGGGTTTACTGTTTGTATATATTTCAAACGAGTATATTATACATGTTTACCCAAGAAAAATGCGACTAATTGAATTGTAAATAATATTCACACTCCTTTCTGAAATCCAACCATATTTGGTACACAGGAGCTTCAGTCTATGCTAGAACTGACCGCTAATTTATTTATAAATGTTTAAATCTTAATATTTTTATTGCCATTCACTTATAACTGAAACTGGATTCGATGTACGAAATTGTGAGTTACCCTGACAACCTTCTCTTTTGTCACAGTCCTAATTTAAGCTGGCATTTCATTTCGTTTAATGGAAAAGTCAGGAAATTGTTTAGCTAGACATTATGCTTGGATACATATATATGGAGGTCATGGTCCGGTGAGTGTGATACCAATTCAGGAACTCACCGCCTACTGATAAAACGATCACAAAAGCGTCTCCTCATATAATTGAACGAAGACAAAATAGACTGTTGAAGATTCATGACTGACACTTGGCAAGAATAGATTGAAGTATATGTGTATCAAATATGGTTAGATTGCAGGCAGTATTGTAGATTTTATTAACGATTCCATCGGTAACATTGTTAGGGGAAAACGTGTACTATATGCCCTACCCTAAACTAAAAATTTAAAATACAATTCACATTGTCTTTTAAAACGAATGCCTTAAAACGAACCCTTCCTATCTTTAATATATCTATCAAACCTGGTGTATAAACTTAAACCTTGCAACTTTGTGTATATTCCTTGCTTTTGTGTTATTGTCTTCTCAATCTGTTGTCGTAAATAGACGCTGCCTCGTTGTATTAAAAAAAGAATGATGCTGTGAGTGTTTGTGTCATGAAACTGTCATTTAAAAATAAACATTCTATTTTTGTTTTAAAAAATAATTGTTCCTTAACCTATGCCCTGACTTTTTGTGTTTTCTAAAACTGATGTTTGAAATGGACCCCTTTAATAGTTTCTTTAAAAAAAACTGTTGTCTTAAAAATAAATTTGTATATTTAAAAATAATACTATTTGAAAGATATTTTTTAAAATTTAAACAATAAATATAAAAATACTATTTGATGATATTTCTGAGATGGCGTGGTGTCGTTATTTATGTTGTTTACATATATTTCGGACTGTTATTTTTATCTTGGTAATTATATTTATATATTGTGGTGGCTGTACACTCTTACTTTCTTCAAGTGTCTTATTAGTTGGGATCTTCTTTGATATTTCGAACAGTGCCTTTTATTTATTTCGACTGTTCTCATTCCGTGTTCCGTACTTTCTATCATGCCGTTTTAGTTAATTCCCGTTTCTTTGCTTCAATGCATTTCCCCCTCAAGAAATTAAACTCACAACCTCCAGGGGTAATTCACATTAAATCCATGGCCTCCTGGATAATATTGATGTTAAATAGATCTGTTTAGGTTTTTATTTCAATCCGTAGTTATGTAACTATAGTGTACGATAGTTATTTGATAACATTGGACGCGGAATGTGAACAGTATACCCGAGCAAATTAAATGAAGGGTTCTACTTGAAGTTTTCGGAAGGTTACCGATTAATTAAAACAGTCACTAAGAAATAGGAGAGTCCAGTAACAACAACAATAAGTATAGCAGCTTGGAACATGTAAATAATATAACAAGCATCATACAAAATTTAAAAACAAAACTGACTTCCATAAACTTTGAAAAGTAAGCTAATGTGATTTTTACGTATTGTTATGTTTTAACATTGATTTAAATTAGACCTTTTTATCTAATTAATTGCTGCCTTAATGTAAATCAATATTAAATATTGTGTCATTTAAAAATAATACTTTTATCTAGCCTTTAGTAATTTAATAAGAAAGTGGTTATATTTGTTTGTTTTGTTAGTCTAATGTCATAAAGTATGTATTCATAAAATAATTATGTAAAAATAAGACACAACGTACATCTCCCTGTTAAAAGC
>OY744517.1:95785026-95802526 GCA_963556195.1 Sepiola atlantica
AATTCCAGATTTGGTTTGCTATGAGGAAGCTAATCCCAGTTTACAAAAGAGGAAAAGTTTTAATGAAAAAGGCCATGACCTGTATGAGCATGCGTGTACAACGCTGTACGGGTATACACATACTGATTTGTGGTCGTCCAATTCAATCATAACCATTAAACAGCGATTTCTGATGTTGTCGCTTCGATGGTTTGGAAAATAAAAACGATATCCCATGCCTAAGCCGAGTTACCCGCCCTTGATTCAAGATTTTGCCGTTGTACTGGAAAACAGAAAACTTTGTTTTATTCTTTATAAAATGGTTGTCGTAGAAATCAGAAGAATACACTCAAGTAAAACTGAAGATAATATATACTAATAAAAAATAATTCTGAAAAGTATATGCAATTAAAAATCAATGCTTACTGAGGAATTTACCTAAATACAGAGACGAAATTATTACGAAAACAGAGACTCATCCGTGAGTCCATTTTTGTCTGAACAATACAATTTGATAATTATCACACTATTACTGCACGTATAAGTTGTATGAATATATTTACGACACGCTACTTAAATTATGTATTTCTATTTATTGTAAATATGTAAATAGCATTAATTCATCACATGCTATTTAATAACCATTCTTAATTTCTATTAATTTCGCAGACATGTCTAGAAAAAGACGTTATTACCTAAATTCGTTCATAAATTTTCTTTAATAAACTTTCATATTGTGAATCAAAAATATTATTTTAATACTTTATTATTCGGTATGAACAACAGTACTCGTTAGATATGATAGTAGAGCATATTGTTAGACGAATACATTGAATCTAAGATATTAATTGTATTATTATTATTATTAGTTTATTGCATGAAATTCGTTTGATGAATAGGAATATTGTAATATATTATTTTTCGCATCAGCTTAGAAAATAAGTTTAATTTAAATCGTGTTGCGTGTCTTTATCAACAGATCATCTAGAGAATCGAAAGGAAATGATTAAAATCCAAGAATGCAAACAAACAATGTCTAGCCGAGAAGTCATTAGTTTGTCATTCTTTTGACATACGACCTAAAGTATATGCATACATACCTATTTACAAAATATACAACTAGTAATCATGTAAACACATCGTATATATATATATATATTTATATATATGTATATATATATATGTAAATATATAATATATATATATAAATATTTATATATATATATATATAAATATATATATACATGTTTATTTATAAATTGTCATAAATAATGGTTATATGGCTATTTATATAGTACATTAGTATGCACTTTTACCATATTTATATACTAATGTACTTATATATTACAATAATTGGATAACGTATTTAAATACATAAAACGTACATGATATATATTTAAAAAATACATTTTATTTATATGTCAAATATAATCACATCTCTCTCTTTTAATGTATATATATATATATATATATATATATATATATATATATATGTATGTATATATGTATATATATCTTTTTTATGTATGTATATATATGTATATATGTATATATGTAGTTATATATATATATATATATATATACCATACACAAATACTTGTGCATATCTAACACACACCCACATACATATATATATATATATATATATATATATATATATATATATATATATATATATATATACATATATGCATATATACATTCATGTATATATTCATTTATGTATGCATATATGTATATATATATATATATGCATACATATATATATATAAATATTGGTATATATATATATATATATATATATATATATATATATATATATATATACTAAATTAGTATGTGTATACCCTTTGACTAATTTAATTAAATATCGTGTATTTTAGTACTTACAAGCATATGGTATACCTATAGATATATATGTGTGTGATAGTGAAAAAATAAAGTGTGCGCCTGTGTATGTGTTTAAATTACAATGTTTGTTTGTTGCTCATATTTAATGGTTTGAACATATCTATAACATACTTATACTGACTGGCAACATGTGTATTTTATTTTTTGTTTCTCTGAAGACATTAATCTACGTCGAGCATGCATCAATCTAAAACGTGTGGTGAACGCCCCCGCGTGGCTACCATTTCCCTCATTTGAAGATAGGATTTCGTGTCATCCCCATCCCATTATGTACCCCAAATCCCCTCGACTGCTATTATGACGCCAAGTGCAAATGTCCGTCTGATTGAAAGAAACATGTTCTATCCGTTTAGAAAATATTTTATTAAGTCAAAAAACGTATCAAATAATATCGTATAAGAGTATATCAATTAAGTTTTCAAACATATATATATATATATATATATATATATATATATATATATATATATATATATATATATATACAACCAATTTAGTAATAATTATAAAATTCATTGATAAGATGCTATCGATTGCTATAAATAAATATTATTTGATTCGTAAATATAAAATGTTCGAATGATAATTTAATTTTAGTACTTTTGTTAAGAAGAAATATATTAAATTGAAAAACGAATTATTAATGGCAATTAAATTGTGGCAAACATCCTTATAAACATACAAAATGTAATTAAATATATTTTAAAATAAACTATTTGAGATTTCAAAAAATAAAACAATCTTTTTGCACGAATTATCATCAATACACACCAATAATACACGATCGAGAGATGACGTGAAGTATTTTAAGGTATACAGTGAATAGTACAGTACACACCCCACCCTTTCTATCAATGAAGAACTGGCGGTACAGGTGTATCTTATGTTTTACGTGACAAAATATATACATATATTAATATGTATATATATATATATATATATATATATATATATATATATATATATATATACACTGATACAATTATTATATATAAATAAATACAATAATACCATTTATTAAAGTAAATAATGCATTTACAAGACATCAATTATCGTTGTACACATAGGCATAAATACAGATATACATGAATATATACATGCAGACATATACATATACATCTGTATATATTAGGCACACATCATTAACATATCTAACAAAATAACATTTCATTTATTATCATCTCATATAAAATAAAATAAAGAAACAATGCAACAACAATAATTATAATAAATATCGCACCTGAAGACAAAAATCATCCCAGTTCTAATAAATCCCCCCGTCTCATTAGTTAGTGAACTGACAATAGTTTGGAAAAAAATAACCAGAAAATCATATTTAGCAGTACAACATACACGTAAATAGGGGTATTCTAAAACAATTAATTATACACTTTCATACTCAATCATCTCTTGTCTATTGTAGTTGCCTGAGAGCAGGCTAGCAAGCTGTGTACTAAGATTGTTTTTTTTCTGGAGAAATTCTCGAAATAATGTTCTTCAAAACGATTAAATAATGTAAGGCAAGGACTTGTATACTAATACTATTCGATAAATTAAGTGTTATAACCTAAAAAAAAATATAGAGACTTGATTCGTAGTTTTGTGTCCACTGATATATAAATCTGTTCACGCTTTTACGTTTGAGTGATTGTTATAGTTTGTAAAAGGTTTACGGTCGGTTGACTAAAGGTCATTAAACGACGAGATGAAAGTTATGTGGAGACGATAGAGAAAAGAAAAGAAAGACAATACATTTTACAACGAATGAGAGTGAAGCACAAATGAACACGGGATAATGAGTGGTAGGAAAGGCACAGTGAGTAAAGAAAACGGAGGAAGGAAAGAATAGGGGAATATCGTCAGACGAAAGCAAGGAATAAAATGAACGAGCAGTAAATAATGAGTGATATGAAAGAAAAGAAAAGAAAAGAGGGATCTAAACAAATAGTTGAAGGAAATGAAGATTGAAAGAGATAGACAAGAACAGAAGGAAAGGAAAAATGAAAACGATAGATAAACATAAGGAAAAAAGAATAACTGTATGTAAGGATCGAATTGAGTAGAAAAAAATGTAAAAAGATAGATAAACAGAAGAGAAAGAGAATAACTGTATGTAAGGATCGAATTGAGTAGAAAAAAATGTAAAAAGATAGATAAACAGAAGGAAAAGAGAATAACTGTATGAAAGGATCGAATTGAGTAGGAAAAATGAAAGTTAAAGACGAATTAAAGGAATGATTGAACGAAAGGGAGAAATAATAAAATAAATAAAGAACAAAATAAGAATAAAAAGAGAAAACAAGGATAAAATGAATGAAAAGAATGAGAATGAATGAATGAATGAATGAATGAAAAAAACGAAATGAAAATAAAATGAGAGAACAAAAAATTACCAACCGAATTTAAAAAATACAAAGCAAGGAGGAAAAAAATACATAACATAAAAATAGGAAGATGAATAATTGAATAAAATAAATGATAAAATAAATAAAGAACAAAAGAATAAAATGAGAAAACAATGATAAAATGAATGAAAAGAATGTGAATGAATGAATGAAAAAAACGAAATGAAAATAAAATGAGAGAACAAAAAATTACCAATCGAATTAAAAAAATAAAAAAGCAAGGAGGAAAAAATACATAATAAAAGAAAATAGGAAGAAGAAGAATTGAATAAAAGAACTAATGAAATAAATAAAGAACAAAATAAGAATAAAAAGAGAAAACAATTATAAAATGAATGAAAAAAATGAGAATGAATGAATGAAAAGAAACGGAATGAAAATAAAAAAGCAAAAAGGATAAATACATAATAAAAGAAAATAGGAAAAAGAACAACTGAATAAAGGAATTAATGAAGAGAAAGAAGAAAGATAAAACAATAAAGAAAAGAAAATAACGGCAAAATAAATAAATGAAAAATGAAAGAGAGAATGAATGAATAAAAGAAAATGAGGAAAATGCATGGAGTATGAATAAAAGTACAATAGAGAACTCCATAAGAAGAA
This sequence comes from Sepiola atlantica, assembly GCA_963556195.1. Classification (NCBI taxonomy): domain Eukaryota; kingdom Metazoa; phylum Mollusca; class Cephalopoda; order Sepiida; family Sepiolidae; genus Sepiola; species Sepiola atlantica. Next base: position 95,789,925 of record OY744517.1, read on the forward strand.
TGCGGAAAATGAATGGAAATTTCAAATGAAAAGAAAAGAATTAACAACTGAGAGAATGTTGAAATGTTGTTTTAAATGAAGAATAACGGATGAAAGAAAAAAATATGCGGGAATGAAAAATATATAAATTTTAAAAACGGGAATGAAATAACACCCGAATGAAGGTAAACAAATAATAAATGTATGACACTAATAAATACTGATGAAAAGTTGAATATTAGAACGAATGATGCACGAACCTGGCCGAAAATGACCCTTATGTTTTGAAGAAGTTTTTTTAAGAAGAATGACTGTACATGACGTCAGATACGATTTTGCAAGAACGTGATTATGAAATACCCATATCCTTAATTGATTCTTATTCAGAGATTTGTTTAACTCGTGTTTCCGTGGGGAGTTTGCAAATTCGAAGAATAAGATCAATACCAAATTAAAAAACAACTTTTACGAAAAAGGGAAAGGGAAATAATGTATTTTTGCTTCCAATGAAATACATACTGACATTTTCGAAATACTTTTATTTCCCAATTAACTCTATTTGTAAAAGAAGACTTTTTTTACATTTTTATTTTACGATATTTCTCTGCAATCAAAAAAAAAAATTTCGGCTCAAAAGATTCTTGTGATTTCATCTTACTTTACGAGGTTCAAGAATGTTCAAGAAAACAGTTGTCCCTCGTTGGAATGAAACAGGAAAAAAATACTGAAAAACATGACAATAACAGAAAAAAAGAGACTTGAAAACAGCGAAAACTATATAAAAAAGAAACACTGATGTGGAAATATATTTTCCATACATATCGTAGTGAAATTAAAATAAAGGATATAATAAATCAAAATGAAATATTATCTGAATCAAAGAGACGGTTTTTGCCAGAAACACGCCTCTAGCAAAAAAAAAAAAACGCGAAAAAAACGAAACGTTAAAAGAAAGAAAAGCGAAAAAGAAATAAAAAAAAGGAAAGTGGAAAAAATAATAAAAAAAAGAAAAGTGGAAAAAAAATCAAAAAATGTAAAACCAAAAAATGATAAGAATTTTTCGACAGGAACTATGTGTTACGTATGCCTAAAATATGCTTACATAGTGAAATCGTAATAATGAACAATTATGGATTTGCGGACAAATGTAAAAGATTTAAGCGGAATTTAATAGCAGAGCATGCGTACATGGAAGTAATATGTATTCCGAAGACTTTTCTGCTAGGCATTTAACAATGAACTACTAAAAACCAGCTTTTGATACAACTATTCACATTCCAATATATGAACAGCATATTTCAGCATCCATTATTTATATATATATGTATATATATATATATATATATATATATATATATATATATATACATACATATATATATACACATATATACACATATATATACACATATATATATATGTGTATTTACAAATCTATAAACACACACATATATATATATATATATGTATACATATATATGTATATTTATGCTATATATCACATATATATACATTTACAAATATATAACCACATATACACATGTGTATATTTATATATGCATCCATATTTATATAGGTGAATATTCATGTAAATCCTTATATCCTAATCTATAAATATACTCCTATAAATTATATATATATAAAATCATATAAATATAAATGTTACTTATATATACCTATCTGTATTGTATATGTATATATTGCGTACGTTTATATAACTTTTTTCTAAATATACATATACATATACGTGATATTATACATGAGATTATATTCATATTTATACATGGTAAACGGTATATATATATATATACACACATATACGTACATATACATATGTATATATATATATATGTACATATAGAAATATGTATATATATATATGTACATATATATATGTATATATCAATATATATATATATATATATATATATATATATATATATATATATATGTATGTATTTATAATCCTAATAATACAACTGCAATATATGTGAAGATTATACTCTTATATTTACTTGAATATTTTATATTGGATACGACGTTTCCATTATAAATTATTAACAGACTATTCTCTAAGTTAATTAGAAAATAAGGTTACACACAGACACGCACACATACACACACATACATATATATATATATATATATATATATATATATATATATATATATATATAATTGAGTAAAATGTAAAATAGTGTTGTTCGATCAGACATGATCATTGGTTTTAGCGATTCATCAAAATAATTTAGAATATATGAACGTGTCATACAGGACACAGTAACACATGTTGACGTCATCTGATTTATCGCTTAAAGAGTAAAACCAATAGTCAAGTAATTTAGCATTTCATTTTAATATTCCATCTAAATAGGTAATTGTGCAGTGCGTATGAGAGACTTCTAAAGCTGTGCATCTGTTCTAAAAAGAACTACTTACCAGCTATCAGAAAATACACACACACGTATATATATATATATATATATATATATATATATATATATATATATATATATATACATATATATATATATTATGTGTGTGTTAAAAGTAGAAAAGATAAACACAAATTAAATACAGTAATCAATCATAAACAAACGAAACCGGTAATATCTTTCGTTTTTTGATGATTAATTCCTTTATTTAATTTGCTTCTCTTTTTCTCTTTTTCACACATGCTTTATTCATACCATTTTATCAAAATACTTAATCATGCATTTTATCTCCATATATATATATATATATATATATATATATATATATATATATATATATATATATATATTTATATACTATGAACTTTTTTCCTACAAACATTATTGGTTGCATATGTGCATATATGTTCAAGGTTCTACTCTTCACAGACAGTTATCCTCTTCAGACCAGAAAAAAAAAACGAGGAAGTATTTTTTGTATGAAGCGGTCGACTCTCTTTGAAGGGTACAACCAAAACATGTATGCACATATGTAACCAATAATGTTTATATAAATAAAAATGTATACTAAAGAATAGCTCTACTTGTTCTTGAGCACTTTTTATAAACACTGGCGTTTCAACGGATTTACATCTACAGAAATTAATATAATACATGTACCATGTATATATGTATGTATATATATATATATATATATATATATTATATATATATATATATTAAATATATTACATATATATACTATATATATCTGATATATATATATTATATCATATATATTATATATATATATTATATTAAAATATATCATATATATATATATATATATATATATATATATATATATATATATTGGGCGTATTACAAAAAACGCATAATTTCCAAAGGATCCACATAATAAATTTAGAATATAATACAAAATTTATCACATATTTTCCAGTGCGATTTACGCGAGTATTAACATATATATATATATATATATATATATATATATATATATATATAGCAATCAAAATATAATATGCACACAATTGCACACACGCACATATGCAGGTACATACATATATCTATCTATCTATCTTCATGTATATATATATATATATATATATATATATATATATATCTATATATATGTATATATACAAATCACAAATGTAATGTTTTTAAATATTGACAAACAGAACATATTTGACATATGTTTCCACGTAACTCATTTGAAATATAACACTTCTCTCATATAATATATACAACGCTATTTACTTTACCCTCCTTATATATATATATATATATATATATATATATATATATATATATATATATATATAATGTGCATATATATATATGCTTCTATGCGTTTGTATATCTGCATATATATATATATGTATTTATATATATTTATATTTATATATATATATATTAACATAAATATATATATTCATATATACGTTCATATGTACCTTTTTCCTTCATACTTACTTATATATTATTGTACTTGAGCTGTTATTATGTTTACTTTTCATAGTTGATCAAATAAGTTGAAATATCATACACCCTGTTTTCTTGTTTGTTTTGATTTATTGTTTTTTGTTCAACTTGATTATTCCTTCAAAATAAAAGTTATTGAAAAATTCTGACAAAGAATGTGCTGTCCAAGTTTATTATTTTCCATATGTTTAAAGCAATTCTTGTAATAATTTGGAACCCACTCGAAAATAATCAATCGAAATCATTGGAAGTAGACATGATCGGACTGATACCAAAAATCGACCAATGTCGATTTACAAAATGCACGGTTGATGATATATTTATCATACAACGAATTAGCATCATAATCTAATTAAATTTCAATGTTGCCATATTCATATCTACTCTGAATAATAATAATAGTATGCATACGATTTGAAGAACGCGAACAGGAAAATTATAGCTAATTTACCAGAAATTGTAGTAAAAGAAATATTTCTCCTTGATGGACATGACATTCCTTAGTATTTTGACTATGGGCGATGTGTTTTGTCTGTTTTGACACTAAGTAAATTGTTTCTGTCTTCAATCAGTATAAATCCTTCTAGTTAGAGGTATTTTTTTAATGTGTGTTCCAATTCACCGTACTCTTTTGTTTTCGCTGTATTTCGCCCAGATAATAAACCGACTTTGTGTCTAAATCATCCCTCGTTGTGAGGCAAGTAAATAGGGAGATGGCAGTAATTCCTGATTGTAATCAGTCCCGTGAGATATTTCAGAAACTCACCAAAGGTAAGTACATTGACAACGAAATATAACAGATGGGACGCCTCAGTAGTACTTTACATACACTGCATTATAAAAAAAAGAAACTGATGAATACCGGCTAAAAAAAGTGGTACGCTTTTGTTAGTTATGCCGAAAAGTGTGCTCACAAGCATTGCAGAGCATTTAATTGTATGTATTGTAAATAAAATACATCATAAACTGTAACGGTTATCATTATGATGATGATGATGATGATGATGATGATGATGATGATGATGATGATGATGATGATGATGATGATGATGATGATGATGATGATGATGATGATGATGATGATGATGATGATGATGATGATGATGATGATGATGATGATGATGATGATGATGATGATGATGATTAGAAGAAGACATAAATCCCTAAACACAACCGACGAAATCAATTGTAAACAGCTGTTGTGGTAGCGTAAAATGACTTGCAAGGATTATCGAATGTGAAAGAGATTACTGGGGGAACTTGTTGCCACTCAAACTGTCATAATAATAATAAGAATAATAATAATAATAATAATAATAATAATAATAATAATAATAATAATAATTAATTTATTAATTAATAATAATAACATCATCGCATGAATTTTTATTATCCAGACCAACGGATATTCTGCAAAAAGTGCTCTGTGTAAGAGGTTGAAAATATTTCATGGACGACACACAGCTAAATACATACATACATACATACATACATACATACATACATACATACATACACCCTCACATTCATATGCTCACACATACATACACACTCTCTGATTTATTTACACTAGCACGTATATACTTATACGCATACTGCTCATACATGAACCTAACTACGTATACACGCATACACTCCATAGAAACGTGCACACTCATATATATAAAAAATAGTGTACTGGAAAAGCGAGCATAGCTTAATATCACCACACATAATTTGAGTAATGCAAGAACACGATAACTACAATATAAGACCTGCCCTCTCTTACTCCTTCTCCTATTGCTACAAATAACAATTATAATAATAAACAACACACCACAATTTACACACGCATATACAAACGGGCACTTCGCTGGGCCGCTTGGAAGACAGATTAGCACGCGCTCTGAGAAATGGTGAATACAAAGATCCGCAATCTAGAATAAAAATCAAAACCCCAAAATAAAATTCACACATTCAGATACACAAACATATCTTAGGTTATGCGTGCTGCACGGGCGTTTCCCAGAAAAAATAATTAAATAAAAAACACTCACTGCCACCTTTGAATAACATGTAAGTATTATTACGCGATTTAAAAAAAAAAAATATAATTATTCATCTTATTACTTTTTAAATTTTAATTAATTAAATTCATCAATCGTGATGGACATTTGAAATATAGTATTATTTCATAAGAAAGGGTAACTTTTATGTTCGTAAAAAATGTGTTTTTATGGTATTGTGAATACTAGTGTCTACATACAAACAGTTCACCATTCAATCTCATCGGCCTAAATTTCACAGATAACATGAATTAGAATACATACATTGAAGACATTGCAAGGGCTGCTGCAAAGAAGGTGGGCTTCCTCTATGGTGCTTATAAACTTCTCACACCTGACATTCACTAAACCAACCCGACAATCTGCCAAAGCCCATCCATTCACTGTCGAGGTCCCCAGACACCGAAGAGCTTTCTACTCCAAAAGGTTCTTTCCTCGTGCTGCTGGACTCTGGAACTCCCTTCCTTGCTCCCTGTTTTCCTGACGGTACTGACATGCAGAAATTTAAAACTAATGTAAACAGACATCTCGCTGCACAGCTCCCGAGTTAGGTGCCCCCCCCCCCTCGCCTCCAAAAAAAACAAAAACTTTTACCCCTTTTATCAGTAGCTCCCTACGTGTACAGTGGCGGTCCGCCTTGTTTAGGGTAAACTATGATAATAATTATAATGATGATAATTATAATAATACCACGCGTGAGAACTAAGAAGTAACCATGATAACAATAATACAATAATAAATAATATTGTTTTTATTATTATTATTTTTATTTATTATTATTATTATTATTATTATTATTATTATTATTATTATTATTATTATTATTATTATTATTATTATTATTTATATTAATATTATTATGATTATTATTATTATCATTATTATTATTATTATTATTATTAATAATAATAATAATAATAATAATAATAATAATAATTATAATGATAATGATGATGTTATTTATTGTGGTCTATTACAATTAACTCATGCGGAACGTCAAAATCAATATGCATTCATTGCTTATTTATACAGAGACAAATGGATATTTTCAACAAAAAACGATTTTTCGCAGGCGAGAAAATGCAAGAAGCTTTATCTATGAACAACGTACTACCACACTGACTTTATACTAATTTATTGGTTTGAGTATACCAAAATTATTAACAGTAAGCGGCCTGCCTTACTTTGCCTATTAGTTATTCTATTTAAGCTGAAACTTCAGTATTCTAAAAAAAACACGGTCCCATACCTGCCCATATATATATATAGGTATATATGATTATTTTTATTTACACATACATGTACAAAATCTGCGACCCTGGCATGTCGATTTCATCGATCAACAGCTATTATAAACTGAGATCTCATCAGGACAAGTAAGAATCCGATCTTAAGGTTAAGATCGGATTCTAACTCTCCCTAATGAGATCTCAGTTTATAATAGCTGTTGATCGATAACATCGACATGCCAGTGTCGCAGATTTTGTACAAGTCTGTGTAAATAAAAATAATCATATATAAAAGCTGTATTTGATATTAGGCATTTTTTATAAACCCGGTTGAAATTCTTTGGATTTCTACCCTATGGATGTTTTACCTGGATTATTATTATTGTTATTTTATCTATAAATGCGGCTAGGGATCAGTAGATTTTCTCTTCTTAGCGGAGTAATTGACGAACACAGCCTGTTCAGTTGGTAATCTTTTAAGGAAAATATTATTAAAAAATAATTGTATATTTCAGTGCACTTACCTTACTAAGCAGGACGACTGTGAAACGGTTTATTCCCAGAAGTTTTGTTTTACCGAGAAAAAAAACATCGGATGAATTCAAAGACAGATATTTTTCATATCTGAATTGGACATTTCTAAATTCTGCATCATTTATAACTTTTCCTAGTTGATTCAGTTGTTTTACATAGTATATATTTTCAAGGTCAACTCAACTCGTTTTTGATGCTTTTGTGTCGTTTACATTGGAAAGTAGACTCGTTCTAAACTACGTCATAAATCTAAAAACAAGCAACTTTATGGGAATGCAATTTTACCAATTAATTCATGGTAAAACATTTCTTATTGAAACGCATTTTTTAATCAATTCCATGATTTGATATTTTTGGGTATCTGAAGGAAACAGAAAAGCAAAAATGCTAAAGTATTAATAGCTACACGATTGCATTCATGTCGAAAACGTGTATTCATCAGGCTATACATGTTTAAATATGAAACTAAAATAAATAATAAATATTGAATCATCATAACAGACTTAAAGTGTATGTAAACGTTTCTACCAAATTAATAGATTGTTTTACGACCACTGGATATCAATAAACCCACGTTTTTACATTCTAGCATTTTCGTTAGATAGAAAACGAGATCCGATCTACTAAGTAGATCAAAGTGTAGTATCTGTTCCGATGGATACTGCACCCCATAGACTGGTATTGTCTTGGCCTTCGGGGCTTGATTTACGCCGGTCTATGGGTCTGTCCTGTGCAGTTCTTGGAGGTCCACCCTTCCAGGCTTCGCCCCCCTTTCTTTGGGAAGAAGTAAGTTTATTGCTTACTGCCTGAGGCGCCCCTACCGGGGAATGCCGGCGGGGCTGCCCAGGCAATTTTTAAACCCCACTTTCCCGACCCGACCTTGGGTCACATCTTACTTGTGGGAGTAAGATAAAAACTGGCCTTGTGCTTAACTCCTGGAGAGGAGTAAAACAATACTAAGTATCATATGACGTCAAAATCACGCATGGTCTCTTCACCTTTCGAGATTCCATAAGTTAATCCTCACTATATAACATCACATACGTACAAATATTGAAGGAAACATTGGTCATTTTAATATAATAACAAAGCAAACTATTTTATCTGAATTCTATATCAATGGATGGAGTGTGGCTGTAAATATTTCCAGTTGTCCCTATCTTTGGAGATAGATTTTAGATGTACTGAAATATGATGCGAAAGATTTTGGGACTTTTCTTTTCTTTATATGAACTTCTATTATTTCAGTAGGGTGTGGGTACGCGTTTAGCATCTTTGGTGTTTAAACGAGTTGACATGTTGTGCGCGACCTGGTTTTTGAATTCATTGCTGATGTGTCTAATCTAAAACAACGTTCATTTATGATTCGGTGTGAACGTCAAATACAACAACACACCCGCATTATTTTTAATCTCCGATCTAATATTTGTCTGAAAAGAAAATACAAAAAATAATACTCTAAGTATAACAGTGTAGTTAATAAAAGTAATTATTATATCATATGATAACAGCAGAAAGTGTGTTTATATAATTTTTAAAATGATATAAAAAACACATTTATTTTATTAACCATAATTTGACAGAAATATGATTATATGTGATCAGTGTCGATTTAGTGATACCAGGTGTTGTATGTAAACTCGGGATTATGTCCTTGCAAACTGAGGGCCGGCTCCCAAATCCGTAAATACAACTAACTGTTCTGGACCATTTGTAGTCATATGTGCGCACAAGATACGGGTCGGTGTTGACATATTGATTTCAGTTTTCAGACTTTGCTTTTTTAGTTTTTATAATTCTTTATAATTTGATCATAGAAAAGTTTCGTGACGAAAATTGATGATTCGTATTTTAAGATCAAATTTAAAAAAAAATGCAAAAATAGGAACAAAGAACAACAAGATTTCTGATACATATATTTTATTCTTCATAAAAATAACTGTGAAAGATAAGAAAAATTACAAGGAAATGAAGAAACATTTGAACACTAAAGCTAATTACCCAACCATTTTTGCAATGCTGACTGAGACTGTTTCGCTGGACCTAGAAGAACAGAGACAGATGAAAAAGATAAAAATAAAGTTAAAAACAAATACCAATATAATTATCGATGCTTTAATTATTATACTTGAAACAAAAATAATAATGATACACAATAGAAGCATTCACACACCATGTAGAACTACATTGATAAAAACAAACATTTTTCAATGTATGTTATTCTGTCAAGAGTTGACTGGATTTTTGTTACCTTTATTCACCGGAAATAAGATGTTGCATTGTCATAGAAACATAACATATTGTGATGAAAGGTCAGATGTGTAGAGGGGAATCCTAAGTGTGGAATTGTGCAGCAAGGTGTTTGTTCATACAGTTGGGGGAACTAGAAACAGAGATTGAAACCCCAAAGGCACGCGGTCCGCGAGAAGAGACTATTAGAGTAGACAGTTTTCCGACATCAAGAACCGCTAAAGTGAAGGTGTTGTATTTTGAAGCTGGCTCGTAAAATTAAATACTTGCATTACCAAATACAGGGCCAGGCGTTCTTAACACAACTATTCGCCAAGGCGAAATATATACGAACCCTACATTCTTCCAATAAATAAATGAATCATAAAATTGCCGCAATATGTGGATACCTCATCCGGATTAATGTTCTTTGGTTTACCTTAAGCGAAACAATTCGTAACATTTTGCACTTAAATGTGTTCGTTTTGAAAAATGTTTTGTAAGAATAAAAAACTTTGGCTTCTGGAATGTAAATAAACTTTACTTACTTATATATATATATATATATATATATATATATATATATATATATATATATATATAAAGAGTTCGAATACAAAACGCGATGAACGCCAGTTTGAAAATTGCTATTCTATCACTACAAAAGCTCTTTCATTTCAACTCGCGACCACACCCCAAAAATCATGTTTTACATAATTTGATACCGGAATAATTTATGTTTGCTTTGAATTAAAATAAGCTTTTAGTCGAAGTATACATTTAATATATTCGTTCTTTTATTGTTTAAGGTCTCAATTTAAACAGATTGAATTTATCGCGCTTTGCATTCAAACTCTTCATATATATATATATACATATATATATATAGAAACTTCAGAGACTATATATATATATATATATATATATATATATATATATATATATATATATATATATATATATATATATATGAGTAATTTATCTATCGGGCAGAATATTTCCATATTACTTGACATCACATGAACGTTTTGTTTATTTAAATAGTTTACCTTGGACTATTTTCCTATTTAATATCTACTACGTGATTTTGGTTTATTGTATCGTTCCGGAGCTGATTTTCTTATATATAATGTGATTTTTTTAAAGGTTATGTATGCAAGGTCATATACATTACTTGTTACATCTGATTTCTGACGCGGATTTTTTTTAAATTGATGTATATTAATGCTCCCCGTAGACTAATTATTTCATATTTAAATACGCAAATATTGACATTATACACCGGTAAACATATATTCTGTAATATACTATGAAATAACAATGTAAATTATGATAAACCTCCATCAAAGAGATCCAGACGAAAATCCTTCTTCCATTATTTATTTGAAAATATGTCAAGTTAAAATAGTTAATGTTTTGGATTAAGAAAGAATGGAGTATTAATTGTAACATTTCTTTATGACTTACGACAGATCTTCGCATGATGGAAATTTGAAAGAAACGTCTTGAGAAAAAAAGACGATATTATAAAAATAGAAAGAAACTGCACCTTCGTTGATAGATATTAACTTCGAGACATTAACGAACGCATGCACATAAAATGCCATGAATAGATAATCGAAAGTGAATATTATCCAGGGAATTACACTTTGTATCAAAGGCCAACATTTTTAAAAGCATGTATAGTAACTTTCTCAAGCATCTCTGTTGTATCGAAAAACTAACAAAAGCAAAACACCGGAAACACCATTTAAATACTTTAAGTTTAATGCACAACGTACTGTTATAAAAGAAGGGAATGAAAATATTAATGAATCACCAATCTTTATTATATCCTCATTATTGACAAATTTAACATATTATTCTCTGATTAATATCTCCGAAATAAATTTCACATAAGTTTATGAATATAAAAATGATTGGTTTAATTTTACATTTTTTTAAAAAGTTTATTGATTAATTAAATATTATATTAGTTTTATAAATAACGCTTGCTTAAAATCTTATCGGTTCACTGTGCTTAACTATTGACTGATAACTTGGGAAACAATAAACCCACAACATGCCGCTCCTCTGAGTATATTAGAAGTGTTATAAATTTAAACATTGATGCGTTTAAACTTATTAGACAAACCACTATTATATTTCGAGCAGCGGTGGATTGTGAGTTGATTGATTTATTGTTTGGCAGTGCAAATCAGAATAAATAGGGGTTACACAGTTCAATAAAATTATATTTTATACTCTGAACAGATATGAAAAGTTTATCGTCTTAATTAATAACAGTATTATAACTTCTGTTATTACTTTTACGGATTTAACTGATTATCATTCATTACTTGTGAGTGAAAAGAATTGATTCAAAGTTTGTAAATATGAGACAATGTTCTCCTTTTGTGCTATTCAATAAATGTATGTTATATTTGAAAGTAAACAAAGCAACGTTGTTAATGTACATTTACATAACGTCGAACTGCACAGTAAACAACTCAGCGAAACATACCTTTACCATAATTAATGGACGCTCACTAATTGATGAATATAAACACTGTTGGCAATTATCTTATTAATTTTCAACACTATTGTCTTATTAATTCTAAACACTATTTTTTTCTATTGATCTTAAACACTATTTTCAGTAATCCTATCAATAATATGATGTTATT
>OY744517.1:95807526-95810026 GCA_963556195.1 Sepiola atlantica
TCAGTGACGATAACTTGTGTGAGAACTCCTAGTAAGTACATACTACTACTACTGCTACTAGTACTAGTACTACTACTACTATTTATAATAATGAGAAAAGGAATTATTATTATTATTATCATCATTACTTACTAACTAGGAGTATATCAGGATATTAGTAATATTTATGCATTTGTACAATTATTATTATTGCCATTATCTTAATTATTACTATGGAGAATATACTAGGGCAACTAATCTAGGATATTAAAACTATCACATAACACCAGTCTTCCACCGCTCATGACAGCATTTCTCTTGTTTGCATTTCCCCATAATACTGGGCATAAGTTATGTTGGAGTGTATTGTCCTAATTTCATTCTAGCTCAGGCTATCTGTTAGGTTATATCTATGTAGCCCTGAAACAAATTTAAATGTTGATATGACAATGATTACAAATGTTTCAGAATAGAAAAGTCTATGAAAATATGATGTTACAGGCAGATACCAAGTATCCATTATAATACGATATCTTCGACTGGAACAAAGTTGTAGTCTTATTTGCGTATAGATAATACGCGACCTTTTTTTATAAATGCTATAAATATAGTTTAGTTTTATCTGGATGAGCGTATATTTTGGTTAATAGATAAAATATATTTTAATATTAACAGCGCGAAATATTGATAATGTATGACCGGTGACAGTGGAGTCATGCAGGCCATAATAATCAGTAAATAATAATTGCAAATACACGTACATATGTGTTGGAAAATGTTTGATATAAATTACGTTTTTGTGACATATTCACTTAATATATATACAATACTGCATACATCAGTTCAGATATCAGTCTGAATCTGAGGCTCGATGTGGAGTATTCATTTACTCCTCTCCAGGAGTTAGGCACAAGGCCAGTTTTTATCTTACTCCCAGTATTAAGATGTGACCCAAGGTCGGGAAAGTGGGTTTAACAATTGCCTGGGCAGCCCCGTCGGCATTCCCCGGTAGGGGCGCCTCAGGCAGTAAGCAGGGGAGGCAAAGCCTGGGAAGGTGGACTTCTAGTGTTAAAATTAATCTTGTTAATAGCAGGTTTTTTAGTTTTAATGAGTAAAGCTGCTATTAACAAGATTAATTTTAACACTAGCACTAATATACTTAAATGCTTATAATACCTAACAAACATAGTTAAATTTTCCCGCCATAATTAATTATAAATCTCACTCCAGGTCTTTACCTGTTTGTCATTATTCCACTGACGATGGACCCAGACGGGTCAGAAAGTACTCTGGACCAACATTTACACTATGGCAGTTTCATCAGCCAATTTCCTTCCGAGATTAAGATTTTAATCCGGAAAATTGAAGGGATCAACACTAAAATAGCCAGACAAAAATTGTCGGTTATTTTTAATAATATATATATATATATATATATATATATATATATATATATATATATATATATATATATATATATATATATATATATATACATACATATATATATGGTACTGAAGAGACAATATTTATTACTCATAATGAATAAAGAAATTAAAAAGATGAAAGGGCAGCTGACCGGTTTCCTACCTCGCTCAACAGAGCCAAATATCGAGGTAATGTATGAAAAAAAAAAAAAGATGCTATGAGAATTATAGCGAGGGAAAAGGGTAAAAAAAAAGTGTAAAAAAAAAAGTTCAATCAAATAGAAACAACATTAAGCCCGAGGAGATTTTCTCTTTGCTTGCAAAGAGAAGGTCTCAAGGACTTAATATAAATTGTTTCTATGATCTTGAGATGATAAGGAGAGTGCGACTTACTAAGAATGGAGATAAGTCGACACTGAATTTAGAGGCACAGGTGCGGTTATTTATGAGATGTTGACCTATCGACGAACCATAAGTATTATTCAAAACGTCAGTGGTAAATAATTTGCATTGCGAATTTTTGTGGGCACGTTTTGTTTGACTCGGATGTCCAATTTTTGTGACGTCATCCCAACGTAGTGCATACTGCAACTACATTTAAATAAATGAATAATGGAATTATTATGATGTAGGGAAAATACATTTTTTCGAATAGAAGTCAAGATTGGTCGAGAGGAAAAAACAACTCGTGTATTCGCAGCAAAATAACATTGTTGTACAGACTAACCTTGTTGTACATAGATTTGTTTGGCGAATCTATCACTAATGTTACCAAGCCAAGGTAGGCGAAGGTAAATAGGGCATCTGCCTACAGAAGGTGGTTTGCTTTTGTAAAAATGTAATATTTTTATTTTAATCGTAGATTGTACAATGTCTAAAGGATAGCCATTGTTACAGAGGGTCTTAGTGATAAATTTAATTTCTTCCTCCAGCTTGGTCTAAGAACAAATCTTTAAGGCCCTATGAGTAACGGTCTTAATAAGATTACATTTTTGCTTTGTGGGACGAAATGAGTCCCAACGAGTGTAAAGACCAGTAAAAGTAGGTTTCCGGTATACTGATGTCAAGAAACCAGAGGAAGCTTTATTAACTAA
>OY744517.1:95815026-95827526 GCA_963556195.1 Sepiola atlantica
ACTAACATTAACAACATCACACATGAAACCAGTGGTACCCTTTTAAAATGCTTAACGTAATGTGATTTTGTTCTGTGCTGCCATCCAGCGTTACTGAATTTAAAATCGTCAACGACTTTCTGGAACAATGCGGAAAACGTTCTATGCGCGTTTCCCTACCGTCTTTTTAAGATTGTATTCGGTCTCCACCTTTTTTGTTCATTTGCTTTTGAAATCTGAGGATGATTCGTCGAAGAATCGAAAATGTTTGTGCAACCTGTAAAACCTATGGGCCATTTATTAAAATTTTTAAAATAAAAAAAGTTTAATTAAACGGACGAATTATGTTATTTTTAACAGTGTTTGCATATATATATATATATATATATATATATATATATATATATATATATATGTATATAAATATATATATATATATGTATATTTATGAATATATATATATATGTATGTATCTATATATATATATATATGTATGTATATATATATTAATTAATATATATGTATATATACATCTATATATGTATGTATATATATATGTATATATATAAATATATATATATGTATATATAATATATATATACGTATATGTATATTAATATCTATAAATATATATGTATATATATATAAATCTATATATGTATATATATATGTATATATATAAACATATATATATATATATGTATATCTATCTATCAATCCACTTATATAAATATATACATATATATATATATGTATATTTATATACATATATGTATAAATATATATGTACGTATAATTATATATGTATATGTATATATATATAATATAAATGTATGTATATGCATGTATAAATATATATATACAGGTATGTATATACATATATATATGTATATATATGTATATATATGTATATATAAAGATATATGTATATATATATACATATATATGTGTAGGTAGATATATATACATATATATATATATGTATATTTATATATATATATATATATATATATATATATATATATATATATATATATATATATATATATATACTAGCAACACACCGAACATACGTTCACAGGAGACATCAGACACGAACACACTAGTTTCTTTGGGCTCGACTGACTCAGCATCCTAACACGCTTGTAAATAGTGGAAATCACAATAAAATGTAAAATTTATACTTCCATCTAGTTTGTTTTTGTGAGAAGTACCATATTATCCAAGCTCTTTGATTGGGCAACTCCAAACCAATTTCAGCTCAGTATTCGATAATCGACACCAAATAAATTGTCCATTAGTTCTACACCGTCATTCTTTCCATTTATCGTAGTGAACCACTATCGTTGCCTGACCAAGTAAAGTCAATCTTAATTATCAAATTTTGTGACTGTAGCCGTTCAGCCGTTGTTAATCAAAGTTTTTAAAGTAACTTGGTTTTAAATATATTTATTCATATTCAGGACTTTTACTGTTCAGTTTTGGAGCTAGTCCTGCTTACAATATTTGTGCTGCCCCGGTTTTGTCTTAATATAATATCCGGTTTAAAAATTCAATGCATTTATGAAGTATTTTCAAATATGCCACACATAGATTTGAATTAAAAATGACCTTCGATGAGAACAAGTACGTCATTCTTTTTACGAGTAAAGCGACAAAGAAAGAGTTAAAAAAAGCAGTAAACGCCGGTGTTCCTGCGTGTGTAATTAATACTACACCTAGTCCATTCTATGCTCTATCTTTATACATATAAATTATTCGCTCTTTGTATCCGTGTAAAATTAAGAATCGCATTACATCCGCCCCACATATGTACAGTTTGGTGCTCCTCTAGAATTACGGAGACATTCGAAAAAAAAGGAAGCAAACTGAGAAATATCAGTTTGATGGGCGTACCTGTCACGGAATGAATATATCGTATACCAAAAATCACGTAAATTAATCAAGTAGTTTTTATTTTATAAAAGAAAAGAAAAGTTTACTGATAAACGGGTAATGTTGATATATCAGCGCCATTATTGGTCATATTCATGGTAGCTAACACCAAGGGAGATAACACCTATAATTCAAAACTTTATTTCTCTTTTTCGTGAAAGTTCATATTATCTCCCTTGAATATGATAAATTGGCGCCGATATTTTCCCTTTTATTCGTTTATCGATAAAATGTTGTTTTCTTTCATAAAATAAAAAATACTTTATTTATTTACGTGTTACGTACATAAAACATATATTCCTCAGTTTTGTGCTCCTTGCATATCTCTATTTACGCAAAGATGCTGGCAGCTGATGAAGATGGAAATGTAGCGTTTTGGGAAACTTTTTATATAAAATAAGCAGTAGATGAAAGTGGGTAGGATGAACGATGATCCTCGCGGCGTATTTTTAAACGTAAAACAAAGTACAGGGATTTATTTCGAATAGACTTGTACTGTAAAAAGTTAACAAGCACTTTTCGTTGTTTTGTATTGCTCTAGTTCAACCGTACACTGTAGGTATTGAAATGACAGTAAACTACCTTTCTTTCTCTCTCCTTCTCTCTATCTCTCTTTTTCTCTCTCTCTTACTCCATCTCTCTCTCTCTCTCTTTCTCTCTCTCTCTCTCTCTCTCTCTCTCTCTCTCTATATATATATATATATATATATATATATATATATATATATATATATATATATATATATCAAATTATACGATATTTCCGAGGATTGGAAGTAATGAAGTGTTTAAAAGAGACACATTAATTAATGTCTAATATCGTTATAAAGCTATATCTAAAAAAAATATTGAGCTATTTATATGTACACCCTCATATTATCTAACATATTTCGGTTCCTATTATTAAATGTTGTTTTCATATATATATATATTGATTATTGGGGAAATTGTAGTTTAATAAGTACCATTGGAGAGCCATGAATATTATAACTGTCCTGTTTTTAAATCTCCGAAACAGTTACATGGTACACAGCTGATGATCCCCGTGTTAATATTAGACGCATAAGGTCTCTTGGTTTTGTTTTCTGTTAGATACTTAACCCCACTTTTTTCATTTAAAAAAAAATAATAATAATTGATTTTATTTACTATTTTTATATTTATGAATTTCACAACGAATGTTAAGTCTGCAATAGCTTGGATTTAGTTAGTTTCTCTGGGAATTAAAACAGTATTTTACTTTTTTTTTTTTTTTGTTAAAATGACTACAAAGCTTCTTTAGACTATATATATATATATATATATATATATATATATATATATATATATATATATATATATATGTATATATATATAATTATATAAGAGTACACGCGCTATAGAATGATGACGGAGAGATTTATGTTTCGCGAGTTTTCGCAATAATATTAATATAACGTCTCAAGTAATATGAATATACCATCTCAATCACTGATGTTACTAAAAGGAAATAAGAAGGAAAGATATGGTTTCAAACGGGAAATTAAAAATAAGCGAATCTATCAAGAAAACGTCTCATCGTTAAAATCAAATGAACAATTTCATTCCAAAAGTTTCTCAGACGGTGAAGATGATCAGATTTGCTATTTGCTTTCCCCTTTGACCACAACACTTGAAATGGTGTCGTGTCGCACGTGATTTACTTGCGTGATGGGTGAGAAGTATATTTATATATATATACACATATATGCATTTATATACAACTTAATACACATTTGTCTTTATTATAGATCGTAATATATTCATTTTCTGAATAGGAGGTTGGCCTGAAAAATAATGGAAATAATGTCACACAATTTATTTAAATTTCGAACAACAGAATGAATGATTTCCTGTTGAGAGCTATCTCCTTCGAGTCTAATTCACTCTCTGCCAGCTGCTTTGTCGCTACAGCATTGTTGATATCCTTACATATTTCACCAATGTAGTATAAGTAGATTGTCCCAGCATGGTTGTATTCTCTTTATTCAGTAGCTCGTTCGTCAGTGCTCACATGTGAACGACCTAAAAACAGAGAAGGTGTATACAGAAGTATGTGACGAAAATAAATCGTTTCAGAATGCAGAGTTTACTGTTGATATATATATATATATATATATATATATATATATATATTACTATATATATATATGTGTGTGTGTGTGTGTGTGTGTAGGTGGGTGTGTGTAATAACAAATGAAAATAATATTCCAATGTAATAGAAAATGAAAAAAGTAAAACAAAAAATATTATTTATGTATTTTCAATGTTTCGTATTTACTTCATATATATATATATATATATATATATATATATATATATATATAGCCTGCCGAATACCTACGGGGATGATACGCGCGGAAGCCTCTGTGTAGTTTAATTCCCATAAATATATGTGTGTGTGTGTGTGTGTGTAAAAAAAATGAAAATAATATTCCAATGTAATAGAAAATGAAAAAAAGTAAAACAAAAAATATTATTTATGTATTTATCAATGTTTCGTATTTATTTCATATATATATATATATATATATATATATATATATATATATATATATATATATATATATAGCCTGCCGAATCCCAACGGGGATGATACGCGCGGAGCCTCTGTGTAGCTTAATTGTATGTATTTATCAATGTTTCGTATTTATTTCATATATATATATATATATATATATATATATATAGCCTGCCGAATCCCTACGCGGATGATACGCGCGGAGCCTCTGTGTAGCTTAATTGCCATAAATAAATATATGTGTGTGTGTGTGTGTGTGTAATAAAACATGAAAATAATATTCCAATGTAATAGAAAATGAAAAAAGTAAAACAAAAAATACTATTTATGTATTTATCAATGTTTCGTATTTATTTCATATATATATATATATATATATATATATATATATATATATATATAGCCTGCCGAATCTCTACGGGGATGATACGCGCGGAAGACTCTGTGTAGCTTAATTGCCATAAAAATATTTTTATAACTTTATATATATATATATATATATATATATATATATATATATATATATATATATATAGTATATTGTTGAATGAACTGAAGCAGAGGAAATATATATATATATATATATATATATATTTATATATATATATATATGCATGATCCAAATACAGTTTGTTGATCACTTTAACTGTCGTGTAAAATTAGCCGCCGACTCGCTATTTACAAAGTTACATTCCTCTTTAATTATTCGCATATTCCCAATGGCTAACGCTCTTAACTGGAAATCAGTGGCGATTTGTGATCGGAGTTCGCGCCCGCTGAAGATTGCGTTAGCATGAAACATCGATGTCTGTAGGCTATTTATATATATATATATACATATATATATATATATATATATATATATATATATATATATATATATATATATATATATATTACTGAGTTGTTTAAATTAAGTGGCCTCGGAGAACATTAACATTAACGATTATTCAAACGTTCTTTTCTGCACATGCCAGATTCCAACAGTAATTATGTGATGAAGTCTATCAATGACTAAAGACGACATTTCATTCAATTCTAGATGTGCGGTTATCCAGTGTTACCAAGTTAACTCAATATTTTGACTCATAAATTCCAAATTATTTCTTACATCAAAACAGTTATTAAAACATCCGATAAAATATAGAACGTAAAAAGGGAAAAAATGTCGGAATATTTCAAATTTATCAATTTGATTGTATTGTTTGATATATCCGCTTTTTTCTATTTTGCTATTTATACAAACTCACACACACACACATACACGTATACATTTAGATATCTTTGTGAGTTTTGCAGTTGAACACAACATATAAGTGTTTTACTATTATCTATGTTTTCATGAAATAAAATTCATTCTATACCTTGCATTAGTTGTTATTTTTCATGTTATGTTAGTTCCATTCCTGCCTCCCTCGTTCCGTAACAATCTTCGGATAACGTTTTCAGCAATTTGCATTGGTCACTCTAGATAACCTGCAATGATATATCAAAGTATAAAAACATACTCGTCATTTAATAAACACAACACATTATATAAAATTAAGATTATATTATACGCCCCATAAACATACTCCGAAAATTCAACGATAGATTACAGTTTTGCTTCGCTTATTTTTTTTTTACTTTATCTTATTTTCAATTATTAATATTTTATATAAGATTTTGAAAATTGAATTAACTTCCTACTGGACTATTTGTTTATTGAATAATCTATTGAACTAGTAGCCATACAACTATAACCCTCATAATAATGCAATTTTAATCCGTATTATTGCCTTCAAACCTTTTAATACAGGAACATTTCTAAAAATTGTAAAGACAGAGATAACTTTAATTGACAATGTAAACCCTTTCGGATCCCGAAAAGTCATGACGTAATTAATAATTTTACAATTTATAATGTTACAGTGACTCATTTGCTTAAGAAACATCTACATTTATGCTGGTTGATTTAATTTCGTAATTATTTGTTTCGATAAGACTTTTAACATTTAAATAAATGCTATTTTATTTCTGATGTCAATAAATATCTGATTAATAGTAAATAAAAAATAATTATTTATTAGAAATTATTAAAGTTACGTTTAAAATACGCACACACAGAAACAAGAAATTGTCAGACGATTTTATTAATGTACATAAATAAAAGTAATTTAGCTCTGTGTGTTATCCATTTCGACAACAAACAGATGTACATATCTGTTTAATTTATTAAATAAAATAGCTCGTTTATAAAACTTACATTGACGCCCACAGCCTATTCTTTGTAGACATAAGGTAAATATTTACGTTTAAAAAACGAGCAAACTATATTGTTCGGCTTAGCCTAAAAATAAGTGTCTGGTAAAAAAAAGAGTCAAACACTTGTGTCAAACTAAAAACAACAAATAATATATACCAAATGCAGTATAATTAAATTATCTTTGATACGTTTAACGCGTTGAAACTTTCTATAAGATTTATTCTTTCAGGATTCTATTTTTCGACACACGAAAAACAACAATCGTCGTCGATATAATCGCTTTACTTCGCTAACCTTATGAGATTACGTGTCGTTTTACGAAGGAATTCTTTTGGAAAGATAATGTTGACACTTAAACTTTGTGTTAGTGTTACGGTATAGTTTTTCTACTATCATTTCAACAGAAACCTCAAGTGAAGCGATACTTTCGGCCGCCATGTTTTTCTTGTTTAACAATAAAAAACATTTTCACCGACATAAAATTCTGCAAAATAATTGTCCAAGCAGTCTTAAATGTATACAAGTCGGTAGAGAACATTATTCTACGGCGTTTTCTATAAATTATTTGCTGTTATTTTGTCTTCATGAGTTCTCGACCTTTAATTAATCTTGACTTTTACAAAGAATTCTAATACGCCATTACGTATTTTGTCTTAAGAAACAGAATATAGCTCCTGAAAAAAAAACGCTTGAGTCAAAAAATGTATTTTGAATTAAGAGCTGCATCGTTTCCAGTCGCACTGATGCAGTAACCGCGAGAAATATGAGGTAAATTTGAAGCAACTCTGGGGTATACAGAGATACTAAAATCCAAACACTACGGGATTACAATATACTTGTTGGCGCTCTATCACAGATACCCATAATGGGATTCTTGGATTGCATTTCATCTTATTGCGAATCATAAGAATCAATCTCATATAATTTGGCGAAAATTGTTATCTAAGATTAAACACAATATAGTAAGTAACATATTTTCTATGTTCTTATCTCTTCCATTTCCGTTTGTGTATATCAATATATATCTATTTATCTATTAATCTATCTATTAATCTATCTATCTATCTATCCTTATATATATATATATATATATATATATATATATATATATATATATATATATGGGTAATGAAAAAGGAAAAAAAAACAAGATATATTTTTGTTATGTATTCACCAACGTTTCGTCTTTATTGTAAGACTTCTTCAGGATGATAATTTTAAGAAAAAATGTCATGCAAGTACATTGAAATTTTGGGTAGACATGATGGTGATATAAAGGAAACTGAGAGCTACAACGTTCCTTTATCGCTCCATCATGTCTACCCAAAATTTCGATGTACTTGCATGCCGTTTTTTCTTTCAAATTATCATCGTGAGGAAGTCTTACAATAAATAGGAAACGTTGATGAATATATAAAAAATATCATGGTTTTTTTCTCTTTTTCATTTTCCATTACGTCGGATTACTATCATCCTTCCTTTCTCATCATATATATATATATATATATATATATATATATATATATATATATATATATATATATATATATATATATGTGTGTGTATATAGGAAAACTCGAGTATAACAGCTGCGGTTCAAGTGATTACTAGTATTCGGACTTTATTTTGTCACTGAGGTCATAGTTACCGATAGAATGTGGTCGTTGTGTCTCATAAACGTTAGCCACTATAATCTTGTTGCTATGCTTGCACCTTTTGTGTATGTGCTCTTTCTGTAGATACCAGCTATCTGTGCAGCTCACTGCATCATAACCCTCTCGAGCTCTACGGTGGTGTGTGTGTGGTAACAACAGTTAACATTCTAAAGTTGCAATCCGATAACTATGTCACGTGCTGAATCACAAACGAGTGCATGCCCATCAGAAGAAAAAAAAACACAGGCAAAAATGGCTTCAATTATGGTATCCTATCATAACATCACAACAAGTGCCACATCTGTGATATTGTCTGTAATATTCTAGCGGCCTAACAAGTTATATCGACGACTCTCACAGGGAGATTTTGTACTAGTATCGTATTGATACGCGAAAGTTGTCTCACCTGAAAACGTGTATTGATTTACTCCTCTCCAGGAGTTAGGTACAAGGCCAGTTTTTATCTTACTCCCACAAGTAAGATGTAACCCAAGGTCGGGTCGGGAAAGTGGGTTTTACAAATTGCCTGGGCAGCCCCGTCGGCATTCCCCGGTAGGGGCGCCTCAGGCAGTAAGCAATAAACTTTTTCCTACCCAAAGATGGGAGGCGAAGCCTGGGAGGGTGGACCTCCTAGAACTGCACAGGACAGACCCATAGACCGGCGTAAATCAAGCACAGAAGGCCAAGACAATACCAGTCTATGGGGTGCAGTAACCATCGGAACAGATACTACATTTTGATCTTAGCCAAAAGGCCAAGCTCACCTGAAAACGAGTAGATATCTACCATATATATGTATTATAAATCATATACATGAACATTTTTTGAATCTTTTTTAATTGACTAGAGTAATTCACTGCTTGACCCAAAGGTGTTCTATTTCGTGGATTTCCGTTTCTTCACTAATATATCTTAAATAGAACAATGATTTTTGGGGATGTTTATTTCCAAAATCAACGTAAGATGTTAATCTCTAATCAATTTGACAAAAAGAATTACACGTAAATTATTCATCATAAAATCATATGAAAAAATCTTCCAAGATAATGAGAATTGTGTTAACGAAGACCGAACGGAATTAGAAAGTTTATTGCAATTTATATCTGAAAGATTGTTGAATAAAATCGATTTGCAGCACTTTAAGGAAATCGAATGAATGTTTTTGGCATTAAAAATAACGAATGTATAATTTTTTGTGACAATTCGATTAAACTAAATTGAATAGTTGTTCAATTTGATCGGCAAACGTGCAGAGAGAATAATGAAATTATTCAATTATTTTTAAATCAATTTGGTTCGCAGATTTATTTCGACTTGAAAACACATATTTTCTTTTTAAGATTTGTTCTCTAGACATTTCCTAAGGCCCAAGAAACTTATTATAAACCTGTTAATTCCAATGTAAGTTATATTTGATTTAATTGAGATGGTATTACATAATTACCACTGGTGTCCACATTATCAACGACTGGATTTATTAAATTACTTTACTATAAATGTTTCATATATGTGTTATTCAATACACAATTTGTTAGTATAATTATTATATACACCTAGGACTAATATATATATATGTATATATATATATATATATATATATATATATATATATATATATATATATATATATATATATATATATATATATACATGCAATAGGTTAAATTGAATCATATAAGAACATTATTTATATCAGTTCCAATTCTAACGCAACGAAATCCGGGGTACTGTTATTTCTAAAACGATTTGGAATATTTCATTTGTGTATTACTTGATATGCTACCAAAACACTCTCATTGTCAGCGCCTTTCCTAACATCACAAATAGCAAGACAAATCACATTTTAGTATTATTTAAAATAAATATATGCTTTTATGATAGGAAAAATAAAACTACTCATTATGTAATTCTGTACCACTCTATATATAACATCAGTAATGATAATTATTATATATAGTATAGTGTGTCAAATATAAAATGAATAAAGTAAAATAAATAATAAAATAAGCAAATATAGAAATGAAATAATAAATAAATAAATAAAAAATATGATTAAAATAAAAATAAGAAATGCAATAAAATAAAGTCTAGTTGAAATAATGAAATATTAAAATATTTTGAAGATAAATTAAATCTATAATTGCGAATCTATTAAGAATGGAGATTATGTATCTGTCTGTCTGATGCCAAAACTATACTATTTAAGACTATTGTACTTATGATGAAATAGTATAGTATATACTATTTCAGATCAATGTACTATCTATATTTACTTAATTTTAATATGAGCGATCATTTTTGTAAATCTAAGAATTACATTGGGAAATTATTAATTAATTAATTGAGATTAAATAACATATAAATAAAGTACAAACAAATTTGACGACGAGAGTGCGATTCGAACCCAGCATATGTACATCATGTTTCTCAATATATTACTCTGTCAAGTAGTGTATATAGAGCTACCAAAACTCGTGCAAACAACAGGTGTGTTTTACAATTTACATAATTAATTTGTTTTAACTTCTAATGGATTTATATTTACAAATATACATTTATAACTGCTATTCTCAGATTTACAATATTATTCTTCAAAGTAATATTAATAAACATTATTAATACAATAAAGTAAAGACATTTCATTCAGAAACGAGCCTGTTTTTAAACCTACTTTGAATGTAATGTAATGAAAAATGGCGAGTCATTACACCGGAAATTACGTCATTGTTAGCGGAACGCCGGGAGGCGCCCATATCGATTTTTTTTTTTTTTTTTTTTGGTGTATGGTTAATGAGAATTTATTTTTTTTATATTGCAATTTTAGATTAAAGCACTCACTGAAAATTTAATTTTTATGTTTTCACTTTGTAAAAGTTGAATCTTTTACAAAGTGACAACATAAAAATTAAATTTTCTTTTGGCAAACGCTTAGAGTTGAGTCACGTGACCCTTGTAGAATGTGAACATCTCGGCGTTCGTATTTTTCTAGAAAATTGGCATCTACAGTTGAAACACTCATTAAAAAAAGATCAACTACAGCACACTTCATCGTATACGTTTAACGTCGAAATAAAAAGTCTATCAGAAAAATATAGTCACTGTCTTTATAAACAGTCAGAAAGATTCTAGCTAAGAACGAACATGTAAACATTTACGCGTAGACGACTTTTCACTAGAAAATTAGTGGTTATTTAACTATCAACA
The DNA here is from genome assembly GCA_963556195.1 of Sepiola atlantica. Lineage (NCBI taxonomy): Eukaryota > Metazoa > Mollusca > Cephalopoda > Sepiida > Sepiolidae > Sepiola > Sepiola atlantica. The sequence goes on from OY744517.1 coordinate 95,826,584, forward strand.
ACTGAGTTGCCTCTCCTTGGATACAATTTCAAGTTTTTTACTTGAAAAAAAATAATAGAAGAGTTGAAAGTAAAAATTGTCTCAGTCTCGAATGATCTCTGTTCGCTGCCCGTGTCCGAGATCAACACAGATGAAGGGTGTAGTATCTAAACACAAAACGGACACTACACTATGCTCCTAAGGAAAAGGCTAATTATATTAGGAAGTAGAAAGTTACGATTGTTTATAAAGATGGCGACTTTATTTTTCCTGCCTATAAGCTTAATGCTTGCAAAATCGAAGACTCTGAGGAAGATTTTTATAGGAAGAAATAGACAGTGAGATTGAAACTGATGGAAGAGCTTCTAGTGTTACAGAATAAAGTAAAGTATTACAAGACTTCCCTGGAGAGTGAGAAAAACACAGTTTGATAAGGACTTGGAAAGATGGATACCGGGCGGTATTCCTTTACCATTGAACGGTGAAGGAAAAGGGGTGTAACCATTGATAGCACTTGTTCGGGCTACACAATGTAAAGTCATGGCAGTATTAGACTTTTGGGAAATAAACCGTGTTGTAGCTTGTCATACGGAGAGCGACATAATAGATGGGTGCGATGAAAAGATGGGAAAATTGAGGAGGGACTGCAAATGGGGACTTTAAGTGTTCCTATTTGCAGCTACATGTAACAAAGGAACAATGGCAGTACTAGCTGGGCTGTTATTAAGGAATCACTTATTGCCTAGCATAGTAAGGATTTGGATTTAATGTTGCAACACCTTATGGCAGCTGTTGTAAAAACTGTGTTAATGAAAGGAAATGAGATAAAATATTCTACTTATTCAAACATTGATGACATAATGGTGGATGTGATAAAGGTATTAGCAGAAGAAGTTGTGGAACATATTAAATGATTTAGGCTAGCAATAATGTCGTCGGAATCCGTGGACAGAGGAGCGGCACT
>OY744517.1:95832526-95870026 GCA_963556195.1 Sepiola atlantica
TTATTATTATTATTATTATTATTATTATTATTATATTCTATAGAATGGAGGAGAGAATTAAATTTAATATGATATTATATGATTGTATAAATCGGTTGTATTTATCCCTCCAAACAATCTCTAACACCTAACGCTATTCTCTATGTTTACAAATCTATTACCAGAAAATGTATGTAGTTATGTTGTCATATTAAGGCTGGTAAATCTCTGTCCACTTTGAGGGTTCTTGATAAGGTGCAGAAACGTATCTGTAAGTTTCTTCTTCTCTTACATAGGTGATGTTGCAAGTCTCGGCCTTTTCTATAAGTACTATCATGTATTCTACGGAATTGTGTGATCTATTCCCTGCTTGTTTTGTTTCAGCTCGTTAGACTCGTTGCTCTAGTAGTCTTCATCAATTCGCTGTTTTGATGCATCATTTAAATACAGCTTCTCATTTCAGAAGCAAAAACTGCAGACTTGTGGAACTCTCTTTCTGCTGACTGTTTTCTCCTATATATAGCTTTGCTCTTTTGAAGACTAAGCCCAATAGATATAGGCTGTCTTTGCGATAGCCATAGTTCGTTACTGTTTGCGCCTTACTTTAAGTGGCTTCATGCCTCGTCTGTGGCGATTTGAATAAAAAAAAACGAATATGCATTACGAATAGGAAAATTGTAAGTTAAAAAAAAATCAAAGAAGGCTGTCCGGATAAAATTAAAAAAAAAATACGGAACAGAGGAGGAAGAAAAAGAAAGTAGCGAATAAATAAATAAACAGACACAAACAAAAAGATAGAAAAGGAAGAAAATATTGGTATTGGGATATTTTTCTTAACGGCACATGAACACTATAGGTAATTTTGTGACATACTTATTATGCAATAGTCACTTAATTTGATATGGAAAGTGAAAACAAAGAAACATGTGTTTTAATGGCGGTATCGTCTATTGAGAACATTCTTAATAATTAACTTAGAAACGATATACATTAGAGAGAGAAGGGAAATGAGGCAGATAGAGAGGTATTAGGAGTGTGTGTGGGGGTCAGAGAGGGAGAGGGAGGGGAAGAACATATGTGCGAGCGTCAGAAAACTATAAAGAGAGGGAAATGTCGTTTATAGGGAAGCATAGAAAAAATTGCAGGGAGCGAACGCAACGTTAATTAGAGCGAAACAGGAATGTTACATGAATGAAGGGGCAGAGAAAATATCAGAAAAAAAAGTAATAAATTGCATCATCCACTCAGAATTCATAATTGATTCATGAAAAAAAGGAAAATAAATTATAATAAGGCATTCTGGGAAATCCCTTGATCTTTTGATGAGTAGTAGAATGTCAGGGACATAACAGGTCAGGAGAAAGAAAGGGAGGAAGGAAAAAAAGGGAAATAAAGAGACGAAAAGACTAAAGAATGGAGGGAAAATAGACAAAATCGGATGAAAGCGAAGAAAACAATAAAAAAAACAAATAAATGAAAATAAAATTAAGAAAAAAAGACGATTATTCTCGGGATATTTATATTTAATTTACGCGTTTATTGATTAAAATGCTATTTTTAATCAAGTGTGACACACCGACAGTTTGGAAGACGGTGTGACAGAGCCTCTTATATAGACCCTTTTTTCATTTTCTTTCATTTGATGGGGACGGGGCATTTTTCCAAATGCCATAAGATAACCCGCTATTTACAGACTCCAACCGAGAGCTCTTTTCAGGATTCTGGCTGTTCCCTTGAGTGCAGTTGCTTGGATTTCTTTTGCACTTGGTCCACCAGGTATACTTGCGAAATACTTTTTCAAGTTCTTCTCTATGAGTCCAGTGGCTCCTATGATAACTAAAATGATGGAGATCTTTTTGAAGTTCCAGTTTCTTTTCATATCATACATTAGACCTTGATATTTTGTTATTCTCTCTTTTTCAGCTCTGTTTAGGCCCCCCTCATTTGGGACACTGACCTCAACCAAAGTTGTCACTCTCTCTCTCACTTGTTCCATATGACAATGTCAGATTTGACAGCTGACCCCGATGTACATCTTAAAATGCTATTTTAAATGTAAGCATTACAGGCTAAAGAGACTGCGGATACAATCATTTACGTGACAGACCAATGAAAACCGTAGTGTAAACTTAAGCGTGACAGACCGACAGAGTAAGAATGTGTAGACAAAGGATTTAATAGAGATACGTGCAAACATATATAAATGCTATTAACACTTAAGCGTGACAGACCAAATAACATCTATCAACGTGACATCCTGTCGAAAACGCTATTTCAAACTAAAGCGTAACAGACGGATGAATCGACCGATGAAGGGACGGAATGTCGAGCCTGCATCCCAAATCCAATTAAAAAATAGAAATAAAAAAAGGAAATAGTTAAAGTAAAACGAAACGACACGCATGTGAAGTTCCTCGTTTTAATATAAAAAGAACGAATTAATGCAGGAATAATCAATACGCCATTTTATGAAACAATTACTTAAACATAAAAACAAATGCAAATCCCATAAAGAAACGTACGGTATGTGTCATAGAAAGAAAAAATATCACAAAAAAATGCTTAATCACCATATATGATATTGTCAACAGTCTTGAGCAAATTGAAATAATAATAAAAATTTAAAAAATAACAATAAACTGCAACATTACGTAAAAAGAATTAATATTAAGCAAAACAAAAACAAAACTAAACAGGACGGTTAAATGAAAAGCGAAAGAAGAAAATACTGTTATACAAAATAAGAAATTGAGAAACGGTTTTTATTTTGCGCATATCTATCTATCTATCTATCTATCTATCTATCTATCTATCTATCTATATCCCCTCACTTTCTCTCTCTCTCGCTCTCTCTCTCTCTCTCTCTCTATCTATCTATCTATCTATCAATCTATCTATTTGTTACACCGGCTGTTCTTACACGGGAGAAACTACACCGGTTGTCACTATAAATAGTGCGAGTCACCAGAGACACTAAAAAGACAAAGCACAGTCTTGTAACTGTCTAGCCAAGTGCTAGTCACTTTCTTACTTTGTTAATACACGTGTTAAACCAACCCTCGACTTGACTTCCTTTATTTATTATTTACTGTTGGACAACTTCACAACACTATTTATCAATATTACTGCTATATGTTAGAATTGGGTATAATACATAAATAAGATAAACACATATGTTGAAAAAAAGAATGAGGTTACATTACACTAATAATAATAATTCAATGTCGCCAGTATATCTTCTGTACTAAACTCCCTTAGTAGATTCCAGTCAAATATCAAATACTTTCCAGAGTCGGTCACTGTATATCTAAATTACGACGATCCAAAAAAATTCCTATTCTGTATATATATATATATATATAATAGTTATGAATGAATATTAAATTGTTATACCTACAGACGCTAGCATTTCAAGCTTATTGCAGTGCAGGAAAGTAACAATTTCAGATGGTCGGGAGGCGCGAACCTTGTGCTCGGAGTCAGCCTAGAATCTGCAAGCACTCACCATATCAACTAGGACACCGGAAACTGTCACGTAATTAAAGGAAATTAAGATATATATGCACCTAGAAGCGGGCACATATAGAAAACTAGTCGAGAGTGTTTAACGAACGTATTCGGAACTTTGCATATATATATACATATTTATATACATATATATACATATATGTACATATATATATACACATATATATATATACACATATATGTATATATATATATATACATATATATATATACGTATATATATATATACATATATATACATATATATATATACATATATATATATATATACATATATATGTATATATACATATATATTGGTATATGTATATATATATATATATATATATATATATATATATATAAAATATAATAACACGAAATCACATAATTGTCGATGCAATAATTTATTTCAACCGTTCGGTTTTTTCAAGCATCACTCAGACAATTACATTTTTGAGACTGATAGAAAATTGAATTTCCCTACCACAGTTCCAATACAATCATAGATGGTAGTAGTAGCAACCAATTTGATACATCTTTTATAGAGAGGGGGAAAATTTAAAACTTATATTTAACTATGGCGGGCGAAGGGGAGGGATCTTTAAGTTAATCAACTAAAAACTGCCATGTCAAAATTATGACACATACGACTTGGCGATATCAACCATATAGGCAATTTTACTCACGCGCATACACAAAACTAAATACGCACACATCATATGCGCACTCACATACATAATCTCACTCGCACATTATCATAACTAAGCATAATCACATACGCAACTTTTATTCATCTCCAGCCAGAATGCGTCCGGCGAAACTCGTGTTCTCAAATTCGGTTAGAGAAAAGAAAGAAAGAAACAATTAACAGGCACAGAGAAGATATAGACAGACCGCGTGTCATAAATTCTCAGTCCGTCTGGGTTCCAAGGAAGAGAATCTAATTGAAATAAGATTACACGCACATACATATATGTATACATACAAATCCATACGCACATACACACACATATATACACATACACACCCACACATATACATATCTATACACATATACATATACACACATATATACATATATATATATATATATACATACATATACATACATGAATACACCTATATATATCTCTGAATCTATTTGAAATATTGACCAAATGCATACGCATGTAGTTGTTCACACATGTAAACATACATACACATACATACACACACACATATATACATATACGCACATATACACACATATACGTACGCACACATACATATATATCCACACACCTACACACAATATTTACATAACACTCTATATTCTTACTGATGTAATATGAGTTCTAAAAATTAGTCTTACCTTATTTATATTTTAGATTAATTTGATAATCTATTATTATAAATATCATGCGGGGGGGGGGGTTATCGTACCTAATGTTATTCAATTTGGTATCTTCACCGTTGTAATTCTAGAGGCCCATCGGATTACTAATTCAAGTCTAATAATGTCTATTGGTAATATTTGACATTTATACTTATATTAATTCAAAAACTAGTGTATTACCTGCAGAAAAAATTTTCATACCACTATCTTATTTTAAGTAAATAATAAATATCCGCGTATCCACAAATACTATATATCACCAAGTCAGTAAATCTGTGTCTATCACAGATATTATTATAAATATTATGGGGGGGGGGTTTACCGTAAGTAATGTTATTCAATTTGGTATCTTCACCGTTATAAGTCTAGAGGTCCATCGGATTACCAATTCAAGTCTAATAATGTCTAGTGGTAATATTTGGCATTTATACTTATATTAATTCAATAACCGCAGAATTTTTTTAAAAACACTATCTTATTTTAAGTAAATAATCTGAATAAATAAATATTTCAAAATACCATTATATACGCATACACACAAATACTATATATCACCAAGTCGGCAATTCTGTGTCTATAGCAGATATTATTATAACTATTATGTTGGTGGTGGGGGGGGGTTACCTTAAATAATGTTATTTAATTTGGTATCTTCACCGTTATAAGTCTAGAGGTCCATCGGATTACTAGTCGTTGATTATTTTAAATTTATATTTATGTCTGCACTTAGCCATAAGTTCATCTCGTTTATTCAAGAGGTTATTTCGATCATATTTTAGGATTCTTATTTTTTCTTCTAGACATAAGTTGCATCTTTGTCTAAATCCATCTGGAATATTCGAAAAACATAAGATTGACCACGAAATCACCGGGGACCTGTTCTCATTTTTCAGATGCCACCATTGTTTAGCTAACTCCGTTTTGCTCTTGAGTTCTGGGTTATTGAAAGAGTGTTTGTGGTCATAAAAACGTTGTTTCCAGTTTCCCGCGGAGATGCCGATGTAAACCTTTTTATCCCTGTTGTTATCTTCCGGATGAATTGAATTAATATAAGTATAAATGCCAAATATTACCACTAGACATTATTAGACTTGAATTGGTAATCCGATGGACCTCTAGACTTATAACGGTGAAGATACCAAATTGAATAACATTACTTACGGTAAACCCCCCCCCCCCCATAATATTTATAATAATATCTGTGATAGACACAGATTTACTGACTTGGTGATATATAGTATTTGTGGATACGCGGATATTTATTATTTACTTAAAATAAGATAGTGGTATGAAAATTTTTTCTGCAGGTAATACACTAGTTTTTGAATTAATATAAGTATAAATGTCAAATATTACCAATAGACATTATTAGACTTGAATTAGTAATCCGATGGGCCTCTAGAATTACAACGGTGAAGATACCAAATTGAATAACATTAGGTACGATAACCCCCCCCCGCATGATATTTATAATAATAGATTATCAAATTAATCTAAAATATAAATAAGGTAAGACTAATTTTTAGAACTCATATTACATCAGTAAGAATATAGAGTGTTATGTAAATATTGTGTGTAGGTGTGTGGATATATATGTATGTGTGCGTACGTATATGTGTGTATATGTGCGTATATGTATATATGTGTGTGTGTATGTATGTGTATGTATGTTTACATGTGTGAACAACTACATGCGTATGCATTTGGTCAATATTTCAAATAGATTCAGAGATATATATAGGTGTATTCATGTATGTATATGTATGTATATATATATATATATGTATATATGTGTGTATATGTATATGTGTATAGATATGTATATGTGTGGGTGTGTATGTGTATATATGTGTGTGTATGTGCGTATGGATTTGTATGTATACATATATGTATGTGCGTGTAATCTTATTTCAATTAGATTCTCTTCCTTGGAACCCAGACGGACTGAGAATTTATGACACGCGGTCTGTCTATATCTTCTCTGTGCCTGTTAATTGTTTCTTTCTTTCTTTTCTCTAACCGAATTTGAGAACACGAGTTTCGCCGGACACATTCTGGCTGGAGATGAATAAAAGTTGCGTATGTGATTATGCTTAGTTATGATAATGTGCGAGTGAGATTATGTATGTGAGTGCGCATATGATGTGTGCGTATTTAGTTTTGTGTATGCGCGTGAGTAAAATTGCCTATATGGTTGATATCGCCAAGTCGTATGTGTCATAATTTTGACATGGCAGTTTTTAGTTGATTAACTTAAAGATCCCTCCCCTTCGCCCGCCATAGTTAAATATAAGTTTTAAATTTTCCCCCTCTCTATAAAAGATGTATCAAATTGGTTGCTACTACTACCATCTATGATTGTATTGGAACTGTGGTAGGGAAATTCAATTTTCTATCAGTCTCAAAAATGTAATTGTCTGAGTGATGCTTGAAAAAACCGAACGGTTGAAATAAATTATTGCATCGACAATTATGTGATTTCGTGTTATTATATTTTATTATTGCTCTGTTTACTACATTGAGCTCTCATACCCGGATTTCCTCCTGGAATTATTCCACTATAACACAAATATATATATATATATATATATATATATATATATATTTATAAATATATATGGAGAGAAAAGATGGGTAGGTGTTCGGTTTTTTAGTCTCGGCGTGGATACACTAGCTTCGTAAAGTCAGTTGAAAAGGGGTGGGACGTAATGGGTGAAAATTTCAGATTAATGCGAGTACTATTTTTTTGTGTTCATTTATACATACATAACACTAAACAATCAAACATTTTGAAAATTTTGCAAAATTCAGAAGGTGCAGGCCACTAGTTTTTGGCTATTTTACATTAATGAAAACCCTTTCACAGCCTGAAAAGTGTCCTAAATTAAAGTACTATATCGGATTTAACCATCTATATCCATTCATAGCTTTTGAGGATGTTTTAGGACCTGCAATGTCGCATGAAACCACTTTTACACCGAAAAATGATGGATGTTGAGTCCCGTTTTTTATGTTTGGCCTGCACATTCTGAATTTTCAAAATGTTTGATTGTTTAGTGTTATTTATGTATAAATGAACACAAAAAAATACTACTCGCATGAATCTGAAATGTTTACCCATTACGTCTCACCCCTAATACAACGAGATATATGTCTATGGATGATGAGATATTACATCACATCCCCCTACCAGCCCTAGTCCTACAGTTGTTAACGTAGTTTTAATACTATAGCAAAAATAGCAAAATAATGTAAAGTAGAATTTCACGAGATAATTAAATAGAATGGTTAAGTTTTTACTCAGAAACAGGAGAACACCCAGTCGATATAATTTAACTATTAAATTATTTTTTTGTAAATAAATTACTTGTTTCAAGTAGGTTTTTATTTCATGAAGTTAACGTATACGATGGCTGATTTGTTTCGGTGAAGCCGCACTAAGAACTCATTCGGGGTCACATATTAAAAAACGAAACAGTGCGTTATATCGCAAGATATAACATCACTAATAGCCACAGTGTGAAAGGTATTTTCGTTATGACACCTGTGAGTGAGGAGACAAGAGATGCTTCAATTTGACCGGAACCAGAAATGCATAGAATAAACATGAGGATATTCTTAACTGAATAATATTCTTTTACGCCATGATAAGAACTTCATCAAAAGTATAGAAGTACCCATATAACTAGTCTTATCAGATGAACTTATGGACAATTGTACATTTCAATTTTCTGTTTTTAAATTCTTACCAAATATTTTATGTATTTATATTTTGATTACATGTTTTTAAGCAAAGTGCGAACCAATATGTCGAACACGTACTCGCCTGGCAACAGAGATTAAACCACTAACAAATCTACGCAAAAAATGGGTGACAAAGTCGACCATTGAAAACTGCTCTGTTGCAAGTAACTAGCAATACAGAAATATACGGACACAAAATCATTGCTGCGACTACTACAATGTTTTCTTTCTTATGCACCGTACGAAACTTAATATTTTTCATTTTCTCACAAGCCTTGAACTTTGAGTATCATGTAACAGTTTCTGAAGAAATATACATATTTTACATGGATAACTACACATGCAATAGTTATTGAATCGGGCGTATGATAAGAATAAGAAAAATAATCATTAATTCTGAAGGCCTCTTGTAACATTTCGTTAGAACAATAGCGTATCTAGGGAAATATGAATGTTTTTCTTTTATATTGGTGACGTTAGCAGCACAGGCTGTAAACGTGATAAATAAATAATTATCCCATGTTGTAAAAGATCTGAACGACGGTATTAATGCAAATACACTGAAAAGGCGGCAAGCTAGCGTTATGTATATATATATATATATATATATATATATATATATATATATATATATATATACACTTTATTGTATGGATATACTTCCTATATATGGGTTGATCTCTTTTGTAGATGAAATAACATTTTCCACTTAGCGTAAAGCAATATTGTATTAGAAAATAATGTTCTTGTACGTAATCACTAGCGTTGAAAATAGTTCAACGAAGAAAATAGATATTGCGCTATGATTGCTTATAGTATCAGTGACAGTTTGTTGGCTGAGCAGATAAGACACCTCCAACAATTGATCACAGTTCGAAATGATCTGGCGTAGAATTGCGTCAAGATCTGAGAATGAATGAGACATGTCCACTACTCCGGAGTCAACTCAACAGTCAGCTGAGTTGGATGTAACAGTTGAAAGTCGTCCAAAGCGACCACACACGCCAACATCAGCAGGCAAGGTTTTGGCTCCTTGAACTTTGCACTCACGGGGTATTTTGTTCATCGATTACTTTGAGAAAGTAAAGCTATCAATAGCGCGTATTGTATTGGTTAAAACAGATATTACATTTTCACTTTGGAATAATGGCAATAAAGATAACAAATGTGTTTAAAATTTGGATTATTAACAACACAAGATTTTTTAAATAATAAAATCTTGCGATATCACACTTCTTTCATCCAAAGAGTAGGAAGGTACGTATAATGACTGATGCACATACACTAGAGTACCGTCGCTCTAAAAACAGAAGGTAACGTATGAAAGAATAGTATCATAACAAGAGAACAGGTATATATATATATATATATATATATATATATATATATATATATATATATATATTAATATTAATTTGCTTTCGACTGTGGAGGATCAATTACCCCCATACTATTTTAAACTATGTTATGCTATTTTCTCCATTTATACTATTTAATACCAAATAGAATAGAATAGTACAGTAGTCTGTAATAGTATAATTTCAACTGCAAGTAGACAGATGCACACTTTCTATTATTAATAGATATTATTTGTTTAATCAAGTTAAAAAAATTAAATGTAATGGACAACACTTTTAGTTTATAGTTCTAATCCCTTACCCCACGTAGACGGGTAGATTAGCTAGTAAATATACGAAACAACACTACGAAAATGCAGAAGAAAATACTTGAAAATACTTGAAATCAACGAAAAAGAGAAAATAAATTAGATAGCTCGCTCCATTTAATCGAAAGAGGCAATTTCTGATAGGGAAATACACATCTGACTATGCCTTTTGAATAAGAGTGGGCATTCCTATGATGCGTCAACATTATTTCAAACTTAACCGTGACAGAGCAACACAACCACCTGTTCAAAAATGAGGAACATCTCATTTCAAACGACACACCATTTACATTTTACGTGTGAAAGAGTAACGGGCATTAAAGCGTAACGAAACCCCCTTACACGGAAAGTTGGACGCGTTTAAAATAAGATACGCACATTAAATATTGGTATTTAGCGATGGAAATGCTATTGTATACTTGCGCGTGACAGCCCGACCAACATTTATGAAACTTTAACATCAGAGATATACGTAAATTCTATGTGAAACGTAAGCTTGAGAAACCAAGGGAATGCGATTTAGGTCTTAAGCGTGAGAGAAAAAAAAACGAAAATGATATTTCAAATATACGCGTGACCAACGAACACATATTCTAGTTCAAATTTAAGCGTAAGAAAGTCGGACAGTTCGGCGCGTCTAAAATAAGATGTGTGCATTAAATCTACGAAAATTGAGCGTGAGAGATCAACAAAAATGTTATTTCAAACTTGAGCGTTATAGAGTGACCGAATGAAACAGCCAATTATTCAAGTGCTTAGATACATCGTAAATAGGATTCAAATGTGCACGTTCAAACTGACTCCTGGCAAGACAAACCGACACGCAGACAGCTAAAGCATTGCCCAGATTATCGAGTACATATCTGTAAAACATGTTAAAGAACATTACAATAGACAAACATGGTAGATACAGATAGGCGATGATTTGGATCGGACTTTGAATCGGATTCTTTAATCGATAATAATGAATTAAGATTTTATATCAGATAAATGTGAATCGGTAGGTAGAGATGGGTGAGGAAGATAGAGAAAGTTGTGGATAAACATAGAGATGGAGACGAATGGAAAAGCTAGAATTCGGTAAATCATCAAAGATTTTGTAAAGCATCAAAGACGAACGGCAACATCATTGTTATAAATATCCATCTTTGAAATGATTACTTCTATCCATAATTTGAAAAAATTAATTTTGCATTATTGGTGATGCTGTGTGATAAAATGATGGAAATACATTTAAAAACGTTCAGTGGATCAATGATCTTTTTCGCGATATGAACCAACCGTCGATAACGCTGAATCAAACATTACTATCTGTTCGTATACTAACTTCTACCGTGGGGAAAGGTATGAACTCACAATTTATCTCCGTTGTATGTATAACATAGAAACGTGTAAAATTAATCGTTCACCTTAAGTATTATGTTTCAACATTGAGTACGGATTGATTTTCCGTAAAGCCGACAAACTGACCCCGCCGAAAATCTTTCAACCTATTTCACACTTAGCGAATACACTAATTTCATTAACTGTAACTTCAGTTAAAGAATGAAGAAAACTGGGAAGAGGAGAGAAAGAAACGACGGTTCACAATAAATATATAGTAAAAAAATATTACATTTTTACAAAAGCAAACCAGCTTCTGTAGACAGATGCCCTATTTACCTTCGCCTACCTTGGCTTGGTAATATTAGTGATAGATTCGCCAAACAAATCTCTTTGTCTGTACAACAATGTTATTTTGCTGCGAATACGCGTGTTGTTTTTTCCTCTCGTCCAATCTTAACTTCTATTCGAAAAGATGTCCTTCCCCCACATCATAATAATTCCATTATTTATTTATTTAAATGTAGTTGCAGTATGCACTACGTCGGGATGACGTCACAGAGATTGGACATCCGGGTCAAACAACACGTGCCCACAAAAATTCGCAATGGAAATTATTTACCAACTGATGATTTGAATAATACTCATGGCTCGTCGATAAGTCAACATCTCATAAATAATCGCACCTGTGCCTCTAAATTCAGTGTCGACTTATTCTCCATTCTTAGTAAGTCGCACTCCCCTTATCATCTCAAGATCTTAGAAACAATTTATATTAAGTCCTTGAGACCTTCTCTTTGCAAACAAAGAGAATATCTCCTCGGGCTTAATGTTGTTTCTATTTGACTGAACTTTTTTTTTTTTTTTTTTTTTTTTTACCCCTTTTCCTCGCTATAATTCTCTTAGCATCTTTTTATATTTTTTATACATTACCTCGATATTTGGCTCTGTTGAGCGAGGTACGAAACTGGTCAGCTGCCCTTTCATCTTTTTAATTTCTTAAATTCATTATGAATAATAAATATTGTCTCTTCAATGCTATTTTAAATATATAGTAATACTTTCACTGAAAACGGCGGGCCGATAACATTATTCCCCGTCATTTTATTTATGTTTTAATATATAAAAAGCATTCATGAAGTGTTTGGATGTAAAGATGTGTTTATTCAGTGATAACGAATGAATAATGAATAGGTCAGAAAATATATCGAACTATAAATTAAAAACATTATCGTAATTCTTCAAATTTCAGCTCAACCTAATGCCAATTAAATATACATTTTTAATTAAGAGATGCACTTAATTGATTTTATTGCACACGTTTAAAATACTATTTAATGAGCTGATATGCAGCTAGAATTTCTAATACAAAGTTCATTACATTTATATAATGAAATGGTCGTTTGTAGACAAAATGGAATTTCGAATTTACATGAACTTCTAAAGTGTTAATCTATACTTATATGCTATTCTTGTATTCTGATATTATTTCACAAACAACAACTTTGTGTATATATTTTATGATAAAGCCATGAAAAGCGTTCCATTAGTAATTGCATTTTTTCATCTATCTTCACAATACAATAACACATTTTCGGAGTGTCTACATTTTTGCAAGTAACAAAAACATTCATAATGATAATAATACTGATAATATTTATAATAATAAATTACAATAATAATAATAATAAAGATAATAATAAAAATAATAATAATAATGAAAGCTCCAAAAATAATTATCAAAACTAATAATAACAACACACAAATGATATTTAAATAATACTACATCATGCCAGAACAAGGTAACATAACCATCTGATAGGACATTTATCGCCAGTAATAATGATAAACGTTAGAGAAACATTCATGGAAATGCTTGCTAATAACATAACACTATATAAGTCCCGAATCTAACAAATAGAACAACAACTTTGAGTCTTATTTCGACGTTATTAATCACCGTAGTTTCTGTCTAGAGTGATACATTGATTCTAAAGCTTCTCTAACAATTAGATGCTTTTTTTGGTAGAACGATTTGTCTTGGCCCTAAAATAAGTCACAGTTAAAGATATTACGTCTTCATTGAAGCAGAATCTCTTTCCGTTGACAATTATTATAAGTTATGCACACAACTAGAAGTCTTTATAGTAATATCTGGTTAATTAAATGGGTGAGAAAGCAATTCAAATTGTAATTAATATAGTTTTGCTATAGTTGCATCGACTTGTGACACGGTGCATTGTATTGGTGAAAGAGCAACTTACTTAGTTTTGGCCGCTTTTTAGCGATGTTCTCATTTAAACGCGCCGAAAATGCAAACTTATATTTGCTATTGATAGTTCTCTCTTTCTCAATGTAAGTGATGAAACATGTGATGCACGTCCCAAAATACGGAGAGCAAAACATAGCCTGCTTACGTTTGCGACTTTGATCGATTTAGAAGGATTTTAACTGCTGCTGCCCACGCAGCTGATTGCCGATTTGTGTCCTGGGTGAAGTAGTGCATCCATTTTTTTTCCATTGTCACATATTGACGCAACGACGTTACTTCTGTTGAAACAGTTTTAAAACCCCTCCGGATTCTCGACACGTTGTTTGTTTTGATCGATTGTGAGTAAACGAGATACTCACTTATAACACAGCTTTCTGATTGACAAATGTATATAGAAAATTGCAAATACACTGCTTTTAGGTATCTTCATATCCAACGGATATACAATTTACGATCGGCCAATACGATTTTGTGGACATTTCTTTACGGTTTTAGGAGACAACTGCCGAATTCTGACAACCTTGACGTTCAAAATCATTTGTGACTGTTCGACCGTGTTTACAGTCAGCATACCACCTCTTACCCATTTTGACAATGTAGCAGAGTCCGAATAAAACTGATAAAGTCATTGCATTGCTTGAACTGTAGTCTACCTATAACAAGGTGATGCTTTATGAACGTACGAAATTCAGATTTTCTACTTTTTTTGAAAATTTTCAACAGTAGCTTCACTTATATAACATTAATTTGTAAACAAATAATATGATTGGGCTCAAATTTTAACATCCGCTATTTGAAGGTTCTGACTTTATAAAACGCTTAGATGGCGTTTTTATTAAACGCGCCATCTATACGTCAGAACTAGAACTTATTGCGTGATGTGAGATTAATACATTCTTTATAACTATTTCACGAATTTAAAATTCAAAAATTAGCGGAAATAAGGCGCTTGAGGATTTAAGTTATATCAGTAAATATCAGTAAATAGCTCTAAATACCCGTCAAAGGTTTTTGTTTGGTCGTTTACTACCGTATGTTAATCCTTTTTGAGTCAAGTTTCACGGACTTTTATGAATTACTCTTTTTTGTGGGAATACATTTTGAACATACTAGTCTGAAAACAAATGTGTGTTTAACTAAGTGATGCGGCACTATCAATCATGTTACGAATAATCTGGAAGTATTAACAACTAAGTGGAACTTCCACACTTCCCAAAGCTCTTATATAAGATGCAGTTTAATGTCACACTCAGGACCAGTTTGTGGTGATGATTTTAGCACCATTGACACCAGAGAGTACATATAGTTGGAGACTTATTGTCGCTCAAATACCAGGAAACCCCATTAAAAATCAAGACAGACAATCATTGGTAAACGGCTAATTAGAACACTAAGTCAGTTACTATGCGAAAAGAATAGAACCGAGAGGGCTTGACACCCGGGAATACTTGCTTTCATTAAAACTGGCGAAAGCTACCAGTTGTTCACAATGAGAAATCACTGTAAAAGATTGATATGATAACGAATAGTGAATTAAAAAAAAATTAATAATAATGATAATTAACCAAATAGAACTGAACTTCCCAGAAATGCGACAAAAACATGTAGTGGCACAAACCTCGGCTGGTAGGACACGAAATGTTTGTGAATACTTGAGCAGGGCGGAGAGACCGAGATTACTAACATAACATCTGCTGGGGAAACGTAGAGGATGATTTATTGGCACTTAAATTCCGGAAAAAAAGGCAACTTTCGTTATGAATGAGCCAGACCTTAATGTTTCGATGAAGACAAATGATTTGGAAAATTATTAAAATAATTGAACAATCCTGGAGCTTGGTGGGACTTGTTGTCACTCAGACTCTAGGGAACACCAATCATTATTACCAGTGAGTAATCACAGATAATAACGCATATGAAAACCTGATTCGTAAATAATAATAAGTTAAGCCCTCCGTTCAGTCTAGAGAGACTATGGATACCCCTATAAGGGGCTGGCTGCGCGTGTAATTATGAAGCAAGGGTTGCGCAATCCCAAACAACACCTCTCCTGAGTCGGCACTGCTTGATTCAAATGGCAAGCAGTTCAAGACGACTGGAAACAATGCCGAGATAAACAGAGAGCACATACAGCACCTGGTAGTCCCAAATGGTCACCCATTTTAATACTGGCCAGGCTCGACGTCGCTTAACTTCGGTGATCTAACGGGAACCGGTGTGTCAACGTGATTGTACCGTATATAAATAATAATAATAATAATAATAATAATAATAATAATAATAATAATAATAATAATAATAATAATAATAATAATAATAATAATAATAATAATAATTATTATTATTATTATTATTATTATGGAAAGACCGAGGAGGGACAGCACTTCCCAGACCTCCGCTGGAAGGACATTTGGGGAGTATTATTGCCATCCAAATCCCAACGGGAAATCGATGGTAAACGTCTGTTGTGATAAGGCAAATTCATTTGCAATAGTTATCGAAACACTGGAAATCTGGGGGGGGGGACGTATTGCCACTTAGACTCCAGGGAACACCACTGGTGATTATCAGTGAGAAATCACTGATGACGGCCTGTGTGAGAACTCCTAGTGACATATAATACTAATCGCGTAGCTGCTTAGCAACTTATATTTTTATTTGTTAGGATGTCTGAAATACAAAGAGGAAATGTTCAACATTTTCCACAATAAGCAATAACATTAAATATTTCCTGTGCTGTTTAAAAAGAGTAGTATTTTTATTTGAATAAACTTATTTTTACGTAAATATTACATTGTGTTTATCAGGTGTGTGGTTGATGAACAATATTTATATAAACAGAAAAAAGAAATAAACATATGTGATCATAGTAATACATTTTATTGGTAGTAATCAAACACACAGTAACTGAATTGACTATTTAAATTCTAAAATAAATAGAATAGGCGTTAACATGACGGAGAGCGTAATGCTTTCTTTTTGAGGCTGCAACAATGGAATTACGATAAAACTGGTACTAATACTATTAATATTAATACTACTGAAAAGACAAATAATGGTATGTTATTATCAACACCTACAGAATAATCAATTCTCATCTCTAAGACATATTTATCAAAGCCAATCCAAAGAGAATGTGTTTTTTTTTTTAAAATAAGTGTCTCTACAGAAAGCAAGATAGCTTACACGTTCTTCAAGACATATCAATATATACAGATTTGAAATATCAGAAAGAATGTGGTACATTAAAATATTAATACTTTTAGTTGTAGTGGAGACACTGTGTTTAATTATGAAAGGCTCGATTTGAAGGCTAATTGAAAATACCCTTGGTAACTCATGTCTTAAGTATATACAGGTTTTCTTATAAACACAGTCCAGATCTTACGAATGGTTTTGTCTATATGAAGATCAAATATATACGGATCGATGTAAATACTATTATTATTATTATTATTATTATTATTATTATTATTAGTAGTAGTAGTAGTAGTAGTAGTATTATTAATACTACTACTACTACTACTACTAATAATAACAATAACACTAACAATAATAATAACAATAACAATAACAATAACAATAACAATAACAACAACAATAATAATAATAATAATGATAATAATAATAATAATTATACTACTACTACTACTACTACTACTACTACTCATAACAATAACAATAACACTAACAATAATAATAACAATAACAATAACAGTAACAATAACAATAATAATAATAATAATAATAATAATAATAATAATAATTATTATTATTATTATTATTATTATTATTATTATTACTATTATTATAATGACGATTATGCTACCCAAACCGCAACAGAAATTACTTAGAATGTATTATAATTATGAGGATGTTTACTGTCACTCAGATTCCAAACATAACAACACGACTTTATCCGCGAAAAATAATACTAGACATAATAATTACAGCGCAAACCCCAAGTGAGTAACGGTATAAAATGGACATAACGGAGAGTCTTGTGAATCTAAGTACACTCCATGTCCCTCAGATTTCAGAAGAACACGAACGGTCGCTATCGGTGAGAAACCACCCTTAACGACTGAAATCAGTACTCAAAGTGAGTTACAATAATACCAATGAGCATGTAAACATTGACATGGAAAGTCATGCGAAATAAACCGACGATACAATAAGTGATAATAAGAAGAAACCTACCTTGTACGGCCGTTCATCGAAGCAGTTGAGAAGTCAACAAAATATAGAATACGCGGATTGGAAACTTCACGCCCGTCAAACAGAAAACGCAACGCCATTTCAATAAAGTTCTGGGCGCCTTGGCCAGTTCGATGAGCAAAACATCGGGAGTAAAAAAAAGCTTGAAACGAATGCCGTGGAAAGTTTCGCTAATCAACGCCGCGGAAAACTGCAAACAGAAAACATTGCAAACGAAAGTAAATCCTGCTTAGGCGTAATTATTTTTTTTAGAATGCGATGGTACTGAATAATACTCCGTAGCGTAGCAACACTGAAAAGGAATATGACTGTACTAATACTACTACTACGATAACTACTACTATATTCACTTGTACAACTACAAATAATAGTAATAAGAAGAAGAAGAAAAAAAAAGAAAAAGAAAGAGGAAGCAGAAGTAAAAATGATATTCGTGAAGCGAGATGTAAGAGGCGCTGTTGTTTATTCTTTACTTTTATTGTATTTTTTAAAATTCTCTTAAACTTTCAAAGAAATCAAATGAAAAACAAGATACAAGGTCAAACAAAAATATGGCTGGTGCAAATACAAAGAGAATAATAATAATAAAAAAATAACAAACTATTCCTATTATAAAAAAAAGACTAAAAACATTAAGAGATACGAATACAAGTGGGCAGATGTTATTGACCAAATATCAAAGGCTATGTCATCATTAGAAGGAAGACTTACCCCCATGCACCAGTCTATCTATCCTTTTGAACATGTATGTATATATATATATATATATATATATATATATATATATATATATATATATATATATATATATATATATTATTTATCTTCCTCCCACAAGGTGAGATGTGACACAAGGTCGGGAAAGTGGGATTTGAAAAGACAGCGCCCGAGAAGGTGACCACGCTGGCCTACACAAAATGCCTGGGCAGCCCCGTCGGCATTCCCCGGTACGGGTGCCTCAGGCAGTAAGCTATAAACGTACTCCTCGCCAGAGAGGGGAGACAAAGCTTGGGTGGGTGGACCTCCTAAAACTGATCAGAACAAACCCATAGACCGGCGGAAATCAAGCCACAAAGGCCAAGACGATACCGGTCTATGGGATATATACATGTATTTATATACACACATACATATATATATATATATATATATATATATATATATATATATATATATATATATATATATATATATGATCATTTTATTTACACAGACATGTACGAATTCTGCCACACTGGCATGTCGATGTAGATTCTCTCTAAATATGATCTGAGGTATAAATCGGATTCTAACTCTGCCTGATGAGATCTCAGTTTATAGTAACTGTTTATCGATAACATCGACATGCCAGTGTCGCAGATTTTGTACATGTGTATGTAAATAAAATTATGATATATAAAGCTCTATTTTGATATTGAGCACTTTTTATAAACCCGGTTAAAATTCTCTGGATTACCAGCCTGTGGATATTTTTTACCTGGATTATTACCATTATAATTATATATACATATATATATATATATATATATATATATATATATATATATATATATATATATAAATAAACATAGTTTGAGTATCCGACAATTGTTTCAGAACCTTCTTCGGCTCCTTTTCAGGGATATCCCTGAAGAGGAGCCGAAGAAGTTTCTGAAACAATTGTCGGATACACTAACTATGTTTATTTTAATATAAAACCTCTAATATATATTGAGCACTTTTGAAAAGTAATGGTTTTGTTCATTTTGTTAATATTTGAACTTAATAAACTAATCTCCCTCTCTCTCTCTCTCTCTCTCTATATATATATATATATATATATATATATATATATATACACATATATATATATATGCTTTTAAGTCTGTTCATATTTTCACTCCACACTGTCTTAGCACATGTCTATATATCTAACTGTACATCTTCGATATGCACATATCTATGAATGTGCACATATCTATTTATCAATCTTTATATCGATCGATTGATTGATCGATCTTACAACGTGACTATCTGCTTATTTATTTCATCGTCTGCGTATGCATATGGGGATACCTTAAACCTTTTACACGCAAACTATTAAATATGAATCCGATTATGAACACTTACTGTAGTAGTTAAAATTTTAATTTTCATTGATTTAACATTGTCTGAAATGTTCTAACACTTGAATTGAATACTCGGAACATGAGACTAAGCTTACACGTAAGTATTCAGCGTGTAAAGGCATCTTCGACTAGTTAATTTTGATATTAAAATACAGATAGAACTAATATATCAATTTTATAACAATATACTTATTGAGAAATCTTGCCGATATTTTTTTTAAATAGTATTTTTTGGAATCAGAAAGTAATGGTTCTCTCTCTCTCTCCCTCTCTCTCTCTCTCTCTCTCTCTCTCTCTCTCTCTATATATATATATATATATATATATATATACATATATATATATATTATATATATATATATATATATATATGTATATACAATATATATTCTACATTTGTATTCATGCAAATATTATTGGTTACATATGTGCATATATGTTTCAGTTGTCCTCTTCAATAGAGAGTCATCTTCTTCAGACAAAAAAATAAATCTAAATGAGAGGAGCGGACTTCACTTATTCAGTATATATCGCTAGGTGGGATGGGTTCATAATTTAGCAGTCTAGCCTCGTACAATGTTACATTTTTACCCAATCGACCCTTCTGTTTTCTTCTATAATTTGGTTTATCTTGTGTGTACGACCCCGTTTATATTTCTTTATTTTTTACCACTAAAGATCTTTATTACCATCAATTACCACACACATTCACACACACACACACACATATATATATACATATATATATATATGTGCGTGTGTATGTATATATATATATATATATATATATATATATATATATTTATATATATATATATATATATATACTCAATTCGGAATTAGAACAGAAAAAAAAACAGAAGACAAAGTGTGTCACATTGTACCTTTGCCTCAGTTGCTTCTCCTAATTAATTTTTTAACCTTTTTAGTTCTTCGTCTTTTTTCTAATTACCAAAATTAATGAAGTATAAATTATTTTTAAAATATGACCGGTAATGGACATTTTATTATTGTGTTCGATATTATCGTTTTGAACTTAATTGAATAGTGGTCTCCTTTTTGTACTTGCATATTGATTAGTAGTTTTAAGATTTAACTTCATCATTTCACAACAGTTAATTTGGCTATTCCGAAGTCCTCTAAAATTAGAATCATCCATTTAACTGCGTGTATGGTATATTATGAATAAATACATTTAAAATAGTTTATTAAATCATTTTTAAAGAATATTTTCAATGTCGCTTTCCAGAGTTATTAATGCTAACTAAAAATAAGTAATAATAATAATGATAATAATGATGATGATGATTGTGATGATGGTGATGATGATGATGATGATGGTGATGCTGCTGCTGCTGCTGCTGCTGATGATGATGATGATGATGATGATAATAATGATGATGCTGGTGATGATGATGATGATGATGATGAATAAATAATAATTATAATAATAATAATAATAATCATGATGATGATGATGATGATTATGATGATTCTGCTGCTGATGGTGCTGCTGATGATGCTGCTGCTGCTGGTGCTGCTGCTGCTGCTGATGATGATTATGATGACGACGATGATGATGATGATGATGATGATGATGATGATGATGATGATGATGATGATGATGATGATGGCGATGACGATGACGATAATAATATAACTGAGTTGTGAACGTAGTCAACATTGCATCATGGGAGAAAGTAAAAAGTACAAAGAAGAGCGAAAAGTACTTGTATTTGCTGTGAGTACCAAGTGAGAAGATAGGTTTTAAAAGCTTTGGTTGCCACACCACCATTGCGACTTCAGAGAGACAACGTACACACCACACTATTCTAGAATAATCGAAGTATCAACATATGTTTATACTACAGAAGAGAGTTATGGGTTAGAGATGATAAGAAACCTGAGGGACAGCAACATTCAGGATCCTATTGGGAATTCGAAAGAGAGATAGAGAGAGAGATATATATAGAGGGAGATATATATATATATATATATATAAAGATATATATATATATATATAGAGAGAGAGAGACAGATAGAGATAGAGAGTGATAAATAGATAGAGAGAGATATAGAGAGATAGAGAGAGAGAGAGCGAGAGAGAGAGAGTACTGGAATCTTGATGAAGACTGTCACCCAAATTACATGGAAAGCTATTGGTCGTTATAATCGAGAAGTCAATGGAAAACGCCTGGTGGCAGAACGCAAATTGGGTTGCATTGCTGATCTGAAGAAGCCAAGAGTTAATTGTTCTCATACTACAGAGGAATACTACCAATGAGTTCTGTAAGAAATGCTTCTGAGTAAAAAATAATAATACATAACTATGTTAACCTACTACATCGAGTGTCGAACCTTGATATCAGTAACGTTTTGTATTTATTTGTCCGACCACTGAAAATACATCCACATCGTTATTATATATATATATATATATATATATATATATATATATATATATATATATATATATATATATTTATATATATATATATATATATATATATATATATATATATATATATATATATATCTAAGTAACTGAGGCTACTAACATTTGTAAAAAACATTTTTCAACAATTGTTTGTACTTTCATTATTTTATCATTTCATAATTTTGTGATTTTATTACGCGTTTCGTACTTCTTGCGGCTCTCTTCAGATATATTTTCTATTAATTTCTTTACTCCGAACAGAAACGTTGTGTACTAATATTATGTCTCCTTACGTAGATCAACATCAATATATAATGATACAAACACGCATGTCTAGAATTCTATGTCTAATTTTATTCAAAATTGATGACATAGTTTTTATTCTGAAAAAAAAACTTAAATGTAAGATTAAAGCTTAAAAATACTTAATATGAATTGACATTAAGGGAATCTTGCTACATTGGTGTCTAATGACTATGGATCAAAATCAATGCGCATCTGATATATTTGAATTTTCAAATGCAAGGTTGTGCCAATATTATGGCACTAAATCTCTTAAAAATACTTCAGATCAACTGAAATTCAAGAATAATTTTACAATGGTCTATAATACCTATTGTTAAAATTTCAAAAAAATTGAATCTTTATTTTCACAAAGGGATTCCCCACACTTTATTCTTTTTTCATTGAACTAAATAAAATTAAATATGCCTACTAGTTCTACCCCTTACTCCGAGCATCTCTGTTTTAGAATTCATAGTAATCAGTGAATTAGTTTAGGAGTGGATCTTGTACATATGAATATTATAAACATGTACACATAGCTAACTTCATACATAGAGTAATACCATATTTGAATATACAGGGGAATAGATTTAAATAAATGATAACAAAAATAGAGCATTTCTGAAGAAAATAGATAATAGTAACAAAATTAAAATGGTTACATTGCAAGACATGAAAACGGTTGGAACTGTTTGCAGAAATACACATTTGGAAGGAAAGTAAAAGACAAATAAAACGAAAATATATGGATTAATTCAGACTTGATAACAACAGAATGAGCAGCTGCATTTGAAAACAGAAATATGGCGATAGACAGGAATTTAAAAAGAAACTACAATTTAATGAAAATTAACGATGGAATAGTGAGCAAGTAAATGAGAATATAAACAAATAATCAAAAGTAGTGAACATTTAAAAGTTCTCTTTTCAAACGCTAATTCTTTGAGGAACAAAATAACGATACAAATCTATTGGAAAGAAATATAAAACAATTTCTAATACAGAAACCCATTTGTCTACGGAAACTCTCACATACGAAGAAATAACCCAGTTTAAATTAATGGAGGAAGATGGGAAAATAATACAAAAATGCTTCTATTTATATTCATGATAATTTAATTAAATTGTTTCGGAAAGGCTGAATCTATGGCCGTTATTTTAATCGATATTAATAACGAAGTTCCTAATTTAATATAGATGTGTATTAATCCGTGTTTTGACTGAAATCACACTTGAATAAGATATCATCTATGAAAGATAAACTAAATAAGTTAGTGTTTTATAAGTATATAGAACATCATACTAAATAAAAACTAGCAGGGAAACAGGTTATGAACAAAATTTGATCAGTGTTTCTTAATTAATTATTCATAGGAGATACAAGTGTTGAAGTGCCGTTATGTAAATCTGATCCTACAAGTATGAAAGCCGATTTGTTTGTATCAAACAGAGAATCTGGTATTATTTATTAGACAATTAAGTTTAAGAAAAAGAAGAGGATATTGATTGGAATTATTTGTTAGAAATTGGGAGAACACTTAAAGAAAATATTACTAATGGAATATATTAGTTGCATTATTATGAAAGTCTCTTAACATGAAGAATAATAAGATACACAAGTTGAAGACACAGATCTAGTATAAGAATTGGAAATATAAAGCATCAAAAATCTGTTGAATTGTTAGAAACATTATACTTATGATAGTGCTATAGATATATTATATGCATATAAGAAATTATAAGTAAATCATATTTGAACATACGATTAATTAACATATTAACTACAATTGTAAACAATTATATATTAAACTTACATATATCACAATTGTTTTACCGAACCAAGTTATTCGTGAATATACATTTGTATGTTATATATATATATATATATATATATATATATATATATATATATATATATATATATATATATATATATACTTAGGCAGCAAGTAATTATCCAAGCAAGCGTTGTTGAACTTTCTTGTTTGTAAATCTTCTTCGTGAGGTTCTCAAACCGTCGAGCTATCTTTCTGATTTCAGGTGGCAGTTCGTATGGTATTTCCCCGATTGTTCTTGATTCGGCCGTTTTTTTCGAGCGCTTTTGACTTTCTTAGTCGTCTTCAGGATTAGTTTTTCTTTTAAATGAGAAGACTTGAGTTAATGTTTTATATGTATTGTGAAGGGTGAATGAAAGAAAAGAGAGAGTGTGTGGTTGAGTTCATTTTATTCTATCGTTTGTGTATTTAGTTATATATATATATATATATATATATATATATATATATATATATAGAGAGAGAGAGAGAGAGAGAGAGAGAGAGAAATGTGATACTTAGAAGGCAATACAATGCAGAGGTGTGACGGATAGACACAAGTTGGAGGAAATAAGACATATAATAGTGGAACAAATGAAATAGTTTCACCCTTAATACAATGTGTACATACACACATATAAATATATATATATATATATATATATATATATATATATATATATATATATATACATATATATATATATATATATATATATATATATATATATATATACATTTATTTATTATTATGTTTTCCTTTCACAAACACATATATATCTGTCTATCTACACAATGTTACAATGTTATGTAATACCTGTATAAAGATGGTCTGGTGGAAATTCCGTATGATATAATATTTTTTTAAATTGAAATATTTCGGGAACTCTCCCCTTCTTCAGAACCGTGCTCAACTCAAGTTCAAGCGTGCATATGAAGGAAGCCGTAAGATTCAGTTTCGCAGAAAATGCCGGTCAAATTTTAAATTCCAAACCAGATTAAAAAATAAAATAACCTTTTTTTTATTATTTTTTATTTATTTATTTATATTTTTTATTTTTGTATCATTATTTTATTTATCAATTTTTTATCTAATTTATTCATTCATCTATTTACTTTATTACACTTTTTTTTTGTTTTTACTTTTTAGAATCTCTTTTTAGAATATATATATATTTAAACAAAAAAAGGATAGCGAAATGAAAGAAGGAAAATAATAACTTTAAAAAAACTAAAGAAAAAAGAAAATAACCGGACGAGAATAACAAATAATCTCTGTCAAAATATATACTTTAATTTTATGAATAGTTTGATTAATAATGATAGTTGATGATAGATGATTAAAAATATAAAAATATATGATACCTACATGTGATATAAAAAGATGTAAAAGGGAGGATAATTCCATGTATATAAAAAAAATATGATGAATATTGACTTTAACTCGGACTAAAACCGCTAAAGTTTTAAAAGTTTTTTTGATTTGTTTTTGTATAATTTGCACTGAGGATACCCACACCAAGAAATAAATAAATGCATAGGAGCATTTTCAAATATGTTGATGTTAGCCGAAACCATTGTCTGCGATATATAATATTTAATAATATTTGCCTAAATGAACAGAGGTTGCCTAAATACACACACATATGTGCATATATCCATTAGATATGCTGTCACCGAATGGATGATTGGCGTATCATCCCAATTTATTACTTAAAGGACGTGATGTTTTAGGTTGCCTTAAAATAAATTTTAAGTGTACATCTAAGATATTATATTCGCACTCGCCAGATAACATTTACTACGTTCCAGTGAAATATGGTATTGCAGATAAATCATTGTATAACACGATTACTAATCTTTAGCGGGAACTTATTACACCCACCTCCATGCCAAGTCAAGATGACTGGTAATCAATTTGGCCCCGTGTTGTACATAACATCTCTCTTTTGTTCGATGAGTTTACATTGACTCAGATAAAAATCTTCATCTGTACTATATATATATATATATATATATATATATATATATATATATATATATATATATATATTACTATTTCATGTATACGCATGCAACTTTATAAGGAGATATAATTATTTATGTATCAATTTTCAGTATTTACTCTAACAGTGCTCGATACGTAAGTAGAGCTATGGAGTAGGTTATGAAAGTATATTTATGGCAATTGAGAATATACATATATATATTTATATATATATGTATATATATACATATATATATACATATATATATATATATATATGTGTGTGTGTGTGTGTGTGTGTGCGCATCCTTCGCACAAATAGGACGTTGTACTGTCTCGTGGCCGTTTGGTTATTACTCTTGCTTGCGTCTAGAGTGATTCTGTAACCGGGTTCGAATCTTGCGACCGTCTGAGATTAGCATTCCCTACACTGAAAGCTTGAAACGCTGTCGTATAGGTAAAAATTATTTAATATTATTCAGTTTAAGTTAATATATATATATATATATATATATATATATATATATATATATATATATATATATATATATATATGAAGTATTTGTCTATTTGTATCGCAGATGTATATATGCAAGATTCACTTCTTAACAAATACACATCTCATTATTCATTTTGTACCAGAAATACAGAGGTGATAAAAAGGTCAATATTTTTTTAGAAAACAACGCCGTGCTTGCATTTTTATCATTATTATTTGACCTTTTATTTTAAATATCATTTAAACTTTCCTCACAATGCATAAATTGTAAATATGAACATATAATAATTTATTTCGAACCAGTTATATATCTCTACGCAGGCGAATCCAGGTGAAAACCACTAGTATATATATATATATATATATATATATATATATATATATATATATATAGGTGTGTGTGTGTGTGTTTGTGTGTGTGTATATATAAGTTAAGAATATTAAAAACAAGTAAAAAATATGAATGAGAAATCGAAGCGGTAAACGGAAGTAGTTCTAAATTGCAATGTGTTTCTCTGAAAAAAAAATCAGATCGTATATTCGCCGAGAAGATTCAATTAGTATGGCTTAGTAATGTGTGAAATGAGGTGAAGAAGATGAGAGAAAGAAATAAAGAAAGAGAATAAAATATGAAAAGTGGAAGAGAAGTTGGGTGAGAGAGAGGGCGCTGTGGAGAGAGAGAGGGATGTGTGACTGAACAGATTCGTATGAGGGTGATACAACAGGAGAAGCAATAAGGACAAAATGTAGAAACAGCGTGACTAGATACGAAGGAGGCAAAAGGGGGGTAAACTAGACTGAGATAGAGAGTGAGATGGAGAGTGAGATGGAGAGTGAGAAAGCAATGGTAAGACAGCTAAATAAAATATATACATTTATGAATTAATGAAAATGAAAGACAAAAATAGCAAAATAAAGACTTCACTTTGCGTTTCATTAACTGTATTTTCTCCCCGCAATATTCTTGTTGTCTATATTTTCTTCTTCTTCTTTTTCTTTTTCTTCTTCTTATTATTATTATTATTATTATTATTATTATTATTATTATTATTATTATTATTATTATTATTATCATCCTTATCATATGTTTTTTGTTGCTTTTATTATTATTATTATTATTATTATTATTATTATTATTATTATATTTATTATCGTTAATATTAGTAGTAGTATTATTATTACCATTAGTCTTATTTTTTCATCACTATTATTATTAGTAGTAGTAGTAGTTGTAATAGTATTAGTATTATTATTATCATTATCATTATCATGTGGTTTTTGTTGCTTTTATTATTATCATCATCATTATATTTTTTATCATTAATATTAGTATTATTATTATTTTATCATTATTATTATTATTAGTAGTAGTAGTAGTAGTTATATTATTATTAATATTATTACTATTATTATTATTATTTCTTTTTGCTATTAAGCCTTTTTTCCGTTTTAGCTGTGATTCCATAGGTCTTGTTAAATTTACCCGCATTCAGAACATCCGCAATCAAGGAAAAAGCAAAAGTTGGAACGGATGCAGTTCCCATGGATATGCCTCTAAACACACTTACAATTACTGATTGAAATCGACTTTCACGTGCAATCACACCGATGCGTAGACGTACAATAAATCACAGAATCTGCCAACACATGCACGTACACACAAGTACGCTCAAGAAATAGATGAATATATGGAAAGAACAAACATTTTGAAGGCATGTGTATATGCTTGAAGAACATACTTAATGATTGCCCTTTCTGATATGAAACATCATTATATTTAGCACAGACATGCACTCATACGCTCTTCCTCACATACATTCTAATACAGTATACGTTCGCACAAATGTGTATACATTTACGCATACCTAACTGTGTATATATATATATGTATATATATATATATATATATATATATATATATATATATATATATATAAATATATATGTCAGTTCATATTATATTCCAATAACCATGGTTTTATTTAATCATTTTTATTTTTTCACATTTCCAAAAAACATAATATTTCTGTGAGATATATTATGTGGAAAAATAAAAATAATAAAATAAAACCATGGTTATTGGAATATAATATGAACTAGCTTATAGTTGCTCTGTATCAATAATTGACAATCATTGAGCTGAAATTTTTAAGGAGACTACAAAGTAAAAAAAACTGATAGTATATGCTAATACATATATTGTAATTAATAATGATATATATATATATATATATATATATATATATGTATATACATATATATGTATGTATATTTGTATATAAAGTAAGGTATGTTAATATGTTTATATATTAGTACATACAAAATTAGCTCCAAACTTAATCAATAGATCATTATGTATTTTGGACTACAGCTGCGAGACGTAAGCGGTTCTTATGAGGGTTAGGGTTAGGATTAGGATTATTTTAATTTAGATTTCATGAAAGGGTCAAAAAAGGAAGGTGAGATAACTTCTTGTAAATTCTGGTACCTTCTATTTTATTTTTAACAATATTTATTAAACATCAATTAATAAGTATTCCTACAATTCCAGTCTCTTTCGAATATTTTAAATAAATTAGAGAGAATAATATGGAACCCCCCCCCCCCATTTGAAAACTAAAATATATCGGATTAGTCTTGCCTTTGTTTTACTCCAAAATCATTAGATATCAATTAATTCGTTCGTAGAATTATTCATTTTACTTGTCCCAGGACGGATATTTTTGTCATATATATATATATATATATATATATATATATATATATATATATATATATATATATATATATATATATATATATATATATATAAGATAAATGAAAGAAGAGAGATAAATATGTACGAATGACAAATCTATTTCAACTTCGATTGTTCAATGCAAGGTGTACTCAGTAAAAATGTGTATTTTTCTTTCTTTAAGCCAAGTCTTTTCAAAGATTAAAATATCATCATCAGAGGAATTACATAGATGGATAAGTTGGCAGTGGAAAAGCCAACATTCAAAATTTGAAAAAATATCAAGTATATGACTATATTAGAATCATCGGCAAATAAGTACTATGAAAATCAGTTAGAACACCACGATGCGAGATATTTTTCATATGAATTAAAACAATTTCGGTTTAACAAGTCTTCTTCATTGTGTTAAGAAACATTTTGTTATTTTTATCTCTATTTTGTCATTGTCAACATCTTAAGACGTCGTCGCCGAAGATGACCGATTTCTCCCGTTTTTCTTTTGACAAACCACTTTTTAATGTCCATATGGATGTAATTGGAAACGCTTGCACGTGTCTATGAATACTGAATATAACAGGACTACATAAAAAGCATCAGCAAATGGAAAATATAAAAATCAGTTAGAAAACTAGAGCAGATAAACGTACATAGCGTATGCACAAACGCAATATATCAAGAGTAATTCTGATGGCGCAATTTTCATATTTCGTTTTCGTTTTTTCAAAGATTTTTGTGAAAGAAATTTATCTGAAATATTTACGATTGAAAACTATAGATATGAAAGATTAATCGAGAAAAGTAGAAGGAGTGAATGAAGAAAGACCAAAGGCGTTCAATAATCTTCGTAACTAATTTATTAACTGCTGATAAAAGTGTATGTTGCTGACCTTCAGCGCAGACATGCACAAGAGTGTGGGGACATAGATTTTGAGAGGGGAGAAACAAGTATGGTTAGATTGCAGACGAAAAACATTTGAAGTAACAGATGTGTCGGTATGGTATTTTTTAGCGTTGGCGCGCTCAATGTTGTGTTCTCGAATTCAGATTTTTGCTAAAATACCCGTAAGTTTATTATGTATTAAAATTGTGAAATGTTAGCTAATTCAAAATGTTGATGAAGACTCAATGCTTTGTCTTCGAATTCAGATTTTTGCAAAAATACCCGTGAGTATATTATGCATTAAAATTGTGAAATTTAAGCTAATTCAATATGTTGACGAAAAATCAATGTTGTGTTCTCAAATTCAGATTGTTGCTAAAATACCCGTCAGTTTAGTATGTATTAATATTGTGAAATGTTAGCTAATTCCATATGTTGATGAATACTCAATGCTTTGTCTTGGAATTCAGATCTTTACTAAAATACCCGTGAGTTTATTATGTATTAAGATTGTGAAATGTTAGCTAATTCAATATGTTTCTGTAGACTTAATGTTGTATTCTCAAATTCAGATTTTTGCTAAAATACTCGTGAGTTTATTATGTATTTAAATTGTGAAATGTTAGCTAATTCAATATGTTATCGAAGACTCAATGCTTTCTCTTCGAATTCAGATTTTTTCTAAAATACCCGTAAGTTTATTATGTATTAGAATTATGAATTGTTAGCTAAGTCAAAATGTTGATAAAGACTCAATGCTTTGTCTTTGAATTAACATTTTTGCTAAAATACCCGTGAGTTTATTATGTATTAAAATTGTGAAATTTAAGCTAATTAAATATGTTGACGAAGACTCAGTGTTGGGTTCTTAAATTCAGATCTTTGCTAAAATACCCGTCAGTTTATTATGTATTAAAATTTGGAAATGTTAGCTAATTCCAGATGCTGGCGACGATTCAGTGTTGTGTTCTTGAATTAAGATTATTGTACAAATACCCGTGAGTTTATAATGTATTAAAATTGTGAAATGTTTGCTAATTCAATATGCTGACGAAGACTCAATGTTGTGTTCTCAAATTCAGATTTTTGCTAAAATACTCGTGAGTTTATTATGTATTAAAATTGTGAAATGTTTGCTAGTTCAATATGTTGATGAAGATTATAACTATGTATTTGTTTTTGTCGTCTGGTTTGAGTGTAATTGAATCTACGGTTAAATAAGAGAGACACCCTGTTCATGGTCGTTTATTTTAAAGTATCATTTAACCTACAAATATAAAAAAGCAAACCTCTCTAGGATAAATCTATTAAACAAGAAATTTCAATCATAGAAATCATATCACGAACTATCCAAACATCACAAACAACTCAAAACCCATAAATAACGTTGGCGTTTATTCATTTCCAAGCAAGGGTTCATAAAACATACAAAAAACGAACATAAATGAATATATACAAGCCTATAAAAATAAACGATCAGCAAAAACAACTTTTATTTATGGACCTTTACATCAGTAAAAACGGTCGGTAACTTAACCTGTTTCCACTGATCATGTAATATTGCTTTATAGAAACACGTGTAACGCCCCAAAATCTCAAATGAATTTAGAATACAGGGGGGGGGGGATTGCACGTCAATACGTTCACAAGACACATGAAGATTCAGAAGATGATACTATTGATAATGCATATACATACAATGCCTAAAAATCTCTCAAAAGTAAATAAAAAATCTGCAGCTAATTACAACGTAGCATAAACATTGCACATATGCTCAATTTTGGGGCGTGGCATGTGCATGTTCTGTTCAAAGAAATCATTTATTTTAATCCAAGACCTGAAAAATCAATATTTACATGAATAGAAAGTAATTTCTATGAATTTCAAAGTTTCGAAAATTATTTTTTTTATTATGTTCAACATAGGAACGTAGGCTTGTTAAAAGTTAATATTTCTATCTCTATTTCTCTCCCTCCCCTTATCTCTTTAACACACAACACACTTGGGTATATATATATATATATATATATATATATATATATATATATATATATATATATATATATATATATTACTATTTCATGTATCAACATAACATTTTATAAGGAGATATAATGTTTGTATGTATCAATTTTCAGTATTTACTTCAACAGTGCTCGATACGTAAGTAGATCTAGGTATTAACTAAGCTACAGACGCGTTTCATTCCCGAGCCGTATATATAAAAACACCTGGCAAAACGAATTCTCTCTCTCTCTCTCTCTCTCTCTCTATCTATCTATCTATCTATATATCTCTCTATATATATACACACACACACACACACACACACACACACATATATATATATATATATATATATATATATATATATATATATATATATATATATAAATTTCACTGCCATCTACAGCATCGATAGCAAACGAATTTCCCGCCTGGATAACTTTTTGCATTTTTGGACCACCATTTACCATTTGGAATATTTTTTAATCAACCTCTTTGATATCTTGCCTGGAGCTATTTTAAACTTGTTGACGTGGATGAACTGTATAGGTTTACAAAAAAGTATATTTTGAGCCGATATATTTGATGTCTTATATACCTTTATGTATTTTTATATATATTTGTTTATATATTTTCAAAGTTTAATTTTTATTCCATGCAGTAATGTCATTGCGGTAATGGTCCGCTGACAGGAAGATGTTTCTTTGAATACTCATGAGTTAAGGACTTTAAAGAACTTTGCGTGAACATTGAACTGTAATAAAATTTGATTCGCATCTTATTCTATTCTTTCACTTTATCTATTGCTATATATATATATATATATATATATATATATATATATATATATATATATGAAGAATAATGGAAAGGAATTAGAGAAGTCGCTGGGATAGATAAGTTGGCAAAGGCCAATATTTAAAATTTGAAAAAATAAAATAAAAGTTGTAGGGAAAGAAACACAGGGCAAAACTCTGCCCGATTGCAAGCAAATGTCCGATTGCTAAAAAGTCCGGTGTCGAAAAGTCCAGCGGAGAGAATGAGATGTAGATATATTGAGCTGTATACTCTTCACAATAGGTTTTACCTTTCCTAAAAGTTCACTTTTAGTACACCACTATCTTAAATGCAAATTTACACACACACACTATATATATATATATATATATATATATATATATATATATATATATATATATATATAATGCAATACTACTACTCAGCTCTACTCACGTATTTAGCACTGTTGAAGTCAATATTAAAAAAATACACGCAAAATACTATTTTATAACATAAGCGTACAGACATGAGATACATGTGTATATAAACCTATATATGTGTGTGTTTGTGTCCAGGTATCAGATTACAACGGTTAATCAAGAAAAAATGGCATATTTGTAATAAGGTGGCTACTCGAGATGTTTTAGTCATAGTTTGCAATTAACATAGCAAGTTATTCATATCTGACTAAGCTTCTCTCTATTTTTTCATAGCGTGTCTATCACTCTCCTTATGTTTAACAAAAGTAATAACACCCTCCTTACTGGCGCATATTATTCTATATCGATGGAGAGCGACAGCGATGGCAAAGATAAAGAGTATTTATACTCTCTTATTTTCAATCTCTCTCTCTCTCTCTCTTTCTCTCTCACTCTGTCTCTCTCTCAGCTTCCCTATACGTTTGCTTCCTTAACCGAGTGCTTAAACCCTCCTCTTATTGTTATTCGTGTTGACAAAAAGACATGAATTACACTAATTTCGGATGTTTCCATTTTCTATATATTTCAAATGCAACTGACTTTTCAAATTCATTCTTACTAGGCAAATAAATAGAATAGAGCTCAAAGAGTCATGTTTTATTTTTGTAGTATGCATTCTTAACTTTTGAGGACAGCTTCCAGGCATAACGCTGAGTAATGAATGTTATATTAGATTAATTTAGTTGTATGCAATAGCGACTGAAACCTCTCAGGTAGCGCCGAGTTATTATATTACCATCTGCATATGAGGAAAATTCTACGTACGTCTGTCTTATTTCCATGCCCCCATATATATATATATATAGTGTGTGTGTGTTTTATAGTGAAATACATTCCAGAGGGGAATCCGGGTCTAAGAGCTCAATGTAATAAACAGAGCAAAAATAAAATAAAATAAAGTTACACGGAATCACATAATCACCGGTGCTTGACAATGCCGGAAGGTTGAAATAAATTATCGCACCGGTGATTATGTGATTCCGTGTTACTTTATTTCATTATTTATATATATATATATATATATATATATATATATATATATATATATATATTTGTCGCTCCTTAAAATTAGTAGAGCACTTTAATGGTAGTACCAATACAGCGTGACGTCATTTACTTTATAATGCATCATTCCTTAATATGAGTAGAATGCCTGTGCTGTCATCGCCGCTTTACATGTGTTTAAACTACCATAGTTTATCAGCTGTTCAAATATAGGCCGCGAGGTTTAAGACGTTGGATTTGACTTGAAAAATACTTATAATCCAGGGTTTCGAATCGTGTGACCGGTAGTGAATAGTCATACTTCTACGCTGATGAGTCTCGATTGAAAAGAGATGAAACGTATACGTCCGTAGATAATAAACAATAACACATATTTTTCATATATATATATATATATATATATATATATATATATATATATATATATATATATATATATGTATATATATATTCATGTAAACATCATTAAGAACTCTTCTGTCTAGTTATACCTTTTTTCATTTTTTTTCAATTCTTCTAATGGTTAATTCCGTGTTAAAATCAAACACATTGATGAAAGATCCGTATGTGTTACACATGTTTTCGATTCTGTCTCGAATCATGTTCAGGTGCTGATGGCAAAAAGTAACAAAAAAGTTGATGAAAAGATGGAAGTTTTTAAATACATCGGCGAGACGTTCACGTGAAAGAACGCCTACATTGTTAAAAGAAGACGGATGAATTAAATCTTTTTTAATTCATTCATGCATTTATTATTTTTATTTTATTTTTTTTAAGTAATGGCTGGTATATTTGGTGTAGTCGAATAATTATGGAGAAGGAAAATGGTGAGCTAGGCAATGATTGATTTAATGAAATGCCCCTTTTTCTGAATTTGAATTAAGTGACACCGAGCTGGCGTCACTTAACTTAATTAACTTACGCTAAGGATTTAAAATGATTTTGCTAGTCTCATATGCAACAGTATTCATTTGAGGCTGCTGTGTCTTCATGTATATGGCTTCAAGTATTTTTAATTTTGTCACAATTATCTCGGAATATATTATATTGGTGTGTTTTACTAAACAGATAGAGATCAATTATGTTATTTTTTCCACCAATGCATGAAGATGATTCTAGAACGAATCGTAAACTTTTGTAACACATATGGATCTTTTATCAGTTTGGTTTAATTTAACACGAAACTAATTATTAGAAGAATTGGAAAGATAAAAAACGTATAATAAGAATAAAGAGTACTGCCTGAGTTAAAACAAATGCTGTCTAAATACACAATATATATGTACATATATATATATATATATATATATACATATATATATATATAAATTCTTGAAACAGGTTTTCATGGTGAACAACTGATAATCCCTTAAATAATGTTAAGACTAGCTTAAATTCTTGTAAGGCAAATATGTAATTTTTCTCCGAAGGACTTGGGGCAAAAGTGTTTTTTTTTTGTTCGTTTATTTTTCATATAATTTTAATGGTTGAACAACTTCTGAGACTAACTATATATATATATATATATACATATATATATATATATATATATATATATACATATATATATATATATATACATATATATATATATATATATATATATATATATATATATATATATATATATATATATATATATATATATATACAATAAAAATTGTAATCGCTTTCTGGAGATTAGTGATATAGAGACACACATGCTTTCTATCACACCATTGAGTAATTTCACATCTACAGCTTAGATCCTGACCGCACGCCCACTTATTAGTATGGGAGATAATCATCTTGTTTTACCTCTACACTTGATAAACAAATCATGTTATTCATTATTATTTATGATGCTCTTTTTAATTATATTGAAATTGTTAAACTTACTTTACAGTTCAATTCAATAGAAAGATAAATTATGTACAAAATAAGTAGTTTAAGTGAAATCAAATTATTGTTTTTCGTATTTAAAATTTTCATTCGATGCCTACTTTAATTATCGTAAAATGTTATTTAATTAATGGTGAACAATAAGTTATAATTAATCGTTTAATTATTAACGGAATTATGTTAATAGTGTTATTTCAATTGAACGGATACACCTTTTAGCAGGTGAGTTACCCGCGGAATAGAAAGCATTGAGTAATCTGACGGTTGACAAGTACTGCAGTTAGAAAATGAGCAAACAAATGCTATTTTTGATACAATACATATAATAAAATAGTATCCATGGGTTTACAGAGGGTTATCCAATTTAAGTTGTACGCGTGCCAGAATAGCATACATTGAAAACCTATAAAGAGATGTGATTTGAATATGGTTAAACTTAAGTTTGATAAATCAAGAAAAAAAAGTAATTTATTAGTGTGTTTCGTATAAAGCGGTGATGAATTAAACTAAC
>OY744517.1:95875026-95945026 GCA_963556195.1 Sepiola atlantica
AAAATAGTAATCAGTAAATGTGAACCTAAAATATACGTGAATGTTTCGATGTTAAGCGAAGGAAAAATCTTTCAAGCGTGATACATTTTTATTCAAATTCGGAGTGCCGTGTTTGATTGCTGAATTAATTTACCAACCATACAAAACATTGGTTTTAATTTGTTGAACATCCATCTCTCTGAAGGAAATAGTAAAAATTTCCGCAGTCTAGAATTGTTTCTTCTTTCACTGACATAGGAGAGAAAAGAAGAAGTTCAGTACGTCACTGATCGAGAAGAGAAGACATAAGGTAACTGGTACTACACTGTAAAGTCAATTATATTTTGGAATTAAAAAAGAATAAGTAAAAATAAATTGAATAAAATCAAAGTAAATAAAGAAATAATCTACTGGAGTAAAAAGCAAAAATTGGCGAAGTCTATAAGGATTTTACTTCACTATGAGAAAAGAGTTTCAACATTATTGTAATAAGTAAATACATTTAAAAAATAGAATGCGACGTAGAAAGCAGATTGTTATAATAGGTACAAGTTTAAATAGGAAGAAAAAGTAGAAATGATTAGAAATTAATTTAAGTAAAATTGCACAAAATATCGAATTTATCAAGAATTGTAAAAGAAAGAAATCATATGAAAAAAAAAAAAAAAAAAAAATAATAATAATAATAATAATAATAATAATAATAATAATAATAATAATAATAATAATAATAAAATATTGTTATGTTGTGCAATATTGTTCTGAAAATACGGATGGTCAAAATTGAAACAATTTTTCTTGTTTTGTCTGTGTTTTTATTACTGGCCAGGTTGGTGGAAGGAAGCTATTACGGGTGCCCATAAGATGTTTATGGGCAATTTGATGTTTTTAAACGTGGGTCGCTGTTCGGGGTTCGCATTGAGTTCTTTCAAATTCAGTTATAAGCCGTAAAAGTGTTATGGATGAAATATTTGAATTGTTTAATATATAAAAGTATACGATATAAAAAGAAAGTATGCGTGTAACAATCAGAGATTCGTAACTGAAATGAATTGTGTCGCAAAGATTGCTTAGTATGTGACGTCATTTTGAACCAGCGTGTGAAAGAATATATACTGTCAGTTAATGTTATGTGATTAAGGTAGTAAGTTTAAGGGGATGTGTAATAGTTATAAGTAACGACGGAGAAAAAGTAAGCATATGCAATCTTATATCATGTAATCATGAAGGAATATAAACGAGCAGTTATTAATTGATTTAGCAGTCTTGTACATCATGTAGTATATTATTAGAAGAATGAAATGAAATATTTACGGTAACGATTCTATAAATAATCCGATGTAATTTATTTACCGGCGTTAAGTGGGAGTGTTTTGCTATAATCTGTATGGAGTATGTCTTTATGAGAATCTGATATAGTGGTGTAGAAAGTAGCTTTTTTTGTTGGATGATGAAAATAATCATAAATATCTAGATGCACGCTCGACTGAATACGGTAAATAGAGTGCCGGGTTTAGTAGACTATTATCCATGTGGTTATTTATTTACTCTCGTCAAAGGTACAGAGGAAAAAAGAGTTCACTCGATATAATATATATATATATATATATATATATATATATATATATGTATATATATATGAATAATATAAATTAATTATTCTACTAAAGTAGGATTGTACTATTTTAAGTCGCCTTACAAAGATTAAAATCAACATATACTGAAAGTAAACATCATGTGAAGGGTCTTATTCCAATTTTTATTAAATGACTTTGATTCTAGAACATGTGTCAAATTTAAGCCTAAAAACAAAATGATCTTATGAAGCAATTGAAATTAAGCGAATCTCTCTTAATCGGTGTCTAATGATTATGGATCAAATAGAATCACAATCTTAAATACTTGCATTTTTAAATGAAAAGTTTGCTCTCTAAAAAGCATTTTCAAATACTACAAAGAAACTCTAATTTGGAGAATACTTATTAATCTAAATAAAACATATATCATTAAAGTATCGCAAAGATCGGAGTTTTCTGAATTTTCACGAAGAGCTGTCATCCCTTTTTATCCTGTGTGCCTTTAGTTAACTTAATATAGTAAACATTAGGAGACCTTACCCCTAGCGACTGTGTTCCAAAATTCATAATAATTGGTTAATTATCTTCGGAGTGAATCCTATGCATACACATAAATAAAAAACATATACAGACACCTAACTTTCGAATTAAAACATAGTTCTGGGTTGTTTATTTTTACATACAATACCAGAAAGACGAATAAGAATTTTTTAGAGCATTTCCAAATAACTAATGTTTTCTAAATAAAGGATGCGTGTTATTAAATGATATTAAATGTTTTAAATGATATTAAATGTTTTTAAATGACAGTAAATGTTATTAAATGATATCTCTTGTCTAAGTGGAAATGAAATTGAAAGATACATCTAAGAAACAGATGATAGCTTTAATAACAATTAACAGTAATTACAAAATAAAAATACGCTGGACAAAGTAAGTCCCACAGAAGAACAACCATATTTCAAAGTAGAATGAATAAACAGCTGCGAAGAGACATCGAGACATTCTACTCGCCAATAGTTCACGAACTAGGCAACTCACTGTAAATCATTATTTCTTCGTGTTATTCATCATCTTAACCCATTTTAGTTTGTTATACGTTTAGTGAGTTGAAAGATGAATAAACACGTTTTTTTGTATTGATTTGTCATTAGTTAATATTTTTTGCAACATTTAACAAGCGATTGCTGAAGTGCTTTCATCTCTCGGTATTCGAATATTTATTTTCGTTTTGAAGTTTAATAATTAAGAAACAGAAACCGTTGCCATCGCACAGTTAATTATAGAGAATATATTTAAATAAATAGTCGAACGCTAACTAGGAGTGTTTCTAAGCATTAGATAATGAACATTTTGTTATTGTTTTTTACTTATATATATATACATATATATATATATATATATATATATATATATATAATCTCTCTCGCCCTCTCTCTCTTCATATATATATATATATATATATATATATATATATATATATATATATATATATATATACATATATATATATATTTATATATATATGCATATGTATATATACATACACAAAAAAATGGCAGTTTATAAAAGAAAAATCGGTTTCGATTTTTTCTTTATAATAAAACATCATCGCATCTTAACATGCTTTAAAAGGTATTTTGATTTACCTTACCCCTTGTTTTTAAACTTTATTTGGATGCTTTAAAAAAAGGTATGAACTTCTATATAAACACATATCCACGTGCTTGCGTGATTTCATACGAGAAAGAAAAACACCATGAGCCGACTACAACATCTGAGACCGGCAGACTATTAACATCTGATCTAACTACACCGAAGAGGCCGATTTTACTCGGCGAAATATATCTGTAATATAAACTAAAAAGAAAAATGGCAGTTTATAAAAAATCCAAAAAAAATCAGTTTCGATTTTTTCTTTTTAATAAAACATCATCGCATCTTAACATGCTTTAAAAGGTATTTTGATTTACCTTACACCTTGTTTTTAATATATACACACACACACACCCACATATATATATATATATATATATATATATATATATATATATATATATATATTCAAATGAATAAATATGTTGTGTGTATGTACACATGTATCCAAGTTTCTTACCAGATTTCCAGCACTCTCGGCCTCTTTCCATAACCCTTGGTAGTAAGTTTACCTTATTGCTACAGTCGGTTACTATTTTCCAGTGAGAAATCACTGGTAAGTTTCTGTTGTCAAATCAACTATAAACTGCTGTTGCGAGAAGACAAACTGAGTTGCAACGGTTTTCGAAATAAGCAGAGAGTACTGCCTTTCAAGGAATACTTCTTCTTACACAGACTCCACGAAACACCATCTGCTGTTGGCAGTGGGCGATCACTAGTTGTGTCACGTGTGAGAACTCCTTACACGTAAAGGATAGTAATAAACCTTTAAAAAAAAACACGCATTTCTTAATCTATTTATGTCTAAGTTCATATATGTCAAAAACTACTGAGACTCGTAAACATTCGAACGACGAGTTGTTGTAATACGACAGCTTGTGGTCATTAAATAAACGTGATTTTGAAGTACATAGAGAGTGACACCTTGCACATCTTGAGGTCTGTATAATACAGACGATTGTACTCAGAGGCGCCACCTATTTTCTGTCAAAATAACTATGTTCGAATCTATTGGCTATGTCACTACGACGTTGACGCCCTAAGGTGTCAAGCTTCAAGCTTCAAGCTGCAACCCAATTAGTAATTAATACATTTAAAT
Source organism: Sepiola atlantica (assembly GCA_963556195.1). Taxonomy (NCBI): domain Eukaryota; kingdom Metazoa; phylum Mollusca; class Cephalopoda; order Sepiida; family Sepiolidae; genus Sepiola; species Sepiola atlantica. The sequence goes on from OY744517.1 coordinate 95,879,338, forward strand.
ACAACTACTACAACTACTAGTAATACTGCTGCTACAACAACAACTACTACTACTTCTACTAACAATAATAATAATAATAATAATAATAATAATAATAACAATAATATTAATGATAATATAACGTTTATACATTGAATGGAATAATATTGAAAATATAAATTAATCCTCACAACTAAACCGCCGATGTAAACTCCGAACTTCTTCAGGTGTGCCTTGTCGAACTCGGGAATCTGTACGAAATTTTGAACGGGATCTTTTATCTAATCCAGCCATGACAAAGAGAGCCAGCTACTGTACAAGGTAATTAGTATTTAGTAATAAAATTACACATCTAAAACAATAATAGGTTTAAGGATCCTACAATCTCTACAAGCATCGTCCGCAACGGATAAAAGCGCTAAGTGCTAATCAGTTTTACGAGGCAGCTTCATAAGCGAGAAAATTCAATCTTAAATGCGGGCGATAAGAAGAATTGAGGAAATGAATAATGATTTAATTCACTAAAGAATGTAGCGGGTGCTTCCCAACTATCAGCTGCCTTTAATTCAAAGAAAAAACAGGGCAAAACATTATTCAAATCTCAAATCACAAAAGTGAATCACGCAATTTCAAGTGTATCTTGCATTTAATGAAAACTATATCTTATTTATAGTAACTATTCACCAAATTAGAAAATTGATGGAAAAGGTATTATAGTTTAAAACATTAAACAAAATAATATTTTTTTTTCTAAATTCAATCGTATTTTTGTAACATAATAACAAAAAAATAAGCAGCAGTAGTTTTACAAATCTCCTTAACTTTCAAGGTCAACCTGAAAGCTAAAGGTCAGGGAAAGGTTACGTGAGATTAACCCACGGACATAAACATAAATAAATATAAAATATACACAGCCATAAAAATGGTTTTAACTGCCGAAATATGACTTGGCTCATGTAAAATGTGTAAACGTTTGAATGAAGTTTGTGAGATATATTTTGGGCTGCCTTTTAAACATATACATTTTTTCCGAAATAAGCATAGAGCAGAGCTTAGGCAATAGCAATAGTAATACATACAATAGTAATACATACAATAGTAATACATACAATAGTAATATATACAATAGTAATGCTACAAGACGAACCTTCACTCTTCCGATTAAGAGTCGAATGCTTAAACGCAACGCCAGGAAACGGATATTTTAAATGCATCGTTTAAATAAGGGCTTAGCATGTAGGTTAAAACACTGAATGATAGTAACCTTTTAAAAACTATCCAATGTAAAAGCGAAATTTATTTCAGGACCGTAATGACAGTATTCTTCTGTAATTTTGCTATCCTGTTAAGCCAGACGGTTTTATAAAACTTGTAATTCTAGATAGTTGACTGTAAATTATTAGAAAAGTAAGTATGGCCATAATATTGAAATAAAACATCTGAAATAAATACAAATGTTAGATTCATTATGAAGGGAATTACAGGGGTAAATGTTTAATATAATTTATTCCAGTTGTATGTAATTGCCAGTTGTTGTTGATGTCAGTGTGAGTTGGAAACATCCTTCGAATTTTATACATTACAATTTAAGAGGAAAATATCGACCAGGATTAAATATTAAACTCGGATAAATCCAGTTGAATTGGATTTATTTTCTGAAGACATAAAAGAATAGGTGACATACATCACTAACGAAAAAAATATTTGCAGGTGTTTCCCAAAGCTATTGAGAAGCTAAGTAAAAAGCTAAAACTGACTTTATATATATACATATATATATATATATATAAATATATATATATCATATAAAGACCATATTTATTGTTAAACATAATGGATTAAAAATAGAAGAGTGAAACGGTATTTTATTTTTTAATCTATCCTGTTTTACAATAAATACAGTATTTATATAGTTATAATAACATTTCAGAGGACAAAAATATTTAAATATTTATATATATATATATATATATATATATTTATATATATATATATACATATATATATGTATATATATACGGAAAATAAAAATAAAAATGAAAAAACAAAATATCTATTTAAATATATATATATATATATATATATATAAATACAATATGACTAGTTTTTGTTTGTAATTTCAAAGACTTATTACATATATTAGACGTAAGAACATCACTTTGTGTATGAGTCATACTCTTCCTATGTAAATAGTTATACGGAGATCACATCATATTCGGTCTTAAAGAGGCTGTTCAATTGCATTTATTCCAGCAAGAAAACCGAGATTTGAATCCATAAAAATATTAATCCCCGATAAATATTACAGATCAATCGTTAAGTTATAAAAAGAACGCATACACCTAAAGATATGTTCTGGAATTGAAAACTATTTTTTGTTTACTCTAACTAAAGTTTAGAAGATATTTGAACCGGACATTACTTTCTTTGCATTGGGAGTATTTCTTGTACAATATTGTCGTAGGAAATTACTTATGGTTAAATCAATACAGTAGTAAATATATTGAAATTCTAATAGTTCACTGTATTATATATTTCGAAAAAAAATCGAATATTTATTCAATTAATCAAGCCATATAAAGACACACGTATTTTTTTAGTCCTGTATATTATAAAAGAATTAAATTGTGTATACCTTACAAGCAAACAATTACTTCTTTTTATATATGGAAGATCATTTTTGCAAAATTTAAAGAAGTTTCTGTTGAAGTATGACAAACGGTAAAAGGCATTTTTCTTTATTTGCAAATATCTAACAAATTGAACAATTTTCAGATTATTTCTATTTATACAGATACGCACATAATCTGCGACACTTGCATGTCGATGTTATCGATCAACAGCTGTTGGAAAAATAAGAATCTGATTATTCCTTTACGTCATATTTCGAAAGATCGACATATGACTTAAGGCAACGATCAGATTTTTATTCTGGCTGATAAGATCTCAATTTCAAACATCTGTTGATCGTTAACATGCCATTGTCGCAGATAATGTACATGACTGTACGAATAAAAAATCATAATATATATAAAATCTCTATTTTATATTGACCTCTCTCTATAAGCCCGGTCGAAAATATTAGTATTTTTATCCTGTGGATGTTAATTTTACGTGGCTTAACATATATATATATATATATATATATATATATATATATATATATATATATATATATATATATATATATAATAATATTTAAGCGTTGCATTATAACGATAATTGAATTATCGTTTAATAATAATATCCTCTGAAGAGAAGAAATGTTTTCTTTGAAAATCCATAGATTAAGGATATGAGGCTCCTTGCTCTGAACTTTTGATGTTTTTAACAAATATTGTATCTTTACAATTCTTTATTCTCATCTTTTACCTCTAATATATATATATATATATATATATATATATATATATATATATATATATATATATATACATATCTAAAATAGTAATTTTAAAATAATCGTACAAATTACTATAATTGAAATACTTTTCTGTTGTTCTGATGTAAATGAAATTAATCATTTAGTGTCAATATACAATGAAACTAATTTTTTTACTTTTACTGGCTCCCCGTTTTTTCGTCTATAGAGGCAGCGTAAGTTCATGTTGGAAATAGAGCCTGTAGTGGTCAAGCCGGACATCTATGGCTATGGGAGGTTGGTAGTTTCGAAAGGTCGGGGCAAGTGGTCAGCCAAGAGGTAATTGATAAATATATTTATGTTGGTGTGAGGAAGTACACGTGTGAGAAAACGCAGTTTGCTAGGACCCAACTCGCCAATGAGTAGCGAGGTGGCAAGATATGAGCGTGTACCTAGCGATAAATACTGCGGTCAAGCAATTGTGGCTCCGTCAACCGTCACTGCCCTATTAATATTTTGCTTCTATAACCTTCCACGCCTAATTACAACGACGAGAACTATCCATGAAATAACTTTTTACGTCGGATCTTGTATATTGATAAAGAAACGCCCATTATTGTATTTTAAATGAATGCGTTCGTTCTTGACGACACTCGTCATATAGCACATCACTTGAATGTCTTTAAGGGGAGATTAAAACCCTTACATACAATAAATACATATTAATATTAACATAACATCAATATAGCTCGTAGTAGTCTTAGTAGTTATAGTAGTAGGTATGATAATGATTATAATAATAATAATAATAATAATAATAATAATAATCATAATAATAATAATAATAATAATAATAATAGTAGTAGTAGTAGTCGTAGTAGTAGTAGTAAGACTAACCTTAATGCAGTTTACGGTTCCTTGAATCGTATTCCTTCTCTGGTCGGATTTGTGTGCGTTTCGGCTGGCTTGATATGAATTCTAACGTGAAGAAACGGAGAGAAGCTTGTGGAGTCTTTTTCGAAAATGGATTTCGGCTTAGAGCTTAAATTTAATTGGTCGGTAACGGAAAGCCAAACTTCCGAAGCGCTTCAGTAGATTCAAAAGTATTCGGCACTTGAACGAGATAACGAAAGGAAGTAAAATTAAGAAAGGAGTGGAGGAAGAAAGGAAAATGAACGAAAACAAGGAAGGTAAAAGAGAAAGATGAACATGGCAAATGGGCCGATTTCGTCTTGCAATAGGAACCTGGAATTGTGAAGGCGGATTTAAGTTTGAGAAAAATGGCATTTGCTTGACGCATCGAGTCACAAATCGATACTTGATTCACCAGCTATTAACAGCAACAACTAAACAACGGAAACAACAATAATGTTAAAGCAATAAGAAGGAATAATATCATGAAAACTGTCAGAGCAGCAGCAATAAGATATATATATATATATAGTGTAGATTTCAATATTGCGTTGAGAATCCGAATAAAAGAGTTCAATGTATCTTTAAACAGAGCAAAACAGAATTATTAAAAGGAAAAACTATACACCCATTAAGGTTGTATACATTATAAATAATTTCGACCCTTTAATTAGGTCTGCTCTGATGTATAAACAACCACGCCAAACAACCAATATATAACTAATTAAAGGGTCGAAATAATGTATAATGTATACAACCTTAATGTGTGTATTGTTTATTTCCTTTTAATACTTCTCTCTCTCTATATATATATATATATGTAAATCTCTCTCTTTATATATATATATATGTATATATATATATATATATATATATGTATATATATGTATATATATATATGTGTATATGTATATATATATATATATATATATATATATATATACATATATATATATATATAAACCAGACTATTTACACCATAAAACGTAAACATCTCTAGGTTCTTTCTTTTTGTTAATCGCTATTTTGCTGTATGGCTGTTCTCTTTCTCTCTCTCTCTCTCTTCACCTCTCTCTCTCTATATATATATATATGTATATATATATATATATATATATATATATATATATGTATATATATATATAGTCTCATAAATTTTTCAACCATTAAAACTATATAAAAAAACACATTTTAGTCCTAAGTTGTTCGGTGTAAAATCACTTTTCTTGTATGTCAATTTACTTTTTACAGTCACTATATTAGTTTGCTCCCAAGAATTTACGCTTGTCTTAACATTATTTAAGAGTTCATCAGTTGTTTACCATGATCAACCGCTTCGGGAATTTAAATATATATATATATATATATATATATATATATACATATATATATATATATATATATATATATATATATATATATATATATATATATATATATATATATACATGCCAATGAAAGGCCACGAACAAGTTACAGTTTTTATTTTTAATATCAGATGTCTAAATCGACACATCTTTTGGTGATTTGTCCACCCCATAAATCTAATATGAATAAGTTTTGTGGTCATTTTATAGATGATATTTGTACATTCATAAGCGCTATTGTTTTCATCATTTTTCAGTGGTGATAGTTTTTTTTTGCGTGAAATTGATGTATATTCTCTGCGCGTATGAGTTGTACATTTATTAGATGTATTACTTTCTTTCTTGCGACATTTATTTTTATTTCATGTGAAGTGTGTCTATTCTGTATATTGATATCTTTATCTACATCTACTACATTCATTTTTCTACGAGTTCATCTTCAGGGCTAACTCATATCTGAATTCGCTGTTTTAAGCGACATCAAAAAGCTGTAGGAATGTCTTTAGAGTGAACAATTTATCAATATCTTTTTCTTTCAGACATAAATATTAGAATTCTAGTGTTTGCATTAAATAAAAAGGATACGTTGTTATTCTCAATGTATGATGTTTGTGTCTCGTACGACATCAGTAATTATTTTAAACGTTAAGGACCAACATAGAAGCGTTAGAAACAGACACATAGTTTTTATTTATTATTATAGTTCACCCCAAACAAGGCAGGCCGCCACTGTAGACGTAAGGGGCGACTGAAAAAAAGGGTGAACGTTTGGGGGGGTCAAACTAAATTATGAGCTGCGCAGCGAGATATCTGTTTACATTCGTTTTAAATTTCTGCATGTCAGTAACGTCAGGAAACAGGGAGCAGGGAGGGAGTTCCAGAGTACAGCTGCAAGAGGAAATAAGCTTTTGGAGTAGAAGGCTCTTCGGCATCTGGGGGCCTCCACAGTGTATGCATGGGATTTGGCAGATTGTCGGGTTGGACTTGTGAATTTACGTTTTGGGGGTACCAGAGAAGCAAGCTCATCAGAGCACAATCCATTGAAGTACTTGTAAAACAGGTACAAGGAAGCAAAATTGCGGCGATGGGAAAGGGACTAGAGCTTGGTGGATAGTGAAGGGCCTATCAAGTTGGCGATTCTTTTTTGGACCTTGTCTAAGAGGGAGAGACTAGCGGATGATGCACTATCCCAAATATGGCAACAATGCTCCATGCATGGACGGATGGTGGCTTTGTAGAGATATAGGATGATTTCAGTTAGGCTAAGAGCAAACTGTAGTATATGTTCTGATGTTACTCTCTATTTTATCATCATTAAATATTTTAAACTTTAAGGACGAAAATAGAAGCGTTAGAAACAGACACAAAGTTTGGATCGGAGAAAAATGTAGTATATGTTCTCATACAACACTTCTTCTTTTCTGTCCTTGGTCAGTAAAGTAGAAATCCTTCCAAACTTATGCAATTTGTCCTTACATTAAAAACCGACTATGTACCTAACTTTTCTTTCGTTTTGAGACAATACCTGAAGACACCGAATTAATAGTATAGTATTAGACTACTATCATTTAAATTACTCTCAAATTAGAATATAACTGAATCTCTTGTCTTTGGTCAACATAAGAATAATCTCGATTTAAATTCGCTTATAATCCCTCCGCCCGCCCCTCGTTCTCTCTTTCTCTCTCTCTTTCTCTCTCGATCTTTCATCAATTGTAACTCTTATCATCGGCTTATGACGTCAGTACGTTTGACCTCTACTAAGTCTCCGTTCGCTTTACGATGCGCAGAAATCCGGTCGAAGTGCATGGATGACTAGAACAGTCGTTCACGAATACCAGAGACCATTAAAAGATTATCTACGCTGATGATTAACAGGGATCATCTTGTCTGTCTAGCAGAAATATATATATATCAGTTGTTAAATCAGCGGAAAGTAATTATATCTCACATGTTTCACTGATCTATCACACTATGCTGAAAGGAACATAACTACGCAGAGTTACACGAATGCTCATGTGCAAATGTTTCGAATAACAAGTTATTTAAACTTCGGAATTTTTTAGATGAGGGTTGATTTGTAGAATTTTGGTATATTCGGACTAATGTTCTCATCTTGGGTGTTTTTATCACAACGTTCTCGCCGATGTAACCTCTGACCTTCTTAAAGTGTACTTTGTCGAAATCGTCCAGATTCCCGACTTCGACAGAAAGATTCCCGAGTTCAACAAAGTACACCTGAAGAAGGTCGGAGGTTACATCGGCCGAAACGTTGTGATACAAACACCCAAGATGAGAACAGTAGTCCGAATATACAAAATTCTTCGAAGTTATTTAAAAACTAAGCTCATAGCACACAGCAAACAGCAAACAATACACACACACACACACATAAGGACACAATATCATTATACGCATAACTGAGGGTAATTATTGGTTTATACTTTTCGAAAGAAATAAATGCGTATGTAATATAGATTCGATCGAAATTGAACGAGACCTACAATGCCATTGCCACAGATGAATTTACCAAAAAAAGTTCTATTCGTCGTACATGTAGATTGGGACATTTAAAAATATAGTTTCACTCTATCTTAAACCTAAAATCTTGGTTACGATATAAAATATATAAATACATTTTGTCGCATTTTACACGTCAGACCTAGATAGCAATGCATATATAATATCGATACTAAAAATGGACTTTATTTCTTTTATTTTTCTTTCACTATGTAATTTACACAAATAGAATTTAGTTCGCTTATTTATTTTTCTAATATTAATTTAGTCGGTTATAACATTTGTTAGACTGAGGGAATTTTCCGTTTATGACCTCATAAGCAACGGATATAGAAATTGATGAAATAAATTGTAACCTTTCTTTACAGATGTCCGACTTCAGATATTGACATTAAATTGCCATTAAAAATGCATATTTATTAGTGCATTAATTTTTCAATAGAATATCAGAACAGTAGTTAATTTGTTTACAAACACACTATTTACTAATTTCCCTTCAAGAAATCTTGCAAAGCTTATTTGGGGCACTATTGAACTTCTCTATTGCTTATTGGTAAATCAACTGCATTTTTTAAAAGTGCCGATCATTTTTTCTAGCAATGCGAAACCTACTTTTACATACAAAAATGATATTACATATCTTATAACTAGGTGGAAGGTGACGGTGGTCATGTAGATAACGACACCGACTGACGACCTGGATGTGCCAAGTTCGATTCTAGTCGGTTCCATAATATCACTTTCAGGTAGGGATGTTAGAAACCATTGCGTGGCCCCTCCTGCGACAAGGCCAACACCAGAATACAGGCCACTTAACAAAGTTATACGATGTTGATTAACACGAATTTACTTTTTACTAGGTTAAAATACAAATATTCACTTTTAAGCAAATTCGAGTGATTAGAAAACTTCATCCCTTTTTTCTTTGTTTTTTTTTTCAAGAATAAACTCATTCTTTTCTCTTTGTTAGTAGAAAAATAAAGATTCAATATAAACTTATTTTATTTATTCTTTATTCAGATTAATATGTCTGATCGGTTCTCAAGAAATGTTCTCATAACATCTGCATATTCAACAATTAAAATGCTATTTTAATAGTAACATTATAAGCTGAAAGATGTAGGGCCTTGTAGATATGTCTGTACCAATATGAAATATTTAATCTTGATCAATTAAAATATAATACGGATTTCCGCTTTTTAAATTTGTGTTCGGATAATTGTGTGGCGATCATTTCTGTTTCTAAAATGTAGATCGTGAGTTACATCTCGGAAGGAGCTAAACAATATCATTATTTTCTTTACTTGCAATTCGAACACATCATATTACCAGTGATCGCTTACCGGCAAAGCAGGTGGGGTTCCGTTAGTATGTGTTACACGTCCCACTAGATTTCCACTACTCCCCAATTGTTTTGTTAACGTTGCGCAACAGCCATTGAAAATTGAGTTCTCGCTGCTAATCTGAATTTTAAGTGAGAATAAGTTTCCTGTGGCGTCTACTACTCTCTCTGCCCTGCAAGTAGATTTATTTAATCCCTAGCTCTTCCACTCTTCTAGAACTGTCTATGTCTTATTCCAATGTTCGTACAATTATTGATATTAAAGTATTGATTTCATGTGTTTTATTTCCCGACACATATTGAGAAGCTTCATGTATTTACTTCTTTTTAGCGTGAACTTTCTATGTTCTATTTCAATGTTCGTACAGTTATTGATATTAAAGTATTGATTTCATGTGTTTTATTTCCCGACACATATTTAGAAGCTTAATGTATTTACTTCTTTTCAGCGTAGTCTTTCTATGTTCTATTCCAATGTTCCTACAATTATTGATGTTAAAGTATTATTTCATGTGTTATATTTCCCGACACATATTTAGAAGCTTCATGTATTTACTTATTTTTAGCGTGAACTTTCTATGTTCTATTCCAATGTTCCTACAATTATTGATTTCACTAGTATTTCGTTCATATTCTCCGAGACTGTTCCTAATAATCGTACAATTATTGATATTAAGCATTTTTTTTCATGTGTTATATTTCCCGACAAATATTGAGAAGCTTCATGTATTTACTTTCTTTTTAGCGTAAAATGCTGGGACGGCAAAATTCACTCTTCGGCAGGTTTTATTTAGTTAAAAATTGTTACGTCCGATTATTTTACTTGCATTATTTCTCTGTTGGTATTTCAATGTTGAGGACAATTTAATGTGTTTGATTGTATAATACAGCATCCGGATTATGCTTGTAATCGTGGTTGTTTTCATAGCCCTCAATTAAATACTTTCCCAAAACAGTCATATCTATCTTCATATCCCTTTTCGTGTAGCTGTCCGCATTTCCTTTGTATGATCTGTCTACTGTTTGGTCTGTTAGTCAACATTTATTGTTGTACTAGATAGTGTAATTATAATTATTCTCCTTATGATTATAATTTACAAACTAGGAGCGTTCATACGAGACATTATCAGTGATTGGTCACTGGCAATAATACCGTATGTTCCTAAGAGTTTAGGTAAAACTATGTCTAACCGAAATGGCCAGCACTGTCCCACTCGTTCGATTATACTCAGTGAATACTACTTTTCTTTAACGGAACAGCTGTTTTTGATTTTAGTATTATTATTATATTTTAATTCGTCTCTTTTAACAATCTTCTAATATCCATTTTAAACAAATTTACAATAATACGCTAAGGCAATTTTATGTTCGTAAGTATGTTACCACACGCCATCACTTATTTCAAAGATGTGACGGCCGATCCCAGAAAATATATTTATTTAAAAAATAATTTCTTAAGACGAGAAGAAAGAAAGTATTTATTTTGAAACGATTTAAATTGTACCAATAAATAAATTTAATAAACGATTAAAACTTTCGATAAAAATAATTGCCAGGTAAATATTTTCTTTTAAGAAAATATTTACCTGGCAATTATTTTTATGGATAGAAAGAAGAGAATAGTTTGAGTGTATTTAATTGCTACAGTTTTCCGCAATTAAATAAGAGACACAATTGTTCTATTTATTTAAGACTATTCAACTGACAACAGCAATTATTTTTACGGGAGAATAAACGGACTATTTGTTCTTTAATATTATTAAAACTTACATTTCAAACGAAATATCACTTAAAGAAAACTATGAGGTAGACCAACATAACAAATGTAGAATTACTACGAGATCCCGCTAGTATTAATATATTAATATATAGCTCAACTATATAATAATTGGCTTTCTTGTATGAGCAGTAACCGATCTGAGGGAGATAACTCTATTTTTCTTAGCCGCCGCTATTCCGAATTCGCTTATACTTTGGCAAGGGAGATAACTTTGTTTATCGCAGCATGAAGGAAAATAACTTTTCTTTTTCATGTTTATATAAAGTGTATAGAATTTGTAGCATGTAAATAAAAGTGCTTAACAGTTATTTTGAACGGGTTAGGGTTAGAGTTAAGGTTAGGGTTAGGGTTAGGGTTAGGGTTAGGGTTGTGGTTAGAGTTAGTGTTAGGGTTTAGGGTTTAGGGTTTAGTGTGAGTGTTAGGATTCAGGGTTAGGGTTTGGGGTTTAGGGTTAGGGTTAGGGTTAGGGTTGGGGTTAGAGTTAGTGTTAGGGTTTAGGGTTTAGGGTTTAGGGTGAGTGTTAGGATTCAGGGTTAGGGTTTGGGGTTTAGGGTTAGGGTTAGGGTTAGGGTTAGGGTTTAGGTTTAGTGTTAGGGTTAGGGTTAGGGTTTCGGGTTAGTGTTTAGGGTTAGGGTTAGGGTTTTTAACGCATTTCAGAACCGTAACATGTTTTTTTATTAATAAACAAAGTTATCTCCCTTGCAAAAGTATAAGCGAATTCGGAATAGCGGCGGCTAAGAAAAATAGTTATCTCCCTCAGATCGGTTACTGCTTATACAAGAGCGCCTAATAATTCATCCGATACTTCCGAAAGATGTCATCTGAATATCTTGTTACGTTAGTTCTAGTACATCAAATAAAAAATAAAAAAAACGCTATTTTTCTTTTTAATATCATTAAGCATTTGTTCGAAAATTATATTACGGTTTTGGAATCTGTTTTGACTTACATTTTTTCAACTCGCCTGTGTTTACCACAATTATACATTCCGTTAATTCTCTTTTGGAGGTTTAATTTAATCAATTGTGTTCTCTAGTAACGTAATCAATCCTAACTTGTTCAATGGCTGCTTTCAGCATTCATGAGTTAATCAGACGTTTGCGTTCCTACCAGTTTACAACGTGTCATAAGTAGGACGGTTGGAACGATTTTATTAATATGTCTGTAATTTGTAAAGTGTCCTTCACGCAGATTCACATTGAATTGCAAAGGTAGATATATGCTTTCCATCGTTTGGTTATGAGCAAAAACGAAATCTATCTATTATTACTTCTTAGCGGACCGGGAAATAGGCATTTCTTATTACCGGCAAAGTAATTAGAGTAATATTGAATTACTTGGAAGCCAACTGCATGCCATATTTGCATAAGGCTGGATTCTTAACCGGAAGGAGACAATATAAAAAGGAATGTCCACAATTAGACAATAAGAATAGAGTCTTCGTTTCAACTCAATCATTGTTCGCTGGATTTTGGGTTACTTAAAAGTTTCTTTTTTATGCTTCGATATTAAATCTGTTCGCACATATATAGATGCAGGTATACCCATTGATCGCTTAAATGCACACACAAATGCGCGTACACACACCTATATATATATATATATATATATATATATATATATATATATATATATATATATATATATATATATATATATACGTATATATATATATATAGGCTGATTCATAAGTCACTTAGCTATTTATTTTTGAAATACTAAAGTAAAACAAATACGGTCATACAAAACAGAAAGTATATTCCACAAATTAATTCATGGCAATTTTTCAAAATGTCCACCTTCGTTCTGCATGCATAGCTCCATTTTTTTTGCAAGGAATTTATGACACTTTGTAGAATATTTGATTGATTGGGTGTTGTGCGAAGGAGGCTTTCTGTTCACATCAGGTTTCCATTGCCTTTCAACAAGTGTGGGAGATTAATCAAATTTGGCTATGTGAATAACAATAAAAATTCGCTCTTCAGTTGTAAATGGCATACTGCCTGAAAAAAAAGCACATATGATGATTTACACAAATTTAAATAAATTAAAATAAATATATATATAGAAACAAATATATAAACGAACACATTTAAAATAAAAAATAGCAGTAATTAGAGAGTAAGATAACAATTATCAAAAGTCAATAGTATGTTTATTCTTCATATGGTAATAATTTTAAATAGCTAAGTTACTTATGAATCACCCTGTATATATATAGCCGTATAATCATATAAAAACTAAAATCAAAATGTAAGTCATACATAACGTTTGCATTGTCGATTGAGATTTTCCAAACAACTTTGCTTTGTAACTATAGTGAGTTCTCTAACCACAGTTACCATCAAAATTACATTAACCCCAACGATATTATACTAATCTAAATGAAATTAATTATTCATTATACAGGCGAAGGATTCGTGGCCTAGATGGTAATAGAATTGCTTCACAACCTTCGAGTCTAGCCAAAACGCGCAGCATCCGTGGATGATTATTTGCATGATAAAAAAATAAATATCTATATTTAGGCGTTCTATATATAAGGTAAGTAAAAGTGTAAGGGTTGCCAGTTCAACCCCTCCATTACATTCAAGGTTAATGACGCCGCAAGATAAGTTACATTCATATCTATCGCATAAAAACAATAACAATGGTTGAAAATAAATTCATACGTATTTAAAGCGATAAAAACATTCTTAATTATTTTGGCGCAAATTTCGGTAAGGGAACTGCTTCATAAAGTCTGTGATCTGGTATTTACGTCTAGCCATAGCCACGTTTATGAGCCGTGGATAATTATTTTCATGATAGCAAACATAAATATTTATATTTAGAAGTTCCTTAATATGAGGTAAGGAAAACAATTGAACCCTTCCATAAGATTCAAGGTAAATGACTACCGTAATGTAGGTTAGTTTTATCTCTATCGCCTGAAAACAATAACAATGTTTAAGAATTAATACATACACACAACACCACCCCACACACATATGTATATATATATATATATATATATATATATATATATATATATATATAATAATCCAGGTTAAACATCCACAGGGTAGTAACGCAAATAATTTTAGCCGGGATTATAAAAAGTGCTCAATATCAAATAGAGCTTTTATATATGATTATTTTTATTTACAGAGACATGTACAACATTTGCGACACTGGCATGTCGATGTTATGTATTAACATTTATTATGAACTGAGATCTCATCAGGGAGAGTTAGAATCAAGTCTTAATCTTAGATCATATTTGGAAAGAACCAAATATGATCTAAGATTAAGATTGGATTCTTACTCTTCCTGATCAGATCTCAATTTATAACAACTGTTGATCGATACCATCGACATGCCAATGTCGCAGATTCTGTACATGCTGTCTAAATACAAAATAATCATATATATATATATAAATAAACAAGTAAGTAAGCGAATACAGACAGCAATTTTGGGACATGAAATTACTCATTCAGATTGTGCTCTATTATTAATAAACTATATTAATTTTAATACTTGTGATTTTTTTATTTTGCATAAGTTCTGCAAAACGAACAACTTAATGGGTTTCAAATAATTAGGCCCTGATAACAACGCAAATATTAATTGATATGTTCCTATTTTACTGCAGGTCTTGTTTACACGAATTAACATCAGCATAACATGGATAAACTAAAATTTTCCTTTTTGCAATATACATAAGTTAAAGTGTAAACAACTTTCTACGCGAGAAATACAAAATTATACCATTAAAGCTTACTTAAGCTATTAAATGAACACAACCTGTTGTACTGTACCAGTAAAGTTTAGATCTAAATACATTTTACTATAATTTATTATTGATATTTGAATAGTTATATATATATATATATATATATATATATATATATATATATAATGGTAATAATCCAGGTAAAAAATATCCACAGCGTGGTAATCCAGAGAATTTGAACCGGGTTGATAGAACGTGCTCCATATCAAAATAGAGCTTAATATATGATAGTTTTTATTTACACAGGCATGTACAAAATCTGCGACACTGGCATGTCGATGTTATCGATCAACAGTTACTATAAACTGAGATCTCATCAGGAAGAGTTGGAATCTGATCTTAACCTCAGATCATATTTGGAGAGTTTATAGTTTATAGTAACTGTTGATCGATAACATCGACATGCCAGTGTCGCAGATTTTGTACATGATTTTTCAAATAAAATCTATCATATATCATATATATATATATATATATATATATATATATATATATATATGTATATATATATATATATATATATATATATATATATATATATATATATAGCATAATAGCATAATATAAAATGAAATAATAATATAAGGTGCGAATCAAATTTTATTAGAATTCAAAATTCAGGCAAAGTATCTCAACGTGGTTAACTCATGAGTTTTCAAAGATAATTCTTCTCCCGAGAGGACAATTACCGCAGTGACGTTACTTCATGTGATAAAATTACACTTTGAAAATATATGAAAATATATACAAAAATACATAAGATTACATAGCACATCAAATATATCAAACCAAAAACATACTTATTTGTTAGTGTTATAAAATCCATCCAAGTCATACAAATAAAAATATATTCAGGAAAGATATCCAAGAGGTTGATTGAAGATTGATCCAGGTATTGAATAACAGTCCAAAAGCGAAAAAATAGAAAGAACTGAAAAACCGAAAAAGTTATCCAGTTTGGAAAAGCGTCCGCGATCGATGCAGTAAATTACAGTGAAAAATACATCCAATGTTCATGTAAATTAATACAATGATAAATGAACCACATCAAATAAAAGTTCAATAAACTCACTTTGTGTTGAAATCATGAAGTTAAAATTCAAGATTCAAATGATTTGACCGGAGTAGCACAACTAAAATTAGCTGGTTAAATGGAAAATCCGTTAAATCCGATTTGAACAGAACTAAATCAAACCGAGTCAATATATTCGGCCATTTCTTCTGCCGGGTCCGATGAAGATCATTTCAATGGTTAACGTTAAATTTGAAAGTAACCACTTTCCAGCAAGCCAAGTAAACAGAACCCTTTTTCGCCGATCCGAACGCACTACTAAAGTCGCAGACTGTCTTCTTTTTCAAACGACGTTACCCGAGCGGATGTTATATTTCGAATTTAAAAGAGAAGAAAATGTCACCGTATGTTTCACTAATTAAAAGATATTAGTTGCCTCTTATATCTTTTGTTGGACTAACTTCGTATATATATATATATATATATATATATATATATATATATATATATATATATATATATATATATATATATATTTCTATCTCTCTATATCTCTCTCGATAGCTCATTAGGTAAAACTAATTGAAGCTCCCGGCACTTGCAATGTTTACATTGAGATATTACTTACATTCAGACTGTGTCGTATGATATCGCAGGGGTAGGATCGCCTACCGTCAGCTCGGCGGTTGAGTTTCAATCCCGGCTTGAGGCACTAACTAGTCTAACCGCACTGATGAGCTGTGATACAGCGAAACAGTCTGTATGTGGATGACTATATATATATATATATATATATATATATATATATATTAGTTAATTTTTGTTTTGATGCTTTAGAAATCGAACATTCAAATAAGTTTTTCTAAAGGTTAGATTTTTCGCAGAATCTAAAGACATAGGTAACATTTCTATTCGCCCCGTCAAGTGTCACAGGGGGCAATTATCTGTTCAATGAAATAACTGAAATATATTAGAACCTTTAGAAAGGAAATTCATTTTCTAATTGATTTTATACATTTCATAATAGAAAAAGAACATTAAACAAAGAATATCTCAACGAATAATATGTTTAGAAATACTTTCAACATTTATTTATTTTTTCTCGCTGATAGCGACCGTAAACAATTAAATGAAGACGAAAGCACTTCGATTCGTTCGAACCGTTTTCCGTTTTACACAGCTATCTGTAAGAAACAAGTAATTCTTATTCTTAAGAAAACACCATCGGAATTAAAGGCGTTCAATATTGTTCATATATATATATTTGGGGTAAGGTACACGATAAGTCATGAAAATGAAATGCCGTGGTAGACAAAATGTGTGAAAAATGACAAACGGAAATCATGCATTTAAACATGAGAAAAACAAAAACAAAATAGTTGACCGATTTTGTTCGTGTTAGCGAACGTCTTCAGAAAAAGTTAAGATTTGGAAACAATTTTATTTTGAAAGCACACACATGGGAGAAGGAAACGATGATCTGATTGGACCATATGAGAAGTCTTCTTCTATGATCCAATCGGATAATCTTTTCCTTCTCCCATATGTGTCCCTTCAAAAGAAAATTGTTTCCAAATCTTCGCTTTTTCTGAAGACGTTCGGTAACACGAACGAAACCGGTTAAATCTCTTGTTTTATTCTTTCTCCTGCATTATAACCTGTTTTCCGTTTGTAATTCTTTACACACACACACACACACACACACACACATATATATATATATATATATATATATATATATATATAACACATATAGAATGCATATATTAAAAAATACATGTATATATATACATGTATACATATGTTTTTATTTTTAAATATGTTTAATATCAAACTAAATATAATGAAATAATACAAATACATACCACTATAAATAACCGAATAAGTAATGTAATGGATTCGTCCGAACACTAAAAAATACAGCACTTTTTTTTATTAATAACGGATACATTTTCTTAGACATAGAAGAACAACACATGTAAAGAGGACATATTTTAATAACAAAATATGTTAGCAAAATATTAATCTGGAACAAAACTTTGATCTAATACAGAACGTTTTTGTTCTTGTTCTTTTAAAGGAAGTGGGGTCTGATCAACTCTGCTGGGAAGCCATGAGATAAAATACTGTTTTGTTTTTAAATTTGTGAAACAGTTTTTCATGGAAAACAAATGATGATCACTTAAATAATGTTAAGATAAGCGTAAATGCTTCAAAGCAAACTAATATAGTGACTGCAAAAAGCAAATTGACTTACATGAAAAGTAATTTTCCACTGAAGGACTTAGGACTGACGTTTTTTTTTTAGTTTTAATGGTTGATATATATATATATATATATATATATATATATATATATATATATATATATATATATATATGAGAGAGAGGTATAGTTAAATCTCTTCTATCCCCGACAGAAATAAATAGTAAATACATGGTTGATAAGCAATATCAAAAAAATGGAGCTTGCATTTCAGTCTCCTGACGCCTAAAAATGAATCTAGTAAGCAGTTATAAATATTCTTCAAATGTCTTTTATTTTTGACGCCAAATTATTTTTTTGAATAACTGTACATTGTAATTTGCACAGTCAATATTTACAACGTCATTAATTTTTAAATATTTTTCAACGCGAGTATGTACCAAACAATAACACACTTTCTTACATTCATTTCTTTGGCTCTTTGCCATATTACTCGAACGTCTTTCGAGTATGTTCAAATAAAGATCATTGTAAAACATTGTTTAACACTTAAACATTGGTTATCATCAAGAAACTTCTTCACTAGTAAATGTATGACAAAAACTAAATATTTTGATAGTTATAATTATTATTACTAGGGGGATCTTTTTTCAGTCTTTAAATTGTGGATTCCTGATACCATTTTTATGGGAATCATAATTAGTAGTACTAAGGTTTCAGAACTTCTTGGATGAATTTTGAAAAGTTCTTTTACTTGGATTATTCGGACTACTACTTAAATCTTGGTTGTCATATTCAGAACGATTCCGCTGTTTAAATCCGTGATCTTCCTCGTGTGAATGTGGTACTTAATAAAGAATTCAGTTCGAAATTTGACATAATGATGCTCAAGTTCGACAAGCAGTCACCTTTATTCGAAAAGATACACGCAAAGAAGGTCGGAAGATGCTTCGGTCAGAACGTTGTGAAAATAACAACGACAATTAGTCCCATTGTATACGAAACCAAAGTCATATCCGGTGTAGATAGTAAGAAGTAAGAAATTAACATCAGGATGACTCGAGGAACCTTTAAACAAAGATTCTACTCCCAAGACAAAATCTTCAGATACCTCAATTAAGACCACATCACCACCATAGAACACACTATATGGAAACTCGAGAGGTACAATACCCCCTATAAAATAGAATGGAGGATCACCGACAAACCAAAGTCCTATAGCTCTACCTTCAGGATTTACCCTATGTAGACCTGAAAACTTCAGAATTCTACAAGAACTCAACAAGACATTTCTAAAATTATATTTAATTTTTATATACAACATAAAATCCCCGGATATATTGCACATACCACACCCACAACTATATCAGGCCTACCGATCCTAATACAGCCTAACACCTTCCACCAACATATATCACATTAATCAGTAGATACCCCATCACGTTTTAACAGTTCTAACATAGTAAATACATGATTCTTCTCTAATTAATCACCTAGAAATATAACTATAAAACCCCACAGAATTAAATGAAGTATATATGCTAAATACCTTAACCCCCTCCTTCTCACACGTACCTTATAATAGATTCATAAACCTTATCAGATACAGTCAACCGAATTAACTAAATACATACACACAACACGAATGCATATGATAATGATAGTTAAACTATTAGATATTACTGAGATGAATCCTTTCACTGACAAAATATCTCCACCATTAATCCACTCAAATACTACCTTCCCATAAATATAAAAAATATTATATAAATATTTTAGTAAAATATTTTTTGGGGACTATACTAAACTATAAATAATAAAAAAAAAAAATTAAAAAAATGTTGAATCTCACCCAGAGCATTATCACTAAATAATGCCACTAAGTTATTCTTAAATATAAACACACTTTTGAAGCAGTAAAACAGACAACACCTATCACAAATAATTAAACTAATTTTAATAAAACTAAATTACGATTAACACCCATGTTTTATATTTAACTCTGACCCAGTGCTTACTTCAATGCCCCGTTTTCAAACCATCACCATCCTCTTTGTTTGCTTTTTTTTCACGACGACCTTTAAAATACGAAACTACAAATACTTAAATAAGTAAAAAAAAATAACAACATGAAACCATTGAAACACAAAACTATGAATAAAATAAATAATAAATCATATACATACAATTCAATCCGATATCCCTTTCAAAAGCAGACTTCAGTATTACAATTTTTTTAAAAGACGAATTCAAACGCCTCACTGTGTGTTTGCCATTTTTCAAGACACCGAAAATCTCCTACGATCTATAAACGATCTTAAAAATACAACCCTATGAATAATAATACACAACTACAAATAGATAACTAAATGACACACTTAGTAGAATTTAATAAAAACCTTCTTAAAACACAAAACTATAATAATAAATAAAACTCAATTAATTTTCAACCAATTTATTTTTCCAGAGACACATTTCAGGAATGCACCGTTTTTAATCGATATAACACTATTTCTCATTGTGGGTGCCCTCATTCAGTATGCTGACGAGTCCAATATGTAAAGACTTGCTAAAATATACAAAGTTAACCCATCTGGTACAAACCGCGGTACGATTTTGAAATATGTAACATCTAGTTTTCAAATAAAGATTTGAATTATCCCACACTCTTCTGCGATAGAGCACTACGTTATTGCTTTCGTTTGAATATAAATTTACACACACACACTATATATATATATATATATATATATATATATATATATATATATATATATTTGATTTATTTATCGTTGTAATAATACAAACATAAACATTGGATACTTTTCACTTCATCGATTGCTGACGCATTTCACGACTGGACGATTTTTTCAATTCTTTCAATTTCTCGTATTTGGACTGTCATTAATCACCTGGATTAATCTTCAGTCAACCTTCTGGATATCTTTTCTGATAATGTTTTTTAAATTGTATGACTTGAATGGATTGTATAGATTTAACAAAAAAGTATGTTTTTGGGTTGATAGGTTGGATGTTACATATTTTTATGTATTTTTGTATATATTTTTATATATTTTCAAAGTGTAATGTTATTACCTATAGTAATATCACTGCGGTAATGGTCATCTGAGGAGAAGAATTATCTTTGAAAACTCATGAGCTTAGGACGTTAAGGTACTTTGCTTGAACTTTGAATTCAAATAAAATTTGATTGGCACCTTATTTTATTATTTCATTTAATATCATAATATTAATGCTCTATCCAGTATATTGAGCTTCTGTGTTCATCCGGATATTTCACTAATTATAAGATATTAGTTGACGCTTATATCTTTTGTTGGATTACTTCATATATATATATATATATATATATATATATATATATATATATATATATATATATATATATTGGATTTAGACTCTTCCTGATAAGATCTCAGCTTATAGCAGCTTATAACAGCTGTTGATCGATAAAATGTACATGCCAGTGTCGCAGATTAGTACATGTATGTAATTAAAAAAACTATACATAAAAACTCTATTTAATAATGAGCACTTTTTATAAGCCCGGTTAAAATTCTTTAGATTACGATCCTGTAGATGTTTATTGTGCATCGATTATTATTATCATCATATATATATATATATATATATATATATATATATATATATATATATATATATGTATATATGTATATATATGTATATATATGTATATTTATATATATATATATATGTATATATATATGTATATATATATATATATACATATATATATATATATAAAGACAGGCTTCATTAAAATCCACGAAGTTCTGCTTTTTTTAGATTTTCTTGGTTAGTCGTTCGACTCTTCGAGCACTCCAACTATAAACTAGATGAAAAAAAGCCATAACCAACATAATAAACTATACACTAAACCTACCGATCAACAACAACAAATAAAAATCATCTATTACACAAAATTTAAAACCTCTAACCTAATAATCAGAAACAACAACACCAGTAACTCCCCCTTAAACCAAACCAATGTAGTGTACCTGTTTAAATGCCCATTCGAGGAATGCTTCTCCAAAAACCAAAGAGACAAACACAGCACATACATTGGCCACACCACGACAACCCTCTCCCGACGTCTTACGTACCACCTGAATCAAACCAGCGCCATACAGAGACACATCATCACACACAATAAAAATATAAAATCCGCCGAACTTCGGAAAATACTAACCAACAACACTCAAATTATACACAGAAATTACTGCACTAACCGATTAAAATATTTGAAGCACTATATATTAGAACAATGCAACCCACAATAAATAAAATCGCATTTTCGACCGGAATTAATGCCCTTTCCGTATTTAACAATTAACACTTAATAAAACAAAAAAAAATCTATACATACGTAAATCAATAAAACATAAATAAATTAAAGAATGAAGAAGAAAAAAAAGCTATTAAAATGGAAGCGGAAAAAGACCCATATTAGCTAAAATCAACCTCCTGATGATGGACGAGACGTCCGAAAGCGCTCGAGATTTGACCCAAATCATAAAGATGGGTGCTATACTGCACCACCTACTGCGACACGATCGTAACATCGCTTGAAGAGTCGAACGATTAACCAAGAAAATCTAACAAAAGCAGAAATCCATGGATTTTAATGAAGCCTGTCTTAATAACAATTTGCTGCCAAACTATACGTATATATATATATATATATATATATATATATATATATATATATATGTCTGTGTATATGTGTGTGTGTGTGTAGAGAGAGACGGAGAGAAGCAAACGGGGATAGCTGACTGACCTAGAAACAGAAAGAATTCTTCTGGCCATAGACAGATAATTAACTGTGTTGCCATCTTGATGTATTCTTGTCAGCAGCAAATAGAAATCTGCAATGAAAAGTTATCACTAATGAGATTTCTCATTTTTTCTTTTCCTCAAATATTTACAGCTAAATATAAAATTATTGATTTTGTTTCATATATATACAAAAATACAAATAAAATAACATCTTATATTTATATTTTTAGGATGAAAAACTTTCAGAGAAAAATATGAGCTAATAAGTTGTAAACTTGTTAATAATGAATAAATACATTGACTTTTTATCCATATTATAAAATGAGTACCTCTTATTTTTTGTCTCGCAACAATTGATTTTCAGTTTCTCGTGACAATATTTAGGGGGAATGGGTTCGCATACACTTAAATATTAATTACCTCGTAATTGTATTCATCTACAAATTTATGTGTAATTTTCTCCGCAGAACAGAAGGTGGCTGAATCTTCTTGATTCTATCCACACGAAAATTAATGATACTAAATAGATACAGAAGATATAGATAGAATTAAAATATATACAGAGATGAAAGGGATGGAAAGTGAGGCCGACAGAAAACCCGACAAACGGAGGAGCCTTACGTACATATATATATATATATATATATATATACATTAACCAATTGCCCAGTTAACTATGTAATAGTATGTCTTTCTTGTGGTCTCTTGGTCTTACCAGATTCAAGGACAAGAATTCCTCTTGTCATCTAATATATATATATATATATATATATATATATATATATATATATATATATATATATATATATATATATATATAGTCTCGGAAGTTTCTCAACCATTAAAACTAAAAAACAAAAAAAACCTTAAGTCCCAAGTCCTTCAGTGGAAAATCACTCATGTAAGTCAATTTAGTGTTTACAATTATTATATTAGTTTGCTTCTAACATTATTTAAGGGATCATCAGTTGTTTACATGAAAAACTGTTTCGGGAATTGATATATATATATTCTTTCCAAATATAATCTAAGGTTAACATCCGATTTTTAACTTTCCCTGATGAGATCACAGCTTATCACAGTTGTTCATCGATAACATCGACATGCCAGTGACGCAAGTTGTGTACATGTCTGTGTAAATAATAATTATATATATTGAATTATAGTATGTTTATACTCTTTTACATGCAACTAATATTTTAAGTCACTTTGACATGGACCATACATATTTAATACATATTTTATCAATAGACATCATTCGGATATTACCCTGTAAATATTTTTGAATGGTAACATAGTAATTATTCTAAAGCAGATAATTCCGTCAGATATTCAACCTTTCAACTCCTAAACTAAATAAAATCTGATAAAATTTAATAAATACGATTATTAAAAACTAATGAAAAAAATAGAGGTTCTTTATAAGAGGATGATATCCGGTGACGGAATGGCAACACTAATTCCCTTTTTTTAAAATGCCCCAGTGGCTTTACGAGCGTGGGCTTTTAAGATGAATTGAGTATGTTGCGACCAGAGCAGCCTAATTGCTAAGTCTATACCAAAATTGTGTTGGGTATGAAAAAACTATTAGTTTGTTTTAGATTTGGGTGTGGCTTTACTGACTTGATATAAATTGTTTCTATGACTCTTTAGATAAAACAATGAATGTGATATAATTCTGAAAATGAAATTGTAAGTAGTGTAAGCCGACGAATATATGTTGAGCTATAGCTGATCCCGATGTGTTTACGAAACGATTATCATTGTTGTGTATTCCTTAAATGTCATAATTTCCCTCAATGTAATCTATGTCCATATTCCATTACGATATAAATTTCTGTGCCGCGATAAATCTATTAAAATGATTTAGCATTTTGTACTCCTATATTTCATATGGATTTTAATGAATTCGTAATATTAATTTGGAATCAATCTAGAACTAAATTTTGAAATTTTCGTTTTTTCGAATCGAGTTTGCCATCATATATATACTTTCGCATTGCGAAAATTAAATTATTTCGTGGACACAAATTTACAAGATACATTTTTAAGTTGATCTGTTCATTTGCAACTTTTCGCATATTTTTGTTCGCTGTGGAAACTTTATTAAATTACTTTATCTTTTCTTTTATTATCTACGAGTTTACAGTTATCTTTTTTTCACTAGACGAACGTGTCTTGATTTTTGAATGGCAACTACGCTAGAAAGATTACGTCTCTTATTATGAAGATTTATAGTTTTTCTACGTTTAATATAAACACGATTCTTAATCTTTCTTCATACCAATTGACTCGTACAAAAATTAGACTATTATCTCACAGCCTTGAACTTTCTTTTTTACCTATTAAACGAGATGATATATTTTCACAATTTCGGGTGTTATTCTTCCAAATTTTAAGTTATATCACCAGCTTTTCGGTCGACCATCCCTCAACGTTGTAGGCAGGACCTAATGATCTCACATACGTATATGCAGCCACTCACATTGACCTTCTTAATTATAATTGCCAAACTTAATATTTTCGTATCATTAAAAACTTGAGTAAACCGGCCCCTTGTCATTAGCAAACCAGATAAGTGTTCAGGAGTGGCGATATTAGATTATGCCGATTATGTAGCAAATACGCTGCTGATTTTTGATAATTAACGTCGATAAATCCAAAGAACTTATAACTCTGAGTTCGCATGCTAGCCACTTTTCTATTGAAAGTGATTCAATAAAATGCTTAAATTGGTTAAAAAGGTACTCGTCCTGATGAAATATACGATCGACTGATATTCCAATATATACATATGTACATATATATTTGTATATTACAACAAATAGCGTCAATGTTCTCATGCATTTTTGTGTTACCAAATACACACATTATATGTTCAGTACGACATAAGTTCGCTAAATGTTTGTCAAGATTACTCAAATTAGTCTGGCCAACTGTTTAAATATTTATTTACTTTTTCTGGCTATACACGCAATTGTTCTATTGAAATCAACAGTTTTTTTAATGCGTTCGTTTAAAAAAAAACATCGATATGTATGCCGATGTACAGTATCGTAGTTTTTAAGTTGATTCCGCCATCTCCATGGCTGTTTCCGCTTAACCGATGAAGTTTTCTACGATGTCCGTCGAATTTAGTTTCGATAATGTCACGGGCCAGCATGTATTTCTATGATGCTACATATTGGTCCTTCGATGGCCAATAACCATTATCTCATGTCAATAGTCCTCGAATGTATTTCCAATACATTGATGATATTTTTTGCGTGTCCAACGATGAGTCAGATTCCGTATTATTTGTGAATGCACTTAATAATCTCCGGCTGTACAGTTTACCTGTGAGAAAAAAATAATTCCACGCTTCCTTTCCTGGATTTACTAGTGGAAAAATCTGATTTGCTTTTTTTTATATTAGCTTACAACAAACACACATTTACTGACTTCTACTGTAATTGAGATTCTTTTTTTCCTAGACAAAGGAACATAAATCTTATAAAATATTTGGTTCATTGCTTAATGCTTTTCTCTAGATCTATGATCGATTCGGAGATTTACTTAATCAAAGAGGTTCTTATCGATAATTATTACCATCTGGATATGTTAGTTCTGATATTGCTTCAAAGATCGCCTATTTTTTATAATCCTAACCCTTTGCCTCTCAAAAATGTAAAATATACGTCAAGTTATCATAGTTAGATAATGTTAGCATTACATTTGCTAATCAAATTTATGCAGATGTACGCTGCTGCAATCAGACTCCGAACACTGGAAGTGTGTTTTCCCCCCGACCTCTATTAAAACCAGTGCATAAAGATGTTCTGCCACCACACCATATTAGCAATATTATTTATGGGTTTTAATGTCGGTGTAAGGTCAAATATGCGGGTAGACAATCCAGAGGTTTGAGACAAAAATAAAACAAAACATTCCCCATGCAATACGCAAGAGTAAACAAAACAGTTTGTATCGATTAGTCGATACACTCTGGTCAGCTATAGCTAAACATTTAAATAAATAGCGCAGAATGTGCGACGGTTTACACTTATGAAAGATTTCTGACGTAAGTAGATTCCATGTGTTGTTCCATGTAAACGTCTTGGAAAGAATTAATATCAAGTTATAAAAACCCTCCTTATGCAAACAAGATTGGTGGCTCATGAGGCTTAATGCGATCAACTTGTGACTCCCTCTTCTATTTAATGTAAAATTTCACTAATATGTAACTGGTCTTCATTTCACTACATTATTTACTTTTTAAACGCAGTGCATTATTTTTTCTACGCTCTTTTCTCTGACTGTTGTAGGCCGGTTCCGAAGACTAATTTAATTATAAGCTTTCTTTCTCAATTTTACCATTCTCAATTTAAAAAAAAATGCTACTATGTTTATATTCCTTGCCGTAAAAATATGTATCGTGAAAAATATATATATATATATATATATAATTATTATATAATAGATATGTTATTATTATCCACATACGTATATGTTTAATCATAACGGAATAAATGTTTAGATAACTGTTCACACAGGTCGCATCATTCGAATGCCGGAACACGATTCACGTTTACGTACAACCCGAGCTCTCTAACCGGTGAGACCAATTGAAAACGTTATGCGACAAGTAGAGAAATATAACTTATTCATGTCAATTAAGGCGGACGGTATGTGCGTGTGTGTGTATATATAGCCTTTCCATGCTGTCTTCACGAACACACTTCCTTTCCATATAAATCTCTTTTCATTGGACACCTTATCAACGGACAATTACCAACTGGACAAACCCCATAACTTTTTCACACGTTTCTTTTTCCACTCTCCATTACTTGATATTTTTTCAAATTTTGAATTTTGGTTTTTCCACTGCCAACTTATCTATGTAATTCCTCTGATGATAAGATTTTGATCTTTGAAAAGTCTTGGCTTAAGGAAAGAATAATAAACATACTTTTATTACCGAGTATACCTTGATTTGAACAATCGAAGTTGAAATAAATCTGTCATTCGTACATGCTTATCTCTCTTCGTTTATCTATCTTTATAATTGCTCTATCTCGTATATTGAGCTTAAACCATTTCAATATAGGTTCTATCTACTAAAAGTATACTATTATTTTCATATTTTATTCTCTCTCTATATATATATATATTCATTTAAAAAAATACTTACTGCTTCTCGATAGCTAATACAATCGAAATATTAGTAATTACAAAACCCGAATCTTATAGACACATAGTCTTATGATTTTCCAAAAAAAACTTTTTCATGCAAAACCATCACACACACACACACACACACACACACACACACACATATATATATATATATATATATATATACATAAATATATATATGTGTGTTTGTGTATGTCTGTCTGTGTGTCTCTGTGTGTTATTGTGGCCATTTAGTTATAAAATTTGCAAATGCATATCGTCTAGTGGAGACGTAGTGAAGTGCGTCTTATTTCGTTAACTAATTTTAGTTCATTGACCTATCCAATTGGAATTCAGAATATTGTGGAAAGCTGTAGTCAAATGTCAACACATTTTAGAAGTTGTATCATATGCTTATTTTACTCATTAATTAAATCTCAGTCAAATCTCGGATACAATATTCCATAATTGTTTCTTTCATGCGTTACATAGAAATATTGTGCTTAAACATATTTACATTCAATGGAGGTTGTGCAAGAACGCACAGCCCCCGATATTTTTGTACCCCTGTAATTCAAACGGACACATACATATTCGTGCACCTTTGTTTAGTGTAGTTTCAGAAATTATCTCTTATGAGTATTTATAAAATAATTTTCGGAGTTTATGACATATTTCTGAAATTATTATGTTACTTTCTTTGGCCAGAACAGGTAGTACATGTTTATCTTAGTCCGAAGATCAAGAAATAGTATTTTAGTTTGTGTTTCACGTGACAGGTGTCAGGTGAAATTGAAATAAAATATGTTGTTGTTGTTGCATTGCAATCCGAACTTTAAAAAAATGGGGAATGGTGATGACTACGTCACACATAAAATTGCCTTAGTGTAGTATTATATTATGTAGATTTCAATTATATTTGCAGACCCTATTCAAATGCATTACGCTATACGAAAAATGTACACTTGAATAATCCAAATCCCCTCCTTAAATGATAGATAACGTTATACAATTATGATGTTTGCGTTGTAAACGATATTTTAATCCGCTGTTAAAATTGCCAAGATGTATTACTAAAGTAAACTTTGTGTTTTAAAATACTTTCTATGAACTCATTTAGTTGAGAGAAAAAGAAATCTACTCGGATTAATGTGCTTTGAACACTACTTTTATGTTATCGTGTGCAATATCAATATTCTTACTAGTATAGAAACTAAAAAAAAAAAGAGTTCAGAAACCAGTCATTATCGATGTGAAACTACACAACGAAAATAACCAAAGCATAAATAGGAGTATGAAGTTGAATGCATAAGAAAACATGTCTGAAGGCAAACCAGGCTTCGTCCTGTTTTTTTTTAAGTATAGAAAACTTCAATGAATGTCTACATGTTTTCAAATATTGTTAGCGAGTGTGATAAAAAAAAACGAAAATAATTTTCGACAAGAAAATATAAGAAGCGCGAAAAATGAGAGTAAAGAGAACAAACCAAAAATCATCTATTTTTTAATATTTTTTGTTATATTTTAGAACTTACAAAAAGTTACGTTCAAATATTAATAAATCAATACATGTACGTGTGTGCGTATATGTGAATGCGTATATCTGACAGTTTGTTTATACGCATTAACGTGTTGAATGTATATGTATAGTGCACTTACTTTTCATAAATGTGGAGTTTATATGTATATATCGTCATTCATAGATATCTTTTGCGCGTATCACAAGTCGTCAGTGTAGCCAGACGTAGCAAATGAATTAATTTAGAAATTCGAAACCCGATCGCCATATCACCTTCATACTCCAACCAGAGGTAAGAAAACTTAACAGCACGTTACGACTGTTAACTAGTCTGCACTTTACCCCATTGACTATGTTATTACTATTTAGTTGTCTCACCACGAGAAACGAGGAAGACAATGGTGGTTTTTAATGTGATCAACATTTATCTGTTTGGGATAACAATTGCCGCAGTCTAGATGGAATTCTTCTTCACAAACCAATGAAATTGTTTTTTCTCTGTTCTCTTTGCAAAACTCAATATTAATTCCATGACAAATGCCAGTATACTGAAATCATGTGCCCTTAATAGGGTTCAGATGAAAATTCATATACACTAAATGTACAAAAGCAAGGAAATTCCCAAATGTTTACACTTTTATTGTCATTAAGGGTATGCGAGCACAACAGGGCTATGTATTTTACTGGTAGGAATTTTTCTTCAGCGCACCTCACACACTTCATCCACCCATGCATTGAGATGTATACTGTAGTAATGTGATAATAAAATGGCTTGGTTGATATGTAGTCATACTTTTAATTATAACAATAAAAGTGTAAAAATTTGGGAATTTCCTTGCTTTTGTACATTTAGTGTATATGAATTTTCATCTTAACCCTATTAAGGGCACATGATTTCAGTATACTGGCATTTATCATGGAATATCACTACTTTTGTAAAGGCTATGCCTCAAGACAATGGCAATTTTTACGTTTTTTTAAAAATTTTCTGGAAAACTAATGTATATGGTGAACTGAAATTAAAATGCCATCAACTAGACCCTAGAATCTCTATCTCTGCCAAAAATCAGCTGAATCCATCAACTAGTTGATGAGATACAGGGTTACACACACGTACGTACGTACACACGGATAACACACACTCACTCCTGACCTTTCTGGATCTCTGGGTTACCTTGACTAGTGATGCTGAAATTCTACACACTTATAGAACCTATCAAATGAAAATTTTGTGCAAAGTTTTAAATAATTTGGTTTATTGGTTTTTGAGTTATGACTGATCAAAGAAATGAGATTTCTAGCATAAGTCGTTTTGAAGTCTATTAAGGGATGGAGCGCTATCGCGCCTCCCTTGATTTGCAAAGTAAAAAAGCAAAACAACAATTTTCCTCGGTATTAAATTACCCGTAACAACAAAAGCAAATACCACAGACTTAAAACTGAAAATACTTTAACGTTGAGCATACACATCTGTTACCAAAATGTTTAGATTCGACATTAATTAACATGAAAAGCCTTTGTATGCTATAAAATCAAAGCAAAAAAAAACAATGCATACCATCACGGCGGCGTCAAGGACAACAACAAATTCGGAAGCTATTTTTTTGTATTTCAAAATAATAATTTTGAATTTTTAACGTTTTTCATTAAATCGTTGTATAAATACTACTAAAAATAATCATAATATCAAATTAAAGAAAACGATCACATATATACAAGGAAATTGTAGAACAAAAGTAGTAATGAATTGTGCAGAATATTCATTTATTAGAGAGTGGTTATAACATTATTATTCAAATGAGGCAACGTGATAAGTGTGTTTTGGCAGTCTTTCGTTGGGTATATATTATGTATTTAAAATATTTTAATATCAAATTACCATCGGACGATGAAGAAAAACAAAGAAGAACAACCACTGCTTTGACAAGGCGAATTTTATTTCGCGAAAGCTTAGATTAAAATAAATGTTATATATTTTACACTACACATTGTTATGTTTTTTTTTCAAAAATAAATAATACTAACCGAAATAATGGTTCAACATATATGTATACACACCCTTTATATATATATATATATATATATATATATATATATTGTTGCGCTTTCATGTAATACCTGTCTTGAACATCACACATGGAATTGTAACATTTTGGCTTACTTTGGTATTTAATTGCCACCAATTGGACTGCCTTATTTTTGCAAAACTACTTTAATCAATATTATTTCTAGCCGTATTTTGATGGGATATTTCAACTTAAATATATGTTTTTTACCGATATAATTTGTGTTGCAAATATTTATTATTTCTTTTAATAATTTTGTTTGTTATTATTAATTTGATTATTAATTTTGTTTATTATTATTATATTTTTATATTTTTATCTTCATGTTTTCAAAGTAATGTTTTATTTACTCGCTGTAATTCCACTGCGGTAATGATCCTCTGACTTGAAGAATATTCTTTGAAAACCCATTAATTAAGGACTTTTAATTACTTTGCTTGAACTTTGAATTGTAACACAATTTGATTCGCTCCTTATTTTATTCTTTCATTTCACTTAATGCTATATATATATATATATATATATATATATATATATATATATATATATATATATATATATATATATATATACATATAGATTTAGATTTTCCACTTATAAAATAGATCATTCAGTGTAGACCGGGGTTGTTCCAATAAAAACAAGCTCGATGATACTCGATTACAGAGTACAGAGCATTTATATGTGATTTTATGAAGGCTTACCAAAACATTCCTTTCAGGACACCAATGATCACCATTAAATATATTTTTTCTTACAAATATTATTTAACCAAATTAAATGTTTTTTCCTACACGTGTTTTACTACCAAGCAGTTACTTGCTTGGCAGATCATCAGGGAAATTAAATGTCTGGAATACTGGTTTCAACTGCCGACAATACACAATGTGGCGTTGCAATAGTTGAAATCACTTAAGAAGAGAAGAGAAAAGGAAAAAAAATAAAATTTAAAATTAAAAAACAAGGAAGAACAACGATAAAAAAAGAAAGTCCTAGAAAAAGTCTTAGAAAAGTAGCTCGTGCATAATTTCTTCCACCAAGCCAACAAGCAAATAATCGGTTCCAAATACATTAAAAAAAAACAAAAAACCGAAACAATGTGCGATAATACACTTTCACGTCGGCCGGCACAATGATGAATAAATCCCCCCCCCACTCACAAAGAAAACAAAATAACTAAATCATTCAAGTTACCGCTCACAAGTTACCATTCCAATCCAATGATAGTATGGGAATTCTAAATCCAACTTCTCACAAAGAAAAATCAACATAAATGTTCGTCCGGGTTCGAAGAGCCTTATTTCAATGGCTGATTTCTTACCCTTCGAAACAAACACACGACGAGTTGAACGTCAATCTCGCAGAAAACTCTTTTATATTAAGAAAAAAATCTTAATTAGTAGATAGAAACTATTTATTCAAAATACTGTTTCTAAAAAAATTCATCATTAAACCTATTCTTTATAGAAATTAATTATCTAGTGTCTGGGACGTCATTTTACATTTTGGGAAAAAATCCTTCATTTAATTAACTGCCGAATTATTATCGTTTTGTTGTTTAACGAAGCGAAAAAAGCCTATCCCGCAGAATTTGTTTTTAAAAGATTATTCATATATCAAAAATAAAATGTTATTATAAAAAAGTTTTCTACAAAAATCTAGTTATTATTTTAAATAATTTAAAATATTTCCTTAACGGCTGTGTCTGTTTGCAACTCTCCGTGGAGAATATTATTCTATATTCCATAAATAAATATTACTACGAGATATCGTTATCAGAAATCTATTTTCTATTTTGAAAAAAAACTTTTTAATGGACGGGCTTATTTTTTGCCAACTTTACGGGAAAATATCACTCTAACTCGTTAAATGACAGGAGACTTTGTTATTACTAATTTAAAATCTGCCTAGCGTTCAGTAAATTATCTCTAGATGTCATGATGTGGTACGACTCCAATGCACATAGGTTGCATCTCTTCCTTTTGTTCGGTTTATATTTGTTAGCCCTCTCTAAAATTGACCATTTCAGTTCGAAAGGGTCTTGCTTAGCAATGAGGTTACTCACAAAACGACATCCAGAAGTGTTAGGCCTATCTATTTTATAAGTGAAAAATCTAAATCTATATTCTGCTCCCCAAAGTGAGCTGCTATTTAATACCGGAGTGACCAGGATGTTTGCCAAAGAGGAGATCACTTTCTCATTCAAAAACATTTCCATACCAAACCACAAAGCATACATAATGGACATGGTCCAGGCGGTCCATGCATTCTTGAAGAGAGTCCGATGGCGGGTAATTCACCACAACCTGGGATCGACTAGGGAGTTGAGCAACGTGTATCCTCCTTCTGGCGTCTCTGAACCCCCTGAGTATGCATCTGACACTGAGGATAATTTACCAACAGCCTCATATAGAAAATTCTATAAAATAGGAACTCACAGGAACCCACCTCACATCCCTGCATTAGAAAGCTTCGAAGCGGATATGCATAATATGGTTAAAAACATCAAAACCCAAAACAGATCACAATATTAGAATCCTACCATTGAACATATCCATAGGATACAGACACGATTATGAATAACTCTAACATCACAGTTCCGGCGGATAAAACTTTAAACACATACTCCATGAATATGGAAACATACAACAACCTAATCCTGAAGGAACTGAATAAAAACTACAAGACCGTAGGGAACGGGGTGTTACAGGATATCAACTCGGCCGCTCTTAAGATCTGCTCTGAGATTGGTATAGAAGTTAATGTTGAGATCTATACCCCTAAATGCCCTCGTTTCACTCTTAAGAATCATAAGCCAGATTTTAGTAATAACCAATCCATTAGACTGATCTCGCCGTGTATTTCAGACATGGGTGCAATCAGCAACAAATACTAGACAGAATATTGCCAGGAATTAAACACTGAACTCAATTGAATCTGTGGACCTCATCAGAAGAAGTGCTAAGTTGGTATAAAAAATTACACATTACTAATCAAAGTAAATTTATTATGTTTGATATAGATTCATACTATCCCTCCATATCCTCTACTTTACTTCAAAAAACCGCTTACCATGGCTAGAAACGAATCCAACATTACAAACTTAGAGATGGATATAATTAGACTAGCAAGAAAGACACTAATATCCTACAATGATAAGTTATGGACTAGAAAGGATAGGGAAAACAATTTCGATATTACTATGGGACACCGGATTCAGCGGAGGTTACTGACCTGGTAGGGATATATATCCTCAGAGAAATTTGTATGAAAATACCTGAACTGGCGGGCGGTCTATATAGGGACGATGCTTTATTCTTTGTCAACACAAGTATAAGGAATCTTGAAACTAAGAAGAAAAAACTCAATATATTTTGCAGCTCAATACAATTTAGCATAACTATAGATATAAACATCCGGAGGGTCAATTTTTTTGGATATTACGCTTGATCTATGCAACAACACATATGAACCTTATCACAAACCCAACCAAACACTCTACTATATCGACGCTAAATCGAATCATTCACCGATGGTGAAAAGAGCCACTATTCCTGCAATCTCGCGTAGGATATCTAAGCTGTCCAAGAATCAACAAATATTCGACAGCAGTAAGCAATTCTACAATGAAGCTTTAAACAGATCAGGATACAAGGAAAAAATTAATTACCTTGTGCCTCTTTCGGTTGGGAATGGGGGACTAAACGGGAGACCGATCGCCTCTCGATCAATGGTTTCATATAATAGGGCAATGGGCAAGGCTAGATATAGGAGACTTGGTGTATCCCACGGTAATGTAAACCAGGTAGGGAGGGAACCGGTTGATGATAATATTCGTGAAGTTGGAAGTAACGAATTGAACACACATGCTACCCAAATCGGGGGGGGGGAAGGTAGGAAGAAAAATAGGAGAAGGACCACTACATGGTTCACCCCCCCCCCCCTATAGCCAGCATATTAAGACTAATATCCCAAAGATTTTTTATAGCATAGTGGAAAAAAACTTTCCAAGGGATAGCAGATTGGGGGGAATAATTAACAAAAATACTGTAAAACTGTCTTATTCAACCTGTAGAAATATAGTCACATCCATCATAGGATATAATAATTCGAAGATAACTAAAACAAGGGATGCCATGTTCTCTTCTGGTGTTGATTCCAGTAACACCAGTTCAGTGAGAACCTCCATTATAAATATCCGTAGTAGTAGAACATCCAGCAACGGCCCAGCACACAACTGTAACTGCAGAGCTTCTAACATCTGTCCACTGGGGGGAACTGTCGAGTTTCAAGCATTGTCTACAAATGCTATGTGATAACAGAGACTAGTAGGAAATCATATATCGGTTCCACCGGGGTGAGTTCAATGATAAATTCAGAAACCACATGAGTTTCTTCAAGGGAGGCCAAAGAGAAGACATAGATGGGCCTAACACTTCTGTTGGCCGTTTTGTGAGAAACCTCATTGCTAAGCAAGACCCTTTCGAACTGAAATGGTCAATTTCAGGGAGGGCTAACAAATATAAACCGAACAAAGGGTAGAGATGCAACCTATGTGCATTGGAGTCGTACCACATCATGACATCTAGAGATAATTTACTGAACGCTAGGCAGGAAATACTACAATGCTGTCTGCATAGAAACCGTTACCTGTTATCAAGCCTAAAACCTGGATAGGAGGGGAATTGGGGGAAGTAAAAACTTACAGCAGAGATAGGCAGGATGGACCCTTCCTGAGGCAGTCTGGGGCAATAATTAGTGTATAATATAGAGGATGAGAATTGGTAACACGTACTTATGCTAAGATATGTCTTGATTAAATTATTAGCGGAGGCTCAGAACTTAGGTTGGGGTAATAAAGTAGGAATATTCTATCGGAATAAGGCCCATTGATAGTCAACTCTAGTAAATACTTATTCAGCAGAATATAGGGAGGAAATTTTGTTACATATAAAAAGATAGTGGAATAATAAATAATAAACTACAATTTATTCCCAGAAATAGATATATTATACGAAATGCATTGGGAATTTCAAGTAATTTTAAGTGAAAAATAAGAAATAGCAACCTGGATGCTATCACTATTTAATTAAATTAGGTTAAATTAAATTAAATTAGTTTTTAATTAGATTAAATTAAATAAAACAATATGTGTCAGGAATGGGGAAAAATAATTAAGGAAAAAATAATTTAAAAAACATGCATGCCGACACGGACTTAATTTCTAAAAATAGAAACAATTGGATTTTTAATAAAAACGTGTTTTGTACGGGATGTTATATTAGTAATAACAAAGTCTCCTGTCATTTAACGAGTTAGAGTGATATTTTCCCGTAAAGTTGGCAAAAAATAAGCCCGTCCATTGAAAAGTTTTTTTTCAAAATAGAAAATAGATTTCTGATAACGATATTCCGTAGTAATATTTATTTATGGAATATAGAAAAATATTCTCCACAGAGAGTTGCAAACAGACACAGCTGTTAAGGAAGTATTTTAAATTATTTAAAATAATAACTAGATTTTTGTAGAAAACTTTTTTATAATAACATTTTATTTTTGATATATGAATAATCTTTTAAAAACAAATTCTGCGGGATAGGATTTTTTCGCTTCGTTAAACAACAAAACGATAATAATTCGGCAGTTAATTAAATGAAAGATATTTTCCCAAAATGTAAAATGACGTCCCAGACACTAGATAATTAATTTCTATAAAGAATAGGTTTAATGATGAATTTTTTTAGAAACAGTATTTTGAATAAATAGTTTCTATCTACTAATTAAGATTTTTTCTTAATATAAAAGAGTTTTCTGCGAGATTGACGTTCAACTCGTCGTGTGTTTGTTTCGAAGGGTAAGAAATCAGCCATTGAAATAAGGCTCTTCGTACCCGGACGAACATATATATATATATATATATATATATATATATATATATATATATATATAGAGAGAGAGAGAGAGAGAGAGAGAGAGAGAGAGAGAGATATATATATGTGTGTGATTTTATGAAGGCTTACCAAAGCATTCCTTTCAGGACACCAATGATCACCATTAAAGATATTTTTTCTTACAAATATTATTTATTCAAATTAAATGTTTTTCCTACACGTGTTTCACTACCAAGCAGTTACTTTCTTAGCAGATCATCACGGAAATTAAATATATATATATATATATATATATATATATATATATATATATATATATATAGAGAGAGAGAGAGAGAGAGTGAGAGAGAGGGAGATATATATATATATAGAGAGAGAGAGAGGGAGAGGGAGAGAGATTATAATATATTGGAAGTAATAGAGGGACACAGTAACCCAGACACTACAAGCAAGATAAGGACGTATGTAGAATGATAGGTAGTCAGCCCGTATTACAGGAGAGCCCACTGCTGTGAAGGATATATTCATAAAGAAAGTTGTTATTACGTTGATTATCGGAAACATAATACCGTCTAATATGAAATGCATGTGCAACGCTTCGAATAAGTTTTTAGTACTGGAATAATTAAACTTGTTTCAATCAACTATTTCCGATAGCCCAACATAGCGACTATTCTCAACGTTGTGCCAGTGTTATTGTACCCTTCCGAATCTGTGACGATAAAAGAAATCAGGAAAGGTGTGATATGAGCTCGTTATATTTTTGTCTGTATTTAATAATGTATATAATTATACTCTCTACTTTGTACATTGAGAACCAATGATATACATAATGAAGTTCGATACAAAACGCCTCATTGGAATATTGTACCTATGTTTTGCTTGGTACCTTACAATATTTGTAAAACATGTCAATTACGCTGAAAATTTCCAGAATTTCAAAAATAACAGATACTCTTTTTTTTGTTCATATTTTCGTAATCAAAAAAAAAATTCAATGTGTGTTATGTTGCGAAGATTATAACATGAATCCTAATTTAGCATTACAAAGGGAAGTCAATGTGTCAGAACAATTTGATGTTCTTCAGGGAAAACATTTAATTATTCTGCTGAGCAGGTGTGCATGGAATCTAACAAAATAATGTGGATCTGATAATAACGTTATTTGAGCATTGTCTTTCTTCTTCTTCTTCTTCTTCTTTTTTTTTGTTTTTCTCTTTCTTCTGCGTTGTTCCAATAAGTAAAATTAACGATGTTGTCAAGAAGTAAATGGAATGCACCGCTCATCCAACTGCGTCGATGATTGGCTGTACGCAACACATACAGAAAACCGCCATGTTTTCTCTATGCAGGAATGAATATTTATTACACACAACAACCCGCCGGTAATTTTTAACAATTTCAGAAAGGTTGACTGCGAGATATTTCATCGCCATTGTCCAATATCGCATTTAATGGGGTATCAGAATATTCGGGGGACTCTTAGCTAATTCCATTGCATTACACCGGTCATGCATACTAGTGATTCATAAAAACATTGACATATAGAGATACAAAGAGACGAAGACACCGAAAAATAAGGACAACAATGTTAACCTCTTCTCAGAGTTATGTAGTCACTATTTTTCCTCTACGGTGTTTCCAGCTCAACAGGTTAAGCTGCAAAAATTACAAAAACTAAAAGTGTACTTTCACCATTGTCAGACATATAAGCGTTTTAGTAGCAACGAACAGTCACTAAATATACATTTAAAATAGGACTGGCATCTTAGTAGTGTTGCATACCTTACTTTTCCCCCTCGTCGTGTAGAGGGTGGTCGTGTCGTCTAGTGGATGAATTCTTTGTTCCTTCCTTACTGCCGTGTACCACGCCATCCGTGTCTGCAACAAAAGCCTCATGACGCACTCCGAAGACAAACTCTACTTTTAAATTTAATTCATTTCATTACAAACGTTGTTATTTCAACTGGGAGTCATTCACTACGTCGAGAGAGAGCGAGAGAGCAAATCACTACTTTATCGTAGTTAGTTAACAATGTTTTCTTAACAATTAATAAATAGGGGGAAATGATTTCTCTCGCTTGTATTCCCTTAAGGGAAATATTCCCCTTATTTTTACATTGTGAATCGCACGTCCTGCTCGGTTCACCTTCCGAATCAGACTGACGAAAAATCGCTTCTCACGAGAACGAGTGACGTACCAGAGCCTCTCGCAGGTACAGACTGACCCTTGGTCTGGGGTCTCGTCACACGGTAACCTTGTCACGTCTGTTAGCTCTGACTGTGAGAACAAGTCCTATTCTGCACTCGACTGCACCCGCGTTAACTCGCGCAAGTCAAACCAACGATTTCCAACAGATACATCTATTACCATAGCGCCATTATCCACCAGTATAAAATGTGTAGTTTTTCATCCGGGAAAGGAGATGTGAACCAGTTTTATTAAACACTAAGGTGTGGAGATGAAATTACACGTAACTCAGTATTTCTTAAACATATTTCATTGCGTGGAAATATGTTTCCTTTTATCATATATAAAACAACGGAAAATATACATTTTTCGTTTTCAATAGATGTTAACCTATAATGTTTTTGGCTTTAATGAAGTAATATAAAGTAGCTGATGTTATTAAGGCCCACAAAGCCAGTCTATGATAAGGGTTATTGAGTGCAGGTGGGCAGTAAAACAACAACGTAATACTTGGTAATACTTGAGAAATGTTGGCAGAATTTTATGATTTAGGAATACGGCTTAACAAGAATGTGTGTACCTTATACTTGAACACGGTAATGCTGTGGTCTACTCGAAAGCAGCTCCGCGGTGTCAAGTTTCACAGACGGGTTGTTTAAAGAAATAAACTTTGCTCATGGAAGTTTTGTTTAGTTTTAGGCAGAGATAGGGAGAAAAAGAAATTAGTCACATTGGCTGTAGCTAGACGAGTTTTTGTTGTAATTGTTTTACAGTAGGAGATGATATATTGAAGCTGATCCGAGCACCTGCCATGGAAATAGCGATGAAGTAAAGCGAAACTAGCAACGTCTCTTCTGTGAGACAGATTTAGTAGAAAGAAGAGGACATCACCCACTAGATTTTGAAGTCGGTTTTGTACTTTGTCAAGACAGAAAGGTGCTATGAGCAGAGTCGCTTAAGATGCAGACACTACTCTATGTTAGAACGTATTTGACTTCTATGCAGATAGAAGATAGCGTGAGAAGTGAGATTATTTAAGAACGGATATATATATATATATATATATATATATATATATATATATATATATAAATGAGTCAGTTCATATTATATTCCAATAACCATGGTTTTATTTTATTATTTTTATTTTTTCACATTTCCAAGAAACATAACCTTTCTGTGAGATATATTTTTTACGGTCCGTTTCATTTGTCTTGTGCCAAACAACGTTTTTATGTCAATATCGTCTCTGCAACATTACAAAAGAAACATTCACAAAAGAGTAAACAGTTCTTTGGATTAAAGTGTCCAGAAAAAACCTACACTATACAGTGGTACATTTTGGGTTGAAACCAAAGAAAAAACAAGAAAAAAGAGAAAACTCACACGTGGGGGAACTCACTAATACGCCATTTTGATTTTTTCGTTCAAAGCTAGTACATCCGAAAAGTTATGCGGACATTTATACATTTTAATTCAGTAATATTTCTTAATATAGTTAATAAGTTCTATACTTTATTTATAAAAATTCTAATTCACTTGAGGGTAATTTTTTTACTTTTTAAAGTTATATCAATTAGCGTTCAAATGACTTTTTAGGTCATTTGAATACGAAGCTCTTTAAAGTTCAACAGTTTAGAGCTAGTTTCATATGAACTGACTTGTATTTGCTCTGTTATCACTAATTGACGATCATCGAGCTGAATCTTTCAAGGAGGCTGCAAAGTAAAAGGGCACTGATAGTATATGCTAATACATATATTGTCATTAATAATTATATATATATATATATATATATATATATATATATATATATATATATATATATATTACAAGGCTATTGACTTTGTATGGTAAATTGAGACCCTGCTATTCTGGATAACAGAAAAAAAAGGATGTGTATTTTAATAGGTGTCTCATACCTAGTTCGTAATCTCATTTTCATGATGATTTTATAGGTGCATCCTAAGAATATAGTATGCTTTATAAGCCTATTAAATCACAATATTTGCCTATTAGAAAATATTAAATGTTACACATATCGAGTTGCCCACTAAGAAACCCGTACGCATACAAAGCCAGTAAACATTCAATTTAATTACACGAACACTGATACGGCGAATTGAACGAGGCGTTAATGTTACTGATATAGAAAATTAAAATCAACTTTGGAAAGCAAATCATGCTTGCACACACACATATTTTGTTTTGATATATTTGAGAAAATGAACTGTACTCTAAAGTGCTATCCGAGCGGTTTGCAAAAATGGTTAGATTTAACAAAGATCAAGTGTTATGGAATTTTACAACACACATTTTAAAGCCCTTCCATTTTGAACTCTGCATACAATTAACATGCTGTAAAAACGAAGCTCAGACGTTGTAAACCTCCTCATGTGTGAAATTTGTATATTTTTTCAATGCGAATTTTATGTTTGCAAGGCTTCTTAGTGGCCGGAAGTGAAACACTCTGGCTTCAACGTACTCCAGCGGCATAAGTCAATCGGCGGGTATCGGTATAGCTAACTTGTTACGATCACATGCTCTTTTAGAATTATGCGTCCATAAAATTAAGCACCACCTTTTCAGAATAAGTTGGTGACCCCGCGTTCTTCTTCATAGAAGAAATATTTGCGTTTTGCACATCTTATATATATATATATAAATATATATATATATATATATATATATATATATATATATATATATATATATATATACAGTCTATAAAAGGTTTGACGAAGTAAATGTTTTCCGCAAATGGTATTATTGAATATTCTAACAAATTAAAAAAAGAAATTAGGATGTTATTTACTTTTAAATCGCCCACACCACTCAGATTAAAATAAGTAAGTTACACATGTATTTCTTTTATTTTTCTACCCACTAGTATGCTGATCGTTTTCCTTCGACTAATTATAGACATATATATATATATATATATATATATATATATATATATATATATATATATATATACATATATTCATTGTTTCTTTTTATACATAATATAACGTATATCAGTATTGCCTTGGTGCTGCATTACCTATGTGTTTTATTAACCGTTGATTAAAAATTCGCTTGGGTAATTAGAAACGTTATATAGATTTCACTCGAGGTCAACAGCATCATCGTAGTTGAGAGCAACTCACATACATTTTTCCAATTCTTTTATAATTCTATTCGGTTTTTGTAGGGACAACATTTTGGCAGAAAGATGTAATAGTTTTTGCATTTTTCAAGTTGCCTGTTCAGAAGGATATTTTATTGTTTGTGTTCCTCTTACCAGTTCTAAAATATAGGATTTTGATCCTGTAATATTAAGAACATGGACGCCAGATTAAACCTTAAATCCTACTTCTTACAATCTTCCATTCGGCAAAACACCATAACATCGTCCCTGTTTCACCGATGCCTGCTTTTTATTCCTTATAAATCTTTCTTTTGCGAATGGTAAAAGTGTTATTTGCTCTCAAAAAGTGCTGCTTCTTATTTGCAGACAACCCTGGATTTAAGAGAAGCCGATATATTCGTTGGCATTGGCGACTACAAGAAGCTTCACGTAAAACAGACGTCGGCCAACATTACTTCATAAGACACTTATGTAAACCTGTGTGGGTTTGCGTCTGCTGCATATTTTTGGCGTTCAAGTTCGACATTAATCAGCGATAGTGTTATTTACTGAATCAAATCAACTTATACTATAATATACCGCGCCATATTACGCAATTTGTACAAACATTACGTCGTTGCGAAAATGGCGAAAATTGAATTCATATATATATATATATATATATATATATATATATATATAGAGAGAGAGAGAGAGAGAGAGAGAGAGAGAGAAAGAGAGAGAGATAAGGTTAATACAACAAAAGATATTAGAGTTAACTAATATCTTTAATTAGTGAACATCCGGATAAAAATGAAGCTCAATATATTGGATACAGCATTAATAGTACTAGATAAAGTGAAAGAATAAAATAAGGTGCGAATCAAATTTTATTAGAATTCAAAGTTGCTTGAACTTTGAATTCTAATAAAATTTGATTCGCACCTTATTTTATTCTTTCACTTCATCTAGTGATATATATATATATATATATATATACATATATGTGTGTGTGTATATATATATATGAATATATATGTATGTATGTATGTATATATATATATATATATATATATATATATATATATATATATATATTCTTTGTAATATAGCAGGAAATATCCCAGCAGAGTGCTCGATTAATTAAGAATTAAAGTTAAAATATTAAAGATTAAGAGCGTAATATTTATTTATTTTGGTACAGAAAAATGGGTACAACATTCGTACCGTCGGTTTCAAACACGGAAGGACTTAGCCATCCGGCTCTCTTCAGCGTCTGTTGTCCTCTATTTCGGAAACAGATGACAAAATAAATATATATATATATATATATATATATATATATATATATATATATATATATGTATATATATATATATATATATATATAATATAATATTTCCATTGTTAAATGATTTTTATTCACTCGTTTTGTTGGTCTGTTTTACTGTATATAGACATTTTGTAAGTGATTTTAGTGCTGATAATTTCAAACAATTTAATTAAAGCAGACTTGAAAGAAGTAAAAATGCACTCTTCTGGCCATAAATGATAAAGAATACTGTTAATCGGCCCTGATCTACCTAGCCGAGATAATATTGTTATCCTTATTTTCTCATTGGAAAATAGTCGGTTAACTGTAGACATTTTAATCTCGAGTTCTACCACTCTTTTCAGATTAGCATATAATATGGCTTATCTGAAATTCTGATAATTCAAATGTTTTTTGAGCCCGTTCAATACTTAAATTGTGTCTGTAACAGAATAAATCTCAATTAGTATGAAATATTATG
This sequence comes from Sepiola atlantica, assembly GCA_963556195.1. Lineage (NCBI taxonomy): Eukaryota > Metazoa > Mollusca > Cephalopoda > Sepiida > Sepiolidae > Sepiola > Sepiola atlantica. The sequence goes on from OY744517.1 coordinate 95,924,138, forward strand.
TTGAAAATGTTTACTGTTGCTTCTAAGGCCCGGAGTGCAGGCCGTCGGCGAAGGAAGCCAACCCTTTTAAGATGTGTCAATTATTTTTGCAGAGTGTCTATTTACTTCTTTACTGTTTAGTTGAACACAATTTGCTATATTTAACTATTGCCGAGAGAAAATGCTACTTAATACTTTTCGCTAGAAAATGTCTACAACAGACCGAGGACAGTTTTAACTCGGCATAACCGATTCGATAGTTCGCAATTGTATAAATTAGGAAAAAATCACTCATCTCTTAGCGGATTCGATCTCACAATTAAATAATAAATATCATTACTGCGAATCACTTTTATAATAACTTGCGTCAGAAAAAATCACAAAACTAGAAATATTTTGTTAATTGAAACTAGAATGGTTTTTATCTTTGTATGTCTATTTTGCCATCTATTGTTCTTATCAGAAAACATACACAAATATATATTTAAGTTGACAACGTTTAAAAGAGCAACTCTTATAAAAAAAACTTTGATGAAGATCATAAACAAGTGGCTGAGATAGTAGAATTTGAACGGAGCCAATTTGACTGAGATTGCAGACTCTTAAAAGGATCAGACACTTGACCAAAGGAAATAAGACGATGAAATGGATGTTTGCAATTTTCGTTTCATATCGTAGTTCTGCATAAGGTGAAACACTGACATACGTGACATTGTTGATATAATTCGCTACTCGCACTTTCCATTGGGTCTACTCCCTAGTTATTAATGTACAACAGTCTTTGGTTTATCACTGTTGATTTCGGATATCATATGGGATTGTTTCGGTAGCCATTATTTTTGAAATAACCCCACAGATACAAAACTGAGGATTTAGTTCCGTTGCAACTCTAGCCCAGGAGCGGGCAACCTCCAGCCCGCGGGCCACATCCGGCCCGCACAGGCTTAGTGTCCGGCCCGCCACCGTGCTATGCTTTATTATTGCAATCCGGCCTGCGGACCCTCTAGTAAAACTCATATCATTTTGTGACATAGACGTAAAAGTAGGTTTCAATTAAGATTTACAGTGGGATAAAAATGTATAAATATCAGCGAGCGATGATGCATGTATATTTCATTTTTCTTTAACTATTAATTTCAAATCCTTGGCCTGAGATAAAAAAAAATAGAAAAAGAGAAAGAGAGAGGCAAATGATTCCAAAATGACTCTTCTTCGGCGCCTTTTATAACATTGCATGCAGAAGTCTCCTGAGAAAAAATATCAGATTTGTAGAGTGTTCAATGCACTTTTTCAACAATTTATTCATGTAAACAAAATATAGTAATTCTGAGATTTCGTTTTTCACTCCGGCCCGCGATCTCCTTCTGAAAGTTTCATGTGGCCCTCACTCTGAAAAGGTTACACGCCCCTGATCTAGCCCATTTAAGAACACTTTCTTACTGATAAGAGGATAATCAAGGTGTTCCCGCATATTAAACGGAATCAAGACAATTTGGTTTAACATTCATGGCAAAATCCTGGTGGACAAGTCAGGCATAGACAGCATTTGATTTCTATAAATTTGCTTTGTGAATATTATTAACTATTAAAGTTTAATAAGAATGCAGTATATTTTGAATGTCAATTGATCAACCTAATTCAACAAACAATCAGTTTGGGGAGTTTAACGCAGATAACAGAGTTTACGAATGATAACTGTTTGAGCATTTAGTTGTTGTTCAGCAATCTAACAAATCTAACTATAGTATACATCTAAAAAAGTGTGAGAGAGAAGTACACACTCCCTTCATTTCCAATTATGAATAAAAAACTGACCCCCTTACTACAATCCGTATTGTTAGGACGTACTGCATACACAATTATAATTTGGTAAGTATGTCAATCGATAAGCAATACACATATAAACACGCATATATTAATACTAGTATATATATATATATATATATATATATATATATATATATATATATATATAATAAGTGGTTATGAAACATGATTTACCATAAACTTGTGAGGCCCAAAGTTGAAATCGTTTTATCAGTAACAATTATATCACTTAAAGTCAAAATAGTCCTGTGATTTCTTCTTCTTGAGAATATGCTTTTTATCTAACCAGAGCAGAATTATGATAGTTTTGCTCTAGTCGGAACATATATGCATTTGTGGTTCAAAACATGTGTGTATAAATATACAATTATACTAACGCTTAATGTACACAGTTCCACTTCAATTCCTCCTTCGGCCCACGGAAGTATTTTTAATATGGCCGGAAGTCTCAATATTAATTCCGAATAAGCGCGCTCCACCTATGATTTGAACTCAACATCTCACTATTGGATTTACTTCATTTTTGAACTCTTTTCTATGCTGCCTTCACGAACACCCTCCTTTTCCATCTGTAAATCTCCTTTCATTGGACACCTCATCAACAGACAATTACCAACTGGACTTTCCCCATATCTTTTTTACACGAACTTTTTTTCACTCTCCATTACTTAATATATTTTTCAAATTTTGAATGTTGGCTTTTCCACCGCCAACTTATCTATCTATGTAATTTCTCTGATGATAAGATTTTGATCTTTGAATAGCCTTGGCTTAAGGAAAGAATAATAAACATAATTTTATTACCGAGTATACCTTGCATTGAACAATCGAAATTGAAATAAATGTGTCATTCGTACATGTTTATTCCTCTTATTTCATCTATATATATATATATATATATATATATATATATATATATATATATAGATAGATAGATAGATAGAGAGAGAGAGAGAGAAAGAGAGAGAGTTAGCGAGGGAGATAGATAGAGGGGGAGTAGGAGAGAAGCATGGGATGAAAGAGAGGAGTAATGTATCATGCTGCTATATTATTTGTTGATGTTAATGTTTGCCCGAATAATAAAACTAAAACAATTATTCATATAGTACACGATCTGTACGAGTCTTTTACATTGTGTTATTCTGTGTTTATTGAAAAGCCTCTAACTCTAATAAAATGATTCGATTAGTGATATTTCAACAACTTAATAAAAAAGAATAATAAATAATCTACTTTCGGAAATAAATTCCTTATATTAAAACATATGAAAACATTATTGTATTTCGCTCACTTAATGCAGTAATGGCAATTCGCTAGTATAGCCATACCTAAAAACATACAATAAGTTTTGCTTAGGAGATGAGTTATTTGTCCAATTTCAGCTTTCTTTGGATGTTGTAAGGCGGTCTAAAACATCAACAATATAAGGTGGTCTAAAACATAAACAGTATAAGGCGGTCTAAAACATCAACAGTATAAGGTGGTCTAAAACATCAGCAGTATAAGGTGGTCTAAAACATCAGCAGTATAAGGTGGTCTAAAACATCAGCAGTATAAGGTGGTCTAAAACATCAGCAGTATAAGGTGGTCTAAAACATCAGCAGTATAAGGTGGTTTCTCTACTGAAAATCAGGTTCCGATCTTGTACGAGTCTGATTATTAACTTTATTATATTTCTTGTTTATCCCCAGTTCCGCGGATTGAATGAAGGATTTACTTTGTTATATTACTCGCGAAAACATAACATATGAATAATAAAACAGAAAATATATGTTATTTTCGGAAATAAATCCCAATATATATATATATATATATATATATATATATATATATATATATATATATATATATATATATATATATATGGGTAGATAAAAAAATAAAACAATCCAACGGGATGAAATTAAAGAAAAAACAGTAGAGGACCCATAAGCTCAACGTTTCGCTCGATGTGATGTTGGCTTTTTCAAGAGCGGATGAAAAGTGTGCTTAAAATGATAAAAGACGGGAAGGTCATATAATTGGGGAATATATATAGTGGTAGCGTTTGAATGGAGGGAAATATATGCAAATATGTAAAGTGTCAGAAACAAGTGTGCAAAATGTCACCATATAATTATACATACATATATATTAAAACATTTGTTTATATATATTCACCAATTATATGACCTTAGCGTATTTTATCATTTGTAGCACACTTTTCATCCGCTCTTGAAAAAGCCCACATCACATCGGGCGAAACGTTGCGCTTATGGGTATTCCACTGTTCCATTTCTAATTTCTTATATATATATATATATATATATATATATATATATATATATATATATATATATATAAAGAGAGAGAGAGAGAGGGAGAAAGAGAGAGAGAGAGAGAGGGGGAAGGATATATATATATATATATATGAGAGAGAGAGAGAGAGAGGAAAGGATATATATATATATATATATATATATATATATATATATATATATATATATATATATATATATATATATATATATAGTCTCGGAAGTTCTTTTAACCTAAAAAACTGAAAAAAGAAATTTCTCTTTGGAAGATTTTAGTCTAGTAAGTCAATCAATCTACTGCAATCACTATTTTAGTTAACTTCCAAGAATTTACTCTAATATAAATATATTTTTATATATGTTTTTTTATATAAGGGATCGTCAGTTGTTTACCATGAAAACTGTTTCGAGATTTTAAAAACAAAACAGTATTTCTTTATCATGGCATCCCAGCAGTGTTGATCAGATACCACCTCCCTATTTAATAATTATTTTTTAATTTAAAAAGTTTACAAATATTTGATTTAGTTTTGCCTCCAGATTTGTTTTTCTAAAGTTTTAAAATATAGTTTCTCCTTACCTGTGTTGTTCCATTCAAAGTGATCATTTGCTATTTCATAGAACATCTATTTTATAGAGTTAGATGATTCCATTATAATAACCACCCTTTTTTCCCCTTGGTTATTTTCTTTGTCTACACATGTTTTAAAATTAAAAATATATATTTATAAAAATATTTCATATATATATATATATATATATATATATATATATATATATATATATATATACATTTATTTATTTATTTCATCATGAACTATTTACATATGTTATACATTTTTATAGTAGAGTTTTGGATTTTTTTTATCAATTTTTTTTTATTTATTTCATATAATTTAAAAGCGTCAGGATAGCGTGTTATTGCCTTATTTAATTGTCTAAATATTTTATTTTTATCTCCACCTTGTTTAAGCATTCTTATTACTAATGAAGTGACTGGAGGTATAAAATCCATTAACCTTAAAGTAACGCGGGCTATTCTTAGAAATTCGGACATTATACTCCCATAAAATATATACATAGGACAGGTACTACTTTTATGTGGCATACGAACGATATGAAAGGGAAAAGAATTTCTTTTATCAAACATTTTATAAATAAATCTACCATCCTCAATTTTTATATCTAAATCTAGAAAGGTAGCATGTATTCCTGTATGTTCACAATTTAATTTTAATTCCCTAGGATATATTAAATGTTTTGTATTTTCAAACTCCTCTCTATCATTTATACAGACCAGGTCATCAATAAACCTCCTGCAAGCGTGGTAACTATACGTTCTAGATATATCATTTTTTATTAATGATGACATATATATGTATTCATATCTATGTAAATAGAGATTTGCCCAAAAGGGGGCAGGGTCCAAACCCATAGGAATACCTATTGTTTGTATTAGTGTTTTATTTCCTATTTTAAAATAACTTTCTTTAATCAGGTAACTTATAAGTATTTTAAGGCCATTAGTTTTACTGTTTTTAGTCTTACACCAAAAGGGTTTAGATTTTGAAAAATCTATGTATTTACCTTTACCTCCGGCAAAAGCTAAATCTATAATGTTACCTAATTCTTTAATTAGTTCATTATGTGGTATTTTCGTATATAAGGTACTAAAATCATATGTAGAAATTGATTTTCCCTTTTTACGGGAATTTATATGATCTAGTTTTTCTTTTATTGGATATGAATTATTTACTACCCAAAATAGATTTGTATTACTATAAAACTTTCTTTTATTATGAAAATTATTTATCTGATTAATTATTAATTTAAACACATTTGATATAGCCTTACTCAAGGGTTTAGTAATACACATTTTGGAGGCAACAATAAAACGGGCCCCAACTGGTTTTGTATGCATTTTAGGTATCCAATACATACATGGAAATTTATTATTTTACTCATCTAATCTTAGTCCTAATTTTTCACAAATAATGGTGTTATTTAGAATAATACTTTTATTTTTACAATTACTTACTTTATAAGTATCTGATTCTATACCTATAATTCCTACTTCTAAAAATAAGCGTTGTGTGTAATATTTTTTACATATAAAAGCTATATTATTTGCTGCCTTATCCATAGGAACTATTACACATTTATTTTGAAGTATTTGAAGGTCCATAATTATTTGTGAATTTCTAAGGAGAGGATTCGTCTTTTTAGGATGTTTAAATATTTTTAAACGTTCGACCTTTTTATTTACGAATCTGAGTATATTATTTTTCCATGTGTCAAATGTGGAATGTAATATTTTGTGCTTTTTTGCCATGGATACACTAAAGGTTTCTAATGCTTTATTTATTTCTTTTATACATTTAGTATAATTTAAACATTTAGGTTCTCTGTAGTGTGGACCTTTTGTAAGAAGCTTACTCAACTTAGGATTTTTTACTATCGCTAAATTACCGGTAATTACATGCCCTATATCATTATTACACAAAGGGGAGGACTTACATTCGCATTCTGGAATATTTTCATCCTTATAATCATTTGTATTTATATTTTCTACTGTTTTTTTATAATTGAAAATTTTATTTCGTATGGTTTGCCCAAGTTTATATGTTACTATTGGATTTTGTCCGTCCATTTTAAGTTCAGTGGGTAGTAATTGTAGGATTTCTGGATTATTTAATATTTTTGGCAGATTTATATCATCTAATCCTTTATTTTCATACAGAACTCCACAAACATTTCTAGGTTTATTTTTTTTATATACAACAGGTGGTTTATATAGTTTAGTATCGATTATATCCATTATATATTCATACCATTGAGTTAGTTTTTCTTTTTTGTACATCCTATTCGGTTATAGTAATATTTTAGATGCAATATTCTTCTGTACCTTCTTTTTTTATTGATTTAGAAGTTTTCTAATGTAATTGAAAGAATATTATTAATAATACTATCTTTAGTTTTTTCAAAGAATTCCTCGCATGAAATGGCAGATTCGTTGCTGTTTCCATTTACATATGACCTATCTCTAGTACCGTAGCGAGGTAAAGCTGGATATAATCGCCCTACATTTTCTAATTCATCGTGAAAGTTATTTTTCTTTACTTTACTATTTAGACCATAAGGATAAATTACTCGTAATTTCTTAATTGTTTCATCTTCTTTATTTTGACGTATATTTAGTATATTGTTATCTACTTCTCCAAAACTATTATATCCATTATTTTTATATATTCTTCTGTGACCAAAACGGTTCTCAAGATTTTGATTTAAAAATATAATTGATAGGGTGAATAACATGTATGTTATTGGAATGTAGCATGATATTGTTTATGTATATATGCTCTGTTGTTATATGTCTAAACTTGGGCGATAAAAATAGAAAGTATATGAAAAAATATATATTTTACAACATCCTCCTCTATATCGATCTCTCTCGATATATATATATATATATATATGTATATATATATATATATATATATATATATATATATATATATATATATATATATATATATATATATATATATAATACTAATTGATAAATGTTGTTTAAGATAAAAGTATGCCTATCGTGTATTAATATTTAGGCATGGCTAAGTCCAAATAATAAAGAATTAGCATATTCAGTGTTTCCAGGGATTTATATTTAGGTAGCCTTTATGAGCGTCAAGCTCGAGATAACACATTTCACTATTAAGAAAGTGGGTTATTAATTAATATTTATTCGCTCAGGTAAATTAGTACATTCTTACATCAGTCTTAATTATTACTTATGGTAAGCATGTCTATTTAATATTTTCATATATATATATATATATATATATATATATATATATATATATATGTATATATATATATATATATATATATACACATGTCGATGAGTGCGTGTGCATGATTGTCATAGAACAAATAGTAAACATCATATATGAAATCTGAAACTGTTTTATTATGTAAAATTTGAAAGTAAATACAATGGAATATATATATATATATATATATTAATGAAATTTAAATAACAGACATAATATATTCCGCAGAAGATAACAGAACTAGTCACGAATGCCTAAGTCTCCTCGGAAGAGATCTATAGGGATCGAACCTCCCAAAATACTTCTAATATATCCTGTTTTTATTAGATTTATACCATATCTATTACATCGTCGGAGAAGAGAATGTGATCCCGAATCTCTAGGTTTATGTCTATTACCCAAATCTTTATGAGAACTTTTCCTAAGGAATTAATTTCTGTACAAATACGTATATTTGATCTCAATGAAATTTAAACCTAAACGTATAAGACACTATCAGCTAGTTTTCCAACATACTATTATGGGGCGAAAAGGAGAATCGGCAATAACAAGAAAGCAGTATGGTGTTATGAGTATAGTGAAAAAGGACAATACTCCCTACTTACTCAAGTGCATCGAAAGCGTTGTAATACTTCTTTCCTCCCTATCTAATGTAAACTAAAGACGTGGATCGTATTTCTTAAGCAACCATCTGGAAACACTCACTGAAATAATGCAATATATCTCGCCACTGCACTACAGACTCTCATCGCGGTTTAAGTAGCTATTCGTTTTCACTGCTTTTCATCTATGTTTTTGTTTATTTGCCTTTTCTTTTCATTTTTCTTTTTTTTCTCCCCTTTTCCCCATTTTAACGTCTTTATCGCAGGCGCTAGCATAATTTCGTAATTCTTTTTTTTCAAATAGTTAAACAAGTGCCAGAAACATTCCGCTGTGCGCCTTTCTTTTTTCTTGTTTCCTATGTATTGCTGTCATTCAATAAATTTAAAAATTTCGACTTATTCTGAAGAATATTGGTTGATGTGAACGAACCCAATAGAATCTCTCGTTTTTTGATGATTTTATTTATGTCTGTTTTCACATGTACTGTCTTCACACAATTTGATTTAATGATATATTTTGCAGTTTATCCCTACCCCACATAATAATAATAATAATAATAATAATAATAATAATAATAATAATAATCCAGGTAAAACATCTACACGGTAGTACTCCAATAAATTTCAACCGGGTTTATAAAAAAGTGCTCAATATCAAATAAAGCTTTTATATATGATTATTTTTATTTATACATACATGTACAGCATTTGCGACACTGGCATGTCGATTTTATCGATCAACAGCTATTATAAACTGAGATCTCATCAGGCAGATCTTTCCAAATATGATCTAAGGTTAAGATCGGATACTAACTCTGCCTGATGAGATCTCAGTTTATAATAGCTGTTGATCGATAACATCGACATGCCAGTGTCGTAAATGTTGTATATGTCTGTGTAAATAAAAATAATCATATATATATATATATATATATATATATATATATATATATATATATTAATATATATATATATATATATATATATATATATATTTATATATATTATACAGATAATTAGCCATAACTCTTTGTATAAGTGTATTCATTATATATGCTGTGTCGTAATACGTTATGCCTTCTTGATAAAAGTTTTTAAAAATGTTTTACATCAGATATAGCATCAATTATGAACAAGGAAATATAATTTACTCGAGTTATACAACACAATCGTATCTAAACTCATTCATCTCTAACATTATCTCCGGTGTAAACACATCATTTAACTGGGAGTTAATATCAGATGAACGTATGTAATATAAAAGGAATCTTATATCGAATGAATAAAGCATTTTTGCATATAAATATTTCCTCGTTATGATATTACATTCTCTCGAATTATCCTCTCCTTTTCCATCGCCCCCTCTCTCTCTCTCTCTCTCTTTCTCTCTCTCTCTCTATCTCGCTCTCTCTCTCTCTATATATATATATATATATATATATGTGTGTGTGTGTGTGTGTGTATACGCATATATATATATAATTCATAACTATACATGAAGTATATTCGTAAATATGTTGTATATATATATATACATATACATATATATATATATATATATATATATATATATATATATATATATATATACAGTATGCATATATACAGATATGCGTACGTATATGCATTTATATATATATATATATATATATATATATATTCCTCATTCCTCATGTGTTTCGTTGTATTCAAATATCGTGAATTATGAATGTTTTATTTAAGCTACGCTTTTGTGGTGCCTTATCCTGTGTCAGTATATTTCTAAATTGGAAATTCGGCTTCAGCTAATATGATTAATCTTACTAGTTACACAATATCCAATATTCGTTGCGCGTTTTTGTCTTTTCTTAACATTTCATTGTTAACACTTCTGAGTCTCTCTTCCGGCTCCATGTTTATTAGAATAATATGCATATAGTCATATCCAACGCAATGCAAATAGGTGTGTTTATTATGTGGGCATACAGAAAGAAGGAAAATAAATAAACCATCGATATGTGAATTATAGGATTGATCCTAGCTAATAAGTAATATACATATTTTTCAACGTGTGGGATATTGAAAAAAAAAACGAATGCCATATTTTATAATAGTTTCCAAAGAATATATTAATAAATTATGCATTCCATGTCGTGCAGTTATCTATAGGAAATAAATCAAAGAATGTTATACACACGAAAATAAATATCAGATTAACAGAATGTCAACAACATGATGTAAGCAAGCTAAAATTACATGTTAACCGTAACTTTAACCCGAACAATGTATACAATATAATATATAAAGTAATGTCAGAAGTTTCATCTATTACTTTGACTGGAATGGTTCATTAAGCAATAGCTTCATAGCGAATTCTGCTTCGTGTGTACTTCAGTAGCCACACTGAAGAGCTGTGATACAGCGAAACAGTATGTATATGGATGACTATCTAAAGCTCCCTTCATGGGTAAAGCTTATTTGTAAGGATATCGCCATCTGTCATTAGCTTTAAGGCTAAGCGCAGTGGGGAAAACTAATTGGAGCTCACGGCAGTTGACAATGTTTACATTGAAACTCACTTATATCCAGTCAGTGTCGTATGATAGCGCAGGGGTGGGGGTAAAAACTGTCAGCTCGACGGTTGAGTTTCAATTCCGGCTTGAGGCACTATATATATATAAGTGTTTTCACAAGAAAAAGGCTTTGTTCTACGTCTAGAGAGTTTTATATTTTTCCTCGCTTAATAATTTCAGAATTAGAAAAGGGATGATTACCCCCGCTTATACTAATAAGTCATTTGTCTACAACAAAAACACCATGAAATAATCCTGGAAGAAATTTAATTGAGGGGTAATTTTCTGTATTACACCACCTCTCCGTGCAGTCTACATCAATCATTCCCACTACCAACAATTACTTGGTTAATAATAACAAACTTTCTGAAGTTATGTTTTCAGACTTTAATTGAAAAAACACGTATCTATAATCGTCATTCTCATGATATATTTCGAATTAGAATTAGAAAAACTCGCCTACAATACTTTTTTTTTTAATTCAAAGCTTATATCACTTACGCATATATTTCAATCTTCATACCCAAGCATGTGTTAGTGGGACCATGCCCTACTTTGTAAGGAACGGTGAAGGATCGTAGTAGCATTTAACAACATTGAGCTAGAAAATGACAATTCGTACGAAAATACAAATGTGCGTGTTTAATTATAATATAATACGAACCTAACATTCACTTTGATTCATACATTTTTAAAAATGTTTATTTAATTAATATTTTAATTATTATTCAAATCAATAACCGTTTTATTTTCCGACTATATTCGCTACCTCGTCTGATGTCACGCTAATCTTATGTATGTAGGAAGAGACGAAGTTGCTCTAGATTTAATGAAGACCATTATGTACTTGTTTACTATGCTCAAAACACCGTATTACTTTCTTTGTTTTTACTACATACCTACAACCGTTTCGCATCCTTATATATTCATAAGAAGCTAAGCTTTTGGACAACTCTGTGAATTAGTTTCTTATACATTTGCTTCAAATTTAAGTTTAAACAGATTTTGTCAATACGGGTTACTTAGAAGTAGGATCGTGTCGATTTTTGCACAACGAGTGGTAACGTAGAGGTTCAATACAACTTATATGGTTAGGTCCCCATAGTTCCATTGGCTTAGGATGATTAGCTTATAGATTCGGGAACACTTACATTGCACATGAGAATACACATTTCGAATTTATGTAGATTCTCTAACTTTTCTTTCTATAGGAAACACACAAAGCCACATGCATACGGACATTTAGTCTCATATATATATATATATATATATATATATATATATATATATATATAAATATATATATATATATATATATAAATATATATATATATATATATATATATATATATTAATACAGGTTTCATTAAAATCCACGGAGTTCTGCTTTCTTGAGATTTTCTTGGTTAGTCGTTCGACTCATCGAGCGATTTTACGATCGTGTGGTAGTAGCTGGTGCAGTATAGCACCCATCGTTATGGTTTGGTTCAAATCTCGAGCGCTTTCGGGCGTCTCGTCCATCTTCAGGAGGTTGATTTTAGCTAATATGGATCTTTTCGGAAAAATTAATATTATATATATATATATATATATATATATATATATATATATATATATATATATATATATATATAATATTACATTTTCCGAGAAGTTCAGATCTATATAGACATCTACAATGCAGACACACGCACAAACGAACGAAGATGTATTCATCCTAAACGGGTTAGACCGATTTACCCCGAAAGATGTAATTTCTTAAATAAATATCTATACAACAACCCGTTTCCAGTTGCATGTATATCCCGGTATGGGGAAATGACGACATTACGCTTTTGCAGTTCTTGCAGAGAGATGTCGATGTCCTCTTACATACAGCGTCTGATATTCCTAAATGGTCACCCATCTGGTACTTACCAGGCTCAACGTTGCTTAACTTCGGTGATCTAATGAGAACCGGTGTGTCAACCTGAATATGCCGTATGCTCTCACACGCACACCCACACATGCACACATCAACACACACGCGCACACACACACACACATATATATATATATATAAGCACACACACATGTACATATATATATATATATAATATAAGCGCACACACTAGTACACGCACACACACACACACATATATATATATATATATATATATATATATATATATATATATAAACTTTAAATTTAGATAAATATAAAAATAGTAATAACTATAAGATCATATGTGTGGTTTAGTGTTACACTAAAAATAATTAACGATCACACTGCCCATATGATCGATGTTAATTATGGATTTTCGAAATCCGAAAACTGCTTATGACTTGTTAATCTGTTGTTTTTGTGGTTCTTCTTAGCTAATTGCTTTTCTAGTACACGCATAACACCCTAAATAGAAAACACGAAAAATTACTTTTTGGCTAAAAAAAAGGTTTCATCCTCCATATTTATGCGACCACATGAAAAACAGGAGTCTGTTGTTACTCAATAGCTTATTACTTAAGGTATTTTGTAATTAGACGACAGTCTGATTTTTAAAAAGATGATGTTAAATGTTCTTATTCCCTGTGTCATCTTGCATCATCTCGCAGAGTCGACAGACTTTTATTTTGTCCCTCAAGAGCCTTCGTACGGTGCACTCGGACAATTTTAATGCTCCGGTGAAACAGATTGAGCCAACGCTTTTTTGGCCGTTCTCTTGGACGCCGGTCCTCAACTGTCAGCTCGTATGTCACTTTGGCAATGATGTCGTGAGCTCGTAGTACATGATTGTATTATATCAGTCGAGATTTACGGAGCTTGTCGGCGATTGGTGCCGCCCGATATCCAACGCTGCATTCTCGTCTCCATGAAACTGAAAGAGTTCTCCAGCTACTTTATGGCTGGCCAACATTCAGCACCATAACTTAGATATACATCTTGGATTTCAGCCGGTCACTCATCTTCTTATCACACATCACTAGAGTTATGATCTCGCTTCAGTCAGGCTGTATTCATGTGCTATGACCCCCGGCATTCAGGCTTGTTTCATATTTGACCCGAGATACTGAACCACATCCGTTCGGAGAAGTTCGGTATAGTGGACGGTAATGGAAACCTGCACCGTTTCATAAGTTGTGAAATATTCGGGTTTTTATGTTGAGTCGTAGACAGAATTATGAAAGGCGATCGCTCTATGTCTGCACCGGATGCTGGAGATCGTTTTTGTTTGTTGCACCGGGCATGGCCTTGTCTGCATAGAGAAGTGTTCAAAGTGGTTCCTGTTGCAGATCTAGAGTTATTGTGTTCATGTCCACCATGAGAAATATAGGTTACAAGACTCTAAATGTTTGTGAACACCGACAGTAATACAAAACTCATCTGAAAGTAAAACGGTATTAAATAATAAATTGTACTTACATTAATGCTGAAATGTCTAAATAAAAAACACATGTATAAATATAAAATAAATGAAGCATAGATTAAAGAAAGAAAACCTCACGAATTAACGAATGCAATCGTCTTTAGATATCCAGATTGGTGTTCTTATATTAATAAAAATGATCCTTGGATTTTCTGTGTCATTTTAGTTCAAATTTTTCTACAATTTCAAGCGAATATTTTCGTTTTTCTTTAAAGAAATCTTGTTGATTCTATGTATCAAAGCATCAGAGTTTAATGCATAATCTGTCGGATTTAGAAGACTAAAATTAAATGATGGAATAAGGGTATAGTAGACAGAGCGATCTACGATAACATTCACTAAAAATTTATACTTGAAATATTTCTTTCAAAAAAACTTCAATGAGAAAAATTTCAATTATATTTTCCAAAGAAAAAAATAGAGGTGAGAAAAATATTTTAAAACTTAAAAAGGCTTTTAAAACTAACTTTAATTAAATTTGAAAAGAAAATAGTCATTGTTTTGTAACATGCCTTTAAAACAAAACATGTTTAGAAGGATATTAACACAACTAAAACGTATTTAATATGACATTTTTTAAACATTTAATATTCAAAATAAATAAATTAATTAAAAATTAAAATATAAAAGAATATGTTATATTTGGAAATATTTCTTTAAAGACAAATACATGTTTGGGAAAAATGAAGAATCCTTGAAAAATTTCTATGTGGCTGAAAGCTGAACGTGCTTCAACGAAGAAAGATCGAGAAGCCGACAGAAATAATGTTATTTGGTTGGACGCGTGGGTTAATAATTCCCGCAAGGCGAGCAGTAGAGAAAAGCGAAGACATGAATCAGATGCAATGGGCAATATAAAAAGCTCAATAGAAAAGGGATAATGACATTTGAGAGAAAAAGAAAATGGTCGATTAAGTGAGGGAATAGGAGATGATTAACCTTAACGTAGTTGCAATGTCGTCTGTATAACTCAGGGATTACCGTCAAAATAATAGAAAAACGACCACATTAAATTTGTTCTACAATGAGCAGCCATTCGGAAGAACAGGAGCCACTATCTCATCCAATTAACTGTACACCTTTGAATGGCCTTGTGTCAACCTCAGCAGAATATCGAATGCTTTGGGCAAAGTGAAATTGTACAAATTATGGTTGATGACCAAACAAGTGATTTTCAGGGGGGTAATCAACATGCTTTATCGGAGAAATGTCTAAGGTTTAGAACAGGGGCGGGCAAACTTTTTCAGAGTAAGGGCCAGATGAAACTTTTGGAGGGAGATCGCGGGCCGGAGTGAAAAACGAAATCTCAGAATCACTATATTTTGTTTACATGAATAAATTGTTGAAAAATTGCATGTAACACTCTACAAATCTGATATTTTTTTCTCAGAAGACTTCTGTATGTGATGTTATAAAAGGCGCAAACGAAGAGCCATTTTGGAATCATGAAAAAATAATGACGAGGGAAGTAGCAAGTTGATCCAGCATTCGTTTTGACACACTTCACATAGGTTCTCTATTTTATGGCCTTTCCTCGTCTCTCGTTTCCTCTTTGCCCTTCGCGTTCTCTTTTTCTATTTTTTTAATCTCAGGCCAATGATTTGAAATTAATAATTAAAGAAAAATGAAATATACATGCATAATCGCTTGCTGATATTTATACATTTTCACCTCACTGTAAATCTTAATCGAAAACTACTTTTCCGTCTATGTCACAAAATGATATGAGTTTCACTGGCAGGTCCGCGGGCCGGATTGCAATAATAAAGCATAGCAGGGTGGCGGGCCGGACGCTAAGCCTTCGCGGGTCGGATGTGGCCCGCGGGCCAGAGGTTGCCCGCCCCTGGTTTAGAAAATGATCAATGTACACTAGAAACGTTGCTAGTCTATCTCTCCCCTCTCTCTCTCTCACTCTATCTCTTTACTCTATCGTTATTTCCAATGGCATGTACTCAGGTAGGCTCTAATCTCTGATTCTCTATGGTAAGACATTCACAACAAGTACTCGTCTAATTACCACAACGGAAAATCTATTTTATTTTCCTCTTCCGTGTGCTTAGCGTCGTCAAGTATTTGCATGAAAAAAAAACTTGTTTACAATCACATCCTCTTTCTGAAACACGTTTCCGCTGAATTGCTTCCCTGCATATTACAACATAGTCGTTTCCAAATCCAAGGCAACAAATACCTTCCGTAAAACGCTACATTTGTAATAAATCGTACTTCAAAGCATTGATATATCCTTATGATTCGACTGACCATAATTTCATTTCATTAACCATTGCACTCTAGTGGCCATTGCCCTCAATAAAGGATGATAAAAAAGAAATACGGCCAGACGATTGAAAGAAGATTAGAGAGGGCCGAAGTGCCGACGGCTTTAGCGAGTTCTAATGATGGAGGAGCTAGTGCGATTATTCTCTATTTCACTCGACTACTATTTCCATTAAGAACTGTATATCAAATTAAAATAAACTCAACTCTTATTCCGAATCAACAAACACGTGTTGTCACTTACCTTAAAGTTACAACTAAAAATAATCCCAAACCCGAGGAGTGGAATTAACGATAAAATGATAAGAAATACTAATCAACATTTCCTACCGATATTCCTCATTTATTTACAAGTTACACATGAAATGCGTACATGTAAAACGTAATAGCGATCTACATTCTGACAGTTTTTTTTCAAAATAGTCTTTCTCTTTGTATAGTAGTGGTCACACATTGATTAAGATACTAGCATACCCTAATTTCATGTGGTTTACTTTGTGAAAATTAATACAACCATTATAGATTAATTATAAATCTTCGTCAGTTTTTTCATGTACTGAAACAAGTTATCAGCTTGGGTCGGAGAAGCATGTTAAGCAGTTTTCTAGTTTCGAAATATATATAGTTATTGGAATCAAGATATGAAGAGTTCGAATGCCAAACGCGATACACGCCATTTTGAAAATCACGAAATTGTCCCTACAGAAAGTGGTGCATTTCAACACATTGCAATACCCCAACAATATGTGTTACTGAATATGATATCGAAGTAATTTATTTTTTATTTCAATTAAAATCAGCTTTCATTCGAAGTCTAGATCTAATATATTCGTTTTTATTGTTTAATGTATCAATTAAAATGAATTTGATTTATAGCGTTTTGCGTTCGAACTCTTCATATACATACTGCTAGCTAACTAGCTATATATATATATATATATATATATATATATATATATATATATATATATATATATATATATACACATATATATATATATATATATATATATATATATAGAGAGAGAGAGAGAGAGAGAGAGAGATAGATATATAGATATATAGATAAATAGATAGAATGATATGTATATCCTCATAGTGCAACATGCGTAATAAAAATGAATAAAATATTATAATGGAAAAGAAAATACAAATAAATGCAAATGATAACGCGAGAGGTGTAAACTTAGCAGCCAATGAGGGCCATTATTTAAAGAAATATATTAGCACTATTAATAAAATAGAGCCCTTCGTCTATGAAATACAATATAAAACAACGAACACAACACAAAATAGTGTTTGAAGAAAATTATATAAAAAAAATCAAAATGACAACTGCTTTTGGCAAATAAACGTGAATACAACATTTAGATTAAAAACAAATGAAGGTAAAAATAATTTTCCGTTAAAATGAAACATAAAAACTGGATGTGTTTGTGAAATGGCGAGATATAGAAATATATGAATAAATGGGACCGTGATACAGAAATGAAGAGTAGTAGTGTAAAATCGAAAGCAATAGATGTATAGATACATAGATAGATAGTGATTGCTAGGGAGAGAGAGAAGGGGATAGAAAGAGATCGAAATTAAGATATAAGGAATGTAAACATAAATAAAAAGTAGATAAAGAAAATGTAATAGAAAAACTATATGCGGCGGATGAATAAGAATTAATAAAAGGTTGAAAATTGCAGAAAATAAATCAGAACAGAACGTAAGAAGCTATAGAATGGCGTTTAGAAAAATGTTATAAAGATGAAAAAAATATTTAGGAGGACAATTGCAAGAGAAAACACGAAATATATGATGGAGGTTTCAGAAAGTAAGAAAAGTGAAAAATATGAGAAGAAAAAGAAGAAGAAAATAATAATAATAATAATAATAATAATAAGAAGAAGAAGAAGAAGAAGAAGAAGAAGAAGAAAGTGAAGAAGAAGAAGAAGAAGAAGTAGGAGAAGATGACAAATGATGATAATAATAATAATAATAATAATAATAATAATAATAATAAGAAGAAGAAGAAGAAGAAGAAGAAGAAGAAGACAACGATGCTGAAAAGATGAAGAGTAACGGCGAGTAAACAGATGATGAAAAGAACTATAAGGAAGGGGGATGGGAGGTAATGGTGAGATAATGGTAAAGATGGAGACGATACTGGTGCAAAAAGAAGGCGTGAGTGAACAAGGAAAAAATAATAGAAATCATAATCATATTATTAAGAACACCAACAAAAAATAAAAAGGGCACGACAAGAAAAAATTTGTAAAACACAAAAGCATTTCACAGGGAAACATTAAAAATACACAAAATAATTGTTAAACAAAAATAGCAGCAACAGCAGCAGCAATAGCAGTAGTAGTAGTAGTAGTAGTAGTAGTAGTAGTAGTCGTTGTAGCGGTAATAAGTAGAACAAGTCAAATACACGGATGGTGATTATATTACTTTTAATAGTATCTAAACAATCGTGACAGGGTGAGTCAACGTTGGTACATTGTACGAATTTTACATAAGATGAAAAGGAAAAGTAAAATATTAGAGAAGTTCGATGATATCAATGTGTAAAACAACTGTAGCAGAAGCAATATCTCCACACGACCAATGTTCAAAAGGTCAAAAGTAAGAAAACATTCTAGTGTCAAAATAAAGGCTCTCTTTCTGTCTCTTCCTCTTTTTAGTCTGATTATATACATCATTCCATTTTTATCAACACTTATCTTATCATTCTGTCTTTATTGACGTTATTTGCCCGTCTTTTCACCATCTAGAGCATTTATGTACAAATTAAAGAACTTTAGAATATGTTGGGATGCCATAGTAGACCATCCTCTTCTCACCCACTCACTATATATACACTATTCATCTTCCCCCTAACTCCTTTGACTGTCTTTCTTCTTTCTTTTTCTCTCTCCCTCTCTTATTTTATTTCATCTCTCTTCCCCACTTTCTTTTTTTTTTACTAATAAAACACCACTTATCAAGGCAAAAGCGACGTGAGGATGGTGGTTGATGAGTTGGATAGAATATTCTGAGAAGATTAAAAAACAGTATTTAATTATTTGCTTCAATCACTGTCTCTAACAACTTCTCTTATTAATTCTCCGACATTGACCTTATTAATCCTGCTATCTAAAACATCTATATACATATTGAGTGTCTAAATCGACAAAAGTATAAAGCGCTAAAAAAACAACATTCACATATTTTTTAGTAGTATAGATAACATAATAATAATAATAATAATAATAATAATAATAATATTGATAATATTGATAATAATAATGATAATAATAATAATAATAATAATAATAATAATAATAATAATAATAATAATAATAATAATAATAATAAGTCTGAGAAGACTTGTTGTCACTCAGACTCCAGGGAATACCACAGGTTGTTGGCAGTGGGTGATCACTGACGATGACCAGTGTGATAACTCCTAGTGAGTAAATAATAATAATAATAAAAGTACGAAGAAAGAAAAGAAGTCAAAGAGGGAAAACCAACAACGACTAAAACAAACAACATAAATATGAATATGAAGAAATTCTAAAAAGAAAACGTCAAGAAAGAATTATTCGAAAACGTTCGTAATAAAAAATACTACTACTACTACAATGATGATAATGATGATCACGATGATGATGATGATGATGATGATGACGAAGAAGAAGAAGCAGAAGAAGAAGAGGTAGAAGAAGAAGAGGTAGAAGAAGAGGTCACAAAAAAAGCTAGACCAACCAGAAACCCCATAACATGAAAAACGTGGAACTAGCCTCGACTGATACACGAAATGATCGTGAGGGTCAACGATAACATACTGCGTAATGATAGCACCGACCAAACCTCCACCGGAAGGGTGTGCGAGTACTGGAATATTACGCAGAGAAGAGCAAATGTCGTTTCTAGCGAGAAATTAATGGTGGAGGCGGTTGCGATGATCAAAACTAATTTGCGAAGGTAAACGAAAGAGAAAGATAATGCTGGAAGTCTGAAGGGACTTGTTTTCACTAAGT
The DNA here is from genome assembly GCA_963556195.1 of Sepiola atlantica. Classification (NCBI taxonomy): domain Eukaryota; kingdom Metazoa; phylum Mollusca; class Cephalopoda; order Sepiida; family Sepiolidae; genus Sepiola; species Sepiola atlantica. The sequence continues at coordinate 95,944,925 of OY744517.1, forward strand.
CTCTAAGCGAACGCCACTTGTTATAGTCAGTGAATAATCATTGATAATGTGTGAATACTTCTTGTGAACAAATCATAATAATAACAATGAGAAGAAGAAGAT
>OY744517.1:95947526-96025026 GCA_963556195.1 Sepiola atlantica
TATACATACATATATATATATATATATATATATATATATATATATATATATATATATATATATATATATGTATATATATATATTCCTATGATAGGATACACTCTATAGGGTTCATGTCAGGACTCTGAGCAGGCCAGTCCATTACATATACTTTTTTATCAGCCAGATAATTCATAACCAGTTTTGCCTTATGACAGTGAGCATTATCCAGCATTAAAACAGGTTTTTCGATACCAGAATCGTGAACACTGGCAGAACATACTGTTCTAAAACATTCCTGTATACAGTGACATTTACTTTAGCATTTAAGCGTACAAGTGGTGATGCACCCTGCCATGATATCATGCCGAAACCCACCACGCTACCTCCACCAAATTTAACAGTTATTTTGATGCAGCTAGGATCCAAACGCCTTTTCTTATTCTTACAAATTGTTTTCCATCACTATCAAACACATTAAATTGCAATTCGTCACTGAAATAAATTTTTTTCCAATTTTCTTCTGACCATATAACATGCTTTTTTTGCGAACGCCAATATAGCTGCTTTGGTTTTTTTTAAAATAATTCGCGGCTGTTTTCGAGGAGATCTTGCAAAAAGACTTATTTCGTGCAACCTTCTGGACACAGTTTGTCGTGAAACATTCGTGACACCTTCTATTTGTTTAGAAATCTTGCCAGCTGTAAGGAAACGGTCTTTTAACACTAGGCGTTGTATAACTCTGTCCTATTTTGCCGTTGTCTTTCTTGGTCTACCAGGTGTCTTTGTGTTACTTAACCTTCCAGTTTCTTTATAGAGTTTGAGAACTCGGCTTACAGCACTTTTTGAACGTTACACACGTTTTCCGATTTCTTCTATTGTACACTATTCTTTTCTTAATTTGACGATTTTTGCTTTGTTGCTTAAAATCAGTTTTATTCATTTTTGACATGATTGATATTGCGTGACTTGCAGCAATGATGATAATTAAAGTTTATAATATTTATTTTCAATCTTTTATACAAAAAGAACCTACTGTTTTTAACTTTAAACAATTATTTTTCCTTAATGCTCTTTAATCTTGGACACTTGAAATATGTAAAATTATAGATAACTTTAATAATATTATTTTAATTCATCTGAAAATCTCGGTAAAAGTTCAACTAAATTATTTACATATGTAGTGAAATTTTCACAAATATTAAAATACAATTTATTTGAGATTAGTAAAATTTAATTGTTGTTCCTTATTTTTGGACGGTACTGTATATTTGCTTAATGTGCTTTTTTTATAGCCTGCGGCTTCACAAAAAAAAACAAAAAAAACAATTGCCATTTTTTGTATGTCGTCGGATCGTGTTACGGTTTTGTGTCTATGTTTTTTTTTTGGTTTTTGTTAACATAGTTCACCCCAAACAACGTAAAGGGCGACTGAGAAAAAAGAAAAGGGGAGAAGGTTTTTTTTTTGGGGGGGGGGGTCAACCTAAATTGGGATCTGCGCAGCGAGATGTCTGTTTACATTAGTTTTAAATTTCTGCATGTCAGTACTGTCGAGGAAACAGGGGGCAGGGAGAGAGTTTTAGAGGCCAGCAGCACGAGGTAAACAGCTATTTGAGTAGAAGGCTCTCCGGCATCTGGGGACTTCCACAGTGAATGAATGAGATTTTGTGTGTTGTCGAGTTAGTCTAGTGGATATAAGTCGAAGGGGCACCAGAGTAGCCAATTCATCAGAGCATAATCCATTGAAGTATTTGTAAAACAAGCACAAGGATGCTACATTGCGGCGATGGGACAGGGACTAGAGATTGGTTGACTGTGAGGGACCTATTAGGTTGGCGACTCTTTTTTGGACCTTGTCAAGGAGGGAGAGACTAGTAGATGATGCACCAGCCCAGATGTGACAACAATACTCCATGCATGGGCGGAGTGTGGCTTTGTAGGGATACAGGATAATGTCAGGTGTGAAAAGTTTACTAGCACGGTAGAGGGAGCCAACCTTCTTTGCGACAGCCTTAGCAATGTCTTCAATATATTTGTTTCAATTCATGTTACCTGTGAAGGTTAGGCCAAGGAGTTGGAATGATGAACTCTCAGGTAGAGTGTTATTTGCCATGACAATCGGTGGTTGGACATATCGATCCCTTACAATTATGTAATACACAAAACCAAATACCTATTGAATCAATTAATGCATGTACGTTGCTTGCTGCTTTTACAGCATATCAACTTGATGCAGCTTACGCAATATCGAAAGAGATACCGACTGGAAATATACATTAATTATTTATGTGTTATACTTTCATGGCATATCAAACCTTTTGATCTATTTTATGTCAAAATAGATTGCGTATTCTAAACAGTGCATTCGATACAATTTTCTATTTTACACATAGCTAGGTGAGCGTTCAGACATTAACGTTGTGTTTCAGAAAGAGTCAAATAAATATAGACCTCCTTTCAGTCTCGGAAGATAATGGATATTCACCGAATGGGTGTCATTGCGAATAGTTAATAGTGAATTTAAGATTGCACAACCTAAAACTGAATTAGCCCTCAACTCGCGTTGTTTGAGTTCAGTAGAAAAAAGTCCAGGACGACTCGAAACAATGACTATATAAGCAGAAAAAGACTAGTGTTATTTCAGAGTTTTCTATCTAAAATATTTTCAAAACCATGGCTCGCGAGTCTAATCAACTCAACTAGTAAATCCGTAGATGGAGAGAGAGAGAAATGTGTCCATACCTTTCCAAAGAGAATTATTGAACGTGATGTAGTAGATTCGACAGAACTCGAAACCGACTCGCTGATCCCACACTTCGCGGCTGTAACTAATATACCACAGCATTTCTTCAAACGATATATACTCTATTTCTCTTATCGAAATCGCTCCAGACAACGCATGAAGCCACTTGATGTAAGGAGCTAAAACATACTATTTAAAGGTCTAATACCAGCCACCGATAAATGTTAGATGGATAGATTGTGATTAGCTGTTTCTATAGTCCTCATAAACAACATACTGATAACTCTTTTTTCTTTCTCCTGATTGATCAATCATGTAGAGTTTAATGTGTTATTTCCTTCAGGGATCGGCTAAACTATTCTCTTGTTGTTTTCTCATTATCCCATAGGGCGAATCTATGGATAATGCAAAGCGTAGATCGTATCGAAGTTTCCTGGACAACAGGAGACGAAGACACTGAATGCTGTGCATCCAACTGTTGATAATACCGGAAGTAAATTGTCGAATATAGCCGGAAAAACAAATACATCAGCCAAGATGATCGGTTGGAAAATGAAGGGAGTGAATCGTTGAAGGATGAAAAAGGTTTTCTTTTGAATGTTTGCTGTGTTATATATTTTTTTAGTTATCTCATCTTAATGTTTGTTTTGAATGGGGAAACGTTAAGCTAGCTTGTCAAATAGAGCATTGCAGCGGAGTCTTCAATTGTCGTGAGGATTGACCTTGCAGTTTTAGTCCTCGTAATCAATTTTGGTTTTTGTTGCTATGCCAATCATTCAAAAAGGGGAGGTATGAAGGTAGTAAAGCTAATCAATGGAATAAGAGAATGGCAGCAAACAAAAACAACATTCACAGATAATAAAAACAATACTAAATCCATTTAAGACAAGCCACGGGAAATATTACAGCAAAAGTAAATTCATTTCGGATATTTTATATATTTTTATCCCGAAACCAAAGGTATACTTCATCTATATAAACACTTAATTTAATAAGGTAAATAAATGCAATTGCTTGTGACACTGTTCTGGAAGATGAAGGTGGTTCAAATTTTAGTACAGGCGATACTAAGCATCATATAATGAATCACTTAGGGTGTCTACCCGAGGTGACGAGATCAAGCCAACCGTGTAGATTAAATACTTCGTTCCGCTAGAAATTCAATACAGATTCTCGAGTTATCCTAATATTTCTGTGTTTGAAAAAACACTCTTCAAGAAGTTCGGATGTTACATTGAAAGAAACGTTGTGAGAATTACATCTAAGATGCGAAACATCGTTCGAATATTAGAAATAATACACATTATCAACCCGTACCTAAAAAGGTTTCTAAACACAGAACGTAATAAAACCAACGAATATTTGTAGAAAAACAGTTAAAAAGAGTGCAAAAGAACAATAAAATAAAACAATTAAAAAAGCAGAAAATATGATAGACTTTTTGTACAGCTATATATATATATATCTATATATCTTTCCAAAACGTAAAAATACTTGGTCAAAATATTAGTCATTGTCTAACTTTGTTTAAAAGTAATGTTAGACTATCCAGCTCAAAAGTTATCGTCATAGACACAGAAAAGGAAAAAGTCACACATGTTACGATAATTTAGGTTCTTTTTATAGTCGAGACTTTTTACGCAACTCATTATATAGCAAATAATTAGTGCTATAAGAAAGACTGTATCTATTTTAAAACATGACGACTTAAAAAATAAAAAGAACAGATGGACTTACTAACCGGTTTCGAACCTCGCCTAACAGAGCAAAATCGAGGTTAGAATTAAGATAAAATATAATGCTATGGCGATTATAGCGAAGGAAAGAGAGAAACAAAGAAAAGAAAAGAATCAAATAGAAATTACACTACGTCCGTGATGTTTTCTCTTTGCTTACAAAGTGAAGGTCGACATGACATAGTGTAAATAGTTTCTAGTATCTTGAGATACAAATAGTGTTACATTCTTAGAATGAAGAATAAGTCAACACTAGAATTAAGATAAAATATAATGCTATGGCGATTATAGCGAAGGAAAGAGAGAAACAAAGAAATGAAAAGAATCAAATAGAAATTACACTAAGTCCGTGATGTTTTCTCTTTGCTTACAAAGTGAAGGTCGGCATGACATAGTGTAAATAGTTTCTAGTATCTTGAGATACAAATAGTGTTACATTCTTAGAATGAAGAATAAGTCAACACTAGAATTAAGATAAAATATAATGCTATGGCGATGATAGCGAAGAAAAGAGAGAAACAAATCAAATAAAATAATTAAATAGAAACTACACTAAGTCCGTGATGATTTTCTCTTTGCTTACAAAGTGAAGGTCGCAATGACATAATGTAAATAGTTTCTAGTATCTTGAAATAAAAATAGCGTTACATTCTTAGAATGAAGAATAAGTCAACACTGGAATTGTAGGAACAGAATTAGTTATTTATGAGATGTTCGTCGATGAATTTTATAATTTAACTTTTATAATTTAGTATTTTACTTGTGTTTTTTTCTTTATCAATTATATAATTTATTGTTGCATCGGGTAATCGCGCAGTCTTTTTAAATCATGAGGTAAAATGTGTTGTCTGTGTTATCTTAATGACAATCGAACATAAGGCAGTGGATAGGAAGCCAATGGGGAGAGAACAAGAAGGAAAATTGAAAGAAAGAAAGAAAGACAGAAAGAAAGAAAAAAGAAAGAAAGAAACATGAATAGAAATTCATCAAGAAAAAAGAAGTTAAACAATACAATGCCTCAGGAGGCCGAAAGGAAATCATAAAAAAGGGTGTGCTGCAGCGAAGGGTAGAATATAGAATGCATTATAAATCAATTAAAAGGAAAGAAAAATAAAAGGACCATAAGAGACAATTAATATTTGAAAAAAAGAAATACAAATTTTACCCATTTGCAAAAAAAGAAATGAAAAACAGTAATAAAACTAATGAATGAAATAAAGTAAATCAATAAAGCAAGATGCAATTCGTTTCGTTTTGCTCCTGAATCGGAAATTCGTTGTTCGTAGAATTCCAAGAATGCCGATTTTTTCTACATGTTCTTTCGACAAATATCATTTTATTTTCTGCTTCAAATGGATGTTTGTTGCACCATTTAGCTACTTCACATATTACGGCTTTGACTTATAGTCCTTAAATGGGCAGTAATCTCTAATGTAACACGTCATATTTCTGGTTTACTATCACTCGTCTATCTATCTATCTATCTATCTATCTATCTATCTATCTATGTATTTATTTATTTATCTATCAATCAATCTCTCTCTCTCTCTCTATATATATATTTGTCTATCTATCTCATTATATATATATATATATATATATATATATATATATATATATACTTTCTGTTTTACTTGTAATACTCATTGAGAACAGTTTCGCCTGAGAAGGTTTAGGTAATTCATAGCTTTGACCGACATATATCCGTAATGTGTAGCCTAATAATATTTCTATGAATAAAAAAAGTGTTATACCTAACATATATATATATATATATATATATATATATATATATATATATATATATATATATATATATAATGTATATTGACTCTAATTCGGGTATAATCGCCAAGTCTTTAAAAGTTTTTTGAATTTTTTTTGTACAATTTGCACAGAGGATAGCCGCACTAATAAATAAATAAATTCATAGCAGCATTTTACAAATATCTTGATGTTAGCCGAAACAATTCTTTGCGAAATAAAAAAATAAGTTGAAAAAAATTACGTGGATCTGTCGTCTGTGATAATGATGTCGTATTGAACTACATAAAATACTAAATATATATATATATATATATATAAATATATATATATATATATATATATATACATACATGTTTATGCATGTATATATATATATATATATATACACGCTTCATTTTAAAGACGTTTACAGTCTGATGAGGTATATCCGCTGTTATTTCATGGTATCGTATACAATTAATCATTTGCTATAGGTACAGATGCACCACCGATTCTCTTGCAAACTTTGTTTCCTCATTCCTTAAAACTCGGACAAAATCACGAAATGGACTCTTATAATTCCGCTGTCGCCAAACTACTTTACTAGGCTATGAACAGATAGCTCTGTGTGTAACGCCTCATCAATTTCCTAGTTAATACTGCATCCGTTGGTGGTAGTCTCCCTTGATTTTTAGATTATATCTTATTTGGCTTAAAGTTAACCTTGCGTATTGGCTTCACAGACGGATTTAACTGGTATTAACCGTAATAAAACATCAAAAATGTTTTAATTACTTGTAATCCCAGATCGTTTAGAGACATGGTTGGCGTATAATTAGGGAGCTACTGCTTGTGTTGATGAATTTATAATTTAATAGAATGTGATGGTCAAGCAAAACGGTTAGTCCGGCAAGTCTATGGACTCATGGGTGCCAACAATTGGTGTTGCAAACATGAAAATTGAGTTTCGGGATTGAATAAGACACGCATTGTTCATAAGATAGAGAAATCAAATACAACACTACTAACTTCTCTTCTTTTTTTTAAAAACATAGTTCAGCCCAGACAAGGCAGGCTGCCCCTGTAGACGTAAGGGGCTACTTAGAAGAAAGGAAAGGGAGACGGTTGGGGTGGGGGGGTCAACCTAAATTGGGATCTGCGCAGCGAGATGTCTGTTTACATTAGTTTTTAATTTCTGCATGTCAGTACCGTCGAGCAAACAGGGGGCAGGGAGGGAGTTCCAGAGGCCAGCAGCACTAGGAAAGAAGCTAATGGAGTAGAAGGTTCTCCGGCATCTTGGGACCTGCACAGTGAATGGATGGGATTTAGTCGATGGTCGAGTTGGTCTAGTGTACTTACGTCGAGGGGGCACCAGAGCAGCAAATTCATCGGATCACAATCCGGTGAAGTATTTGTATAAAAAGCCCAAGGATGCTACATTGCGGCGATCGAGCATTAACTCAACATATATTCATTTAGATTTTCTGCAGGAGGTAAGACACAACGTAATGGAAATTTTTAAAAGCCATCCCACCATGGGAAGTCTAATCTGGCCTACCAACAGCCCAAGTGGCATTCCTCTCTATGGGCCTCTCCGGCGATTAGAAATAAACTCACTCTTTCTTAGAGAGAAGGTTACACTTTGAAGCGTGGGCATCCTAGGACTCAACAGAACCATCGCAAAATGTAATGTCGAAACATTAAGACTCTTTAAAAATACCAATTTTTCCATATTTCATGTTGTAGATATTTACAAGAAACTCTATAACAGATTGTGTTCTTCTATCGGTCAGTCTGTCACGCTTAAGTTTTAAATAGCACTTGTTGTTGGTATGTCACATTTAATTTTGAAATAGCACTTTGCGTTTTTCTCTGAAGCCAAAGCTTGAAATAGCACTGTTTCTAACGCTTGTTTTCAAATCATTTCTGTTGGTCTGTCAGGCTTAGGTGTGAGATAAATTTTTGTCGTTCTGTAGCATTTCTGTCGGTCCGTCTCGCTTAAGTTTGAAATACTATTTTAGGATGCGACTAACCATTTCTATAACAGTATCTGTTTGTCGTTCCGTCAGTTTTGAAAAGCATTTTCATCGTCAAACATTGATTGATGGCCGCAACTTACGAATAGCATTGCGTCCTAATTTAATGTTGACACCAACGTTGTTACTGACGATGTGCAACAACTCGACTATACTCCAATCGATGGCCCCTATATGTAAAAACATTCACAGCAAGAACTCGCTTTCTACTACCACTGAAAATTACTTCATTTTCTTATCTCTTTATGCTTAAAACCAAACATACTTTCTATGAACAGTGTTTCTTTCAAATATATTATCTGTAGAACACATTGCCGCTATAATACTTCCCTTCCGACTTTAACATAGTCGTCTTAAAGTACATGTCCAAAATTATTGTCTAGCCGTATTCATAAGTATTACATTCATGGTTTTCAATACTCTCATAGTATTGTTTATCAGCCACCTAACATTATCAGTAAACCTTATCCTTTTGTCATCAATTAGTTGGTGTATACGAGTATAAAATCAAGTGAACCTCTTTATTCTTATTTTCTTTATTTTAATCTTATTTTGTAGACATGATTTATTGATGTTTGTGTGTTAAAACTCGCTTATACAATTTTCTGTTATTTTTTTGAAAAAATCTCTTGGAATGTGAAGACAAGTTTTTAAAATCTCTTTTTTGAAGTCATTATTGCATTGGTCATAAGGTTTTCAATAGCGAAGAAAAAAAAAGATGTCTGACGTTCTCGAACGACGAATAAATATGTTTTAAAGTGATTTTCTTTACAAACATCTGCGATCTGTATAACGTATTTAGCGATACTAAATTCTGTTTGAAAGAAATATACATATATATATATATATATATATATATATATATATAATAATACATACATACATACGTGTTTATGCACTCTTATAAAGCACTCTTCAATAACCAACTGCGGCCTCTTTATCGTTTTACTATAATAATCACATGGTGTCTGCCTGCAAGGAAAACTGAGTCAGAAGTGAGACTGTACCCTCAACGATTTACGTCATTATTAAAAAAATATTATCAGGCATTTTAAGCTGAATATAGACAACGTAAATTCACGAAATATGTAATAATGTTTGTTTAATATATTCGTTCTTACATTACTAATTGGCTCTGCCGGCAGAAATCGCTGTGCACATTTCGAAACTTAAAATACTTAAAACATTAATTAAAAATCATTAACATTTCATTGATAAATTAAAATGTTAAATACATATAACACGTACATCGTATTTAACTCGCTTGATATAGTAAGGAGATTTAGTTACATCGCTAGTAATTATGCTAACAAAGGTGTTTACGCTGAGCTTCTACGATAAGTTATTTGTACAATTTCGGCTTTCTCTAGACGTACAGGCTTCTCTGACAAGCAAGCTTTAGGTAGTGTCCTGTCGGAGTCATATTGAAGAATCATTTACGGGAAAACTTTTTTGCTTTGTGGTATCGTTAGTTTATGTCAACCCCCGCGAACTAAATAATTCGGGGTAAGTTGTGTGCCGAAAATCGTTAGATACTGATCAACAGATATACCGAAACGTGTTCGTAGTATATACAAAATCCTATCTGTATTAGTGTATGTTTGTATTTAACCTTAAAAAAGGAAGTAATAAAATTTATATATATTTTTACGGTACAATTAACTCAGTTAAGAAACTTAGTATTTATTAAACAATTATTGTTTTAAAATCTGGTAATTCACAAAAATTTACGCGTTTTTCCTTCATTTCTTTCCTCTTTGTTTTTACATTTTTATATTTTACAGGCTTTTTTTCTAAATCACTTATCTCATAAATATTTTGAATAATACATTATTCGTGTTATCTCACATTTTAACTAAGATTACCTATTTATGATTATTTGGATTATTATTGCTTCTAATTAATTCCTATTTTATATTTTATAGAATCCTCACCTTTGTTTATTATCTGTAGCTTTAAATTACTGATACTTAATAATTATACGCTTCATAGGTTCACGTTTTATTGTTTTCATAATTTGCCTATTGCCGTGTTTATCTTTTTCTATAATTTACGCATTGCTTTTCGATTTTAATTAATGTTTTTTTTTGTAACTCGTCTTTCGTCAAATCCTTTTTGAATCTCCCCCTTTGTTAAAGTAAATCATGGCTTAATGTTTAATTATTAAAATCCTCTGGACATTTAGCTAATATATTAAGTTTATAGAAAATATCATTTTTCCAGTCAAAGATATCATTAATATATAAACAAGGTAAAAGTGTTAAAGCTCATATATTGTAGTTCGGGAAAATATACATTATCTTATGCAACATTTAGATATAATTACACTCTGATATTTATAGTTAATGACATACTATTTCAAGTAGCAAATGTACACTTTTTTATATAATTTATTCACTTCATCTATTTTAGAGAAGAATTGTATGAACAAAATATTCTGAGATTTTGTGAAATAAAAATTTACAATATTCAGTTAAAAAATAATCAACACTGATTCAAAAGAATCGGATAGTTACCTGTTATTAAAATATTGTTTTTAAGTATAAGCCATAGACAAAGATTGGATCTTCTCTCTCTCTCTGACCTCTTTCTCTCTCTCTCTCTCTCACTCTCTCTCTGTATATATATATATATATATATATATATATATATATATATATATATATATATATATATATATTTTCCTCCTAAACTTGTCACTAGTGTTCATTATAACTTTTTTAGGTTTTAGTCGTATTTAATTACTTCCACGTAAATAATATGATGAGTGTGGACGAAAGCCGGCTTAGTACATCAATTATTTTTTTTTAATCGTTTCCTCTCGTTTTTATACTTGTTTAATTTCATTCTACCCTCCCAAACATGTCCCAAACGTCCGTATTCCTCGCCGTTATTAAATTTTGTACCACGAAAAATGTATTTATATATATATATATATATATATATATATATATATATATATATATATATATGTGTGTGTGTGTGTGTGTGTGTGTGTGTGTGTGTGTGTGTGGCAATAAGAAGATACTTCTTTAATATACTACAGATCGATTATTATGAGAAACAATTTCCAAAGCAACATAAAGGTGAATATTCAAACCGTTTAATATTTTTGTTTTAAATAATATAACTATAAATGAAAGATAGGGTGTGTATATGCTCATCGGATGTTTTATAGAATGCTGTCAACTCTCCCCAAACACATGTGTTGTATAGGTTTGCTCTGAAGTCACCATAAAGTTACAGTATGACATTACTCTGATCCGACATTTGAATTAATGTTTCTCATATATATTTAAATACATATTCATATATATTCAAAACAAAGCTGTTGCCACTCATTTACGCACGATTAAAACGCAAAGAAATAATATATATATATATATATATATATATATTGTATCAAACATTAGTAATAAAATGCACGCTAAAATAATGGAATCTACATAAGCCATACACAAGAAATTTCATGCATATTAGAAAACCTTATTGTTAACAATAGAGTATCATTCATCGTTCATATTAAGCATTAAATAAGTCTTCAAGTGCTTTAAATCTTACTACTACATCTGCATATTTCAGACTTAGAACTTGAATAAACAGAAAAAATAACCAAATAGCAAAGACGACCCAACTATATCAATCGTGAAACATAAACAATTGAGACACAATTTTAAATCGTTAAATTGGATAGATGAACATTTTTGCATATAAGCCGCTGTGAGCAACCATCCTACTCAAGTGTATAAAATAATACCAGACTTTCTGGAAAGTGTCACCGGCGGTAGACTACCGTCATGATGATGATTTGTCTCATGTAGTCCGCTTCACGCCTACACATAAGGATAAGCAGCGGATATATTTTCTTTCAACTAATATTTTTCTCTCATGCCATATTTTATACTTCTATATAATTCTTTCATTTTCTCCTTTCTTTTCAGATGGCGAAGAAAGCTAAGCCTATACGGCGAATCAGAAGATCATCAATGCGTCCACCTGGTTACGCAGAATCAGAAAATGGAGGGGTAAGTAACGATTAGTTTCTCTTAAGACATATACGATCAGAAACGCCGTTGAACTTTAATTGTTAAACGTTCTATTACAGTGGCTGACTACATACCCTTGCGTCATAAGTTCTTGTAATATTGCGTTCTTGCTAATTATCCCAAAAGATGTTCGAGTGAATCTATAGGAACTAGACACAAACGCTGTTCATGTAGCAACTGTGGAAGACGTTAAGTTTTAATTTAATCATGATGATTCGAATTCGTAATCACATACATTATTCTAATGTTTTTTTTATGCAGCACTCTATGCCATTCAATTTGGTATTTTTCTCGTATTATAATTATTATTATTATAATAGAAGTAGTGGATGTAGTACTACTACTACTAGTCGGAGTGGTATTACTAACAGAAGATTTAATAGTGGTATTCATGATATATTCTTAGTACTATAGGCTTTTACATCCTTCACACCATGTATGCCATGAGTGTTTCATGAAACATCTGGTGGAATATTTAGCAATAGATCTAATCTACCTATTTATTATTACTATAATTAGGAGGACTAGTAATTATAGTTGTAGTTATAGTATTAGAATATTTAACGTTTCGCTTAGTGCAAACACCATATTCAGCGTTAATTATGTCAACCTTATTAAAGTCTAATCTTTAGTGCAACATAATATTGTTCATTTTTCTAAATATTAGCAGTTATAATCAAAATAAAAGTAGTACCAACAGTAGTCGTAGTATCAGTTAGATGACAAATGAGATACCTCAAAAGTGTTTTATGCAAAACGTGATGGAATTCGTTGCAGCAGTTTTTAACGTTACGATTAACAAATCGAGAAAAGTAAAAACAGTCCAACACACATATTCATTGCTAATAAAGATCTCGCCGAATGTGTGCGTGTTCGCAGACACATTCTGCCAAATGAGATGTTAATATTTATGGACACAACATTTATATTGTTTTGATCATTCGGACAACGATTCTTGTCTTGAATATTAGTCTCCCAAAGTTTTGCCCAATGCAATCTCCGGCACTCTTCATATGCTTATTGTCAAACTCGGAAATCTTTATATCGAACTCGGGAATCTGATTTTGCCCAAGCTTTTAGCTAACTGTTTGCATTTTGTCTTGCCTCGTCTAATAAGCCCCGAACAGACTTGTGCTGTTAAGGGCCGGGCGATCCAGGAAATTTATACATGACACGCCTGATCATACATAAAGTCGACACTGAAGCCGCGCTGATCAATTTAGATCAGCCCAAAGTATTCGATAGGGTCGATCATTGTTACTTGGAAGCTATCTTTTATTCGGCTAGATTTTGTTTTCAGTTTTGCTTCTGGATTCGCCTCTTATATGCCAAACCCGGTGCGCTAGTGGAAATAATTTGCTTGAGTTCGAAGCCTTTCAATTTGTTCAAATGTCTTCGCCAGGGATACCCGTTTTCACCGATGTCTTATGTGCTCACGTTGAAAATTTTCCTTTACAGGCTTACAATGATCCGGTCACTCAATTGCACTACGATTAAGTACTCTGCCTATGCCGACGACGTACCTGTGCTTGTAACGAGCAGTACCGATATTAGCTTGGTCGACATATAAATAAGACGGTATAGATAGTTGATAGGTGCCCACATAAAGTGCAACAAGTCTGTTGGCTTACGCATTTACGCCTGGTGGGTGTGTACGCCTTCATATGTCTTTTAACTGGGCGGATGGACCTTTAAAGATACTCAGCGTCTTGTTTGGTCCTGTTACCGATTTGTAATTCATTTAATCCATTGGGGTATTTGCTCTCATTGCGTCAACCATAACCGGGTAGAAGTCTTAAGTGGTTCGTCACCCGTATTGAAGAGTAAACCTTCACCTTCTAGAATAATGTTATTTAGAATAAATCATATTTAGCACGTGTATCTATTGGAACAATGCTCGTCTTACGCTAGTCCGAATAATCCAAATAATTCATATTATTTATGCTCATCTCAAAACTTTTCAAACATGAGAAGACATTTGTTGGAATTGTGGTTGCGACTATGATACAGCTGATGATCACGATGTACAAACACCCTGTCAGCGACGTGCTCCATAGTGTCAGCCGCTATGCGATTGACCCACGACGTTTTATATGGTGATTGAATCTTACCTGATTTAGTACTACGCTATATGGGTTGATTACTTTTAACAAATGAGTGTTAGTCAAACGTCTCAATGTACGAATATACGACCAAATTCAGGATGGACACACTAATCAGCCAGGACATTATTTAGATACATAGATCTATTTCAATATACGTACAAGACTAAACATATACCAGCAACGTCTACTAAAGCACAACGCTGCTGAGCGTAGAGAATGGCGAATTAGTTATGCAGGGATGCACACTTTTGAGAAATCTCGTTCGGATGTTTTTTTATATAACATGTTAATCAATCCCGATTTGTGCTGCGATACTATTCAAGTTATAACTTAAGGATGTAATTTTCTCTTTATATTTTATAGGTGTTTGATTTCTCTATCTCCTCGTTTTATTTATATATTGAGTTTAATTGTGTGGGTGCTGTAAAGTTCTATCTGGTACTAGCATTACCAAAATTAATAGCATGAGAACATTGTTCAGAACACGATAAAGTTTTTGTGGTCATTTGATATATGTTCTTATTATTTATAGTATTCTTATTATTATAATTATAATTATTGTGAATATCAATATCCATAATTGTTGACTTTTTAAATGTTTTTTCATTTATCTCCCTCCCACAGCGGTAAGGTGACAGAAGGTCGGGAAAGTGGGATTTGAAAAGCCAACGCCCGAGAATAATTGTTAATAACCATATCCATATATGTATATGTGTGTGGATATATATATATATATATATATATATATATATATATATATATATATATATATATATATATATAACGTGGTACCGTCGCTTTTGATACTGTGTAAACCACTTGTTAATCCCTTGGTTTTCACTATCTTTTGGGGGAGAGGGAGAGTAGTGTTCGTTAGTCATTATACAATCCTCTGAGACAGAGAGTCATTGTATTATATGTCCGCTCACCATAATACCATCCTCTCACGTTGGCAAGAATATGCGACCGAAGGAAGTGTTTTTTTTATGAAAATTGCTCCAGATAAATTATGAAGCCAGTTAAGAAAGTCTACTTCAAGCTAAAAAAGATGGGCAACAATAAGTGTTAGATAGATACATTCCGACACAGAAAATAACAATTATTTCCCCTTTGTCAGAAACATCGCTCATGGAATGTGAGGTCTAGAGGACAAAATAAGGGAAACAGGAGTTACGAGTCTGCCAAAAGAAAACCAAAGGCCAACTTTCTACTTGTCGAAACCCGTGTTTTGATTTACTAGATACAAAGCAAATAGTAAGAGCTCATCAAGAGATGAAAAAGAAAACTTCTAAATAAATCATCTTTAATAAAAACATATATGTGTAATGATATTAAAAAAATGTTTTTTCTCAATAATAAATATGATGCCCTGTTTAAGTCGAGCACTTTTAGAAAAATATAATTAAAGATTGAAATTAAGCAATGTTGCAGGTTCTTTCTCTTTGGTAGATAAGAACACTGCCAATTTATAACTGTGTTTACAAAATATAAACACAGGGCTTGTTATTCTAAAATTCGAAATGTAGCTGTCACGACGACCTAGCAATAAGAAGCTTTGATTCGAATTATTCGGGCCCAGGGTTAGAGTCGTTCGATTGGCAGTACAGTTACATTATCCATACTGATGATTGTTTGTTACCACGAAACATATAGATATAAATGATGTTTATCTTTTAAACACATATATTAAGCTCCGTTCAAATCAAGAACTTCGAGAGAAATATAGTAAAAGTTTACATTAAGCAATGTTGCGAGTTCTCTCTCTTGGATAGATAAGAATACTGTCGATTTTTTTCTCTCACATTTTAAATGTTGTTGTTAGAATTATGTATAAATCAAATGCCCACCTGATGAATTTTTATTTTAAGTCTAACTGTGGGATATTATATCATAGACTGATTAGTAATCTTCGATAATATTTATAATATGCTTATATCATAAATATATATATTCAGGATATGTGCAGATTGAACTAATCGATAAATATTTGTGTTAACTTAACATTATGCACACACACACACACACACACACACATATATATATATATATACATACGTATATGTATAATGTTAAGTTAACACAAATGTTTATCTAATGTCTCAATGCTACGGCTATAGCTCTGCATTTACCATCATATAAATCGCCCCATATCCTGATAGTATATATATATATATATATATATATATATATATATATATATATATATGAATATACGACACCAGTAGTGAATAGTTATATCTCTATGCTGATGAGTCACGATTATAAAGGACGAAACGTATGCGTACATAGATAATAAACACATTTTAATATTGGTTCTTTTTTGCAAGCTACGGTACCGTTTCGCTGATACCCTTAAATGGTAAAATTCACAAAGAAAAAAGTTATGTGCCCACGTTACTCACTCTGATGCCTACAATAATTCCATAATTCATATTGCTAAGTTAAATAGTTTAGCATTTTACAAAGCACATACATATTATTTATGCAGACGTGCATGCACCGATACTTTTAAAAATGTATTACTTAATATAACTGTACATTTGATGTAGAGAAATGTGTATCTACATTATTTGTATCTAACTTATTCTAGACGTTCTTTTAAGTAGATATTTCAAGTTTGGGCTTGCCCACCACTGGAATAGTAAAGTTTACCAAATAAAACTGGGCCTATGTTACTCATCGTGTTGCGGATAATATATATTAAATAATTAACAATAGTCGATTAATGAATTATTTTATATATATATATATATATATATATATATATATATATATATATATATGCAACTACTAAATAGTAAACTTTACCAATAAAATGTGATTATGTTACTCACCGTATTTTCGAGGATATATATTTCAAAATTAATAATGATTCGTTACATTCTTTAAGACATTAAAAGTGTTTGGTTTTTTTTTTGGGGGGGGGACACGTTTTGAATGGCACACCCGTAAATGGTAAATTTACAAAAAATAACATGCCCATGTTACTCACTTGGTAATCGAGAAAATATATTCATAAATTTAGATTGATCAGTTCATAAAAATGTAAAGAAAATAAGATTACATGTTATGACTTGAACAAAAAAATAATAATTTAACAAAAAAATAATGTGATGATGCTATTCACCATATTCTTGAGAATATATATTCTTTTCAGTAGTATAGGTGGTAACCCTATGAATATATATATATATATATATATATATATATATATATATATATATATATATATATATATATATGATCGGATTCTAACCCTCCCTGATGAGATCCCAGTTTATAATAACTGTTGATCGATAACATCGACATGCCAGTGTAGCAGATTTGGTAAATGTCTGTGTAAATAAAAATTATCACACACACACACATATATATATATATATATATATATATATATATATATATATATATATATATATATATATATATAAATGCACACACCAACATTTTTAAATATAGAAATATTATATGAGTTTATTTAATCAATACATTTTTATGATATATAAAAATCATTGTATCTTATTGGATATTCCTATTTACAATTAAATGTCAGAAATAAAAATAATGATATAACATATTGGATTATCTAATATTAATAATTTATATAGGTCTTCATTTGTTTACATTGGGACACTCTTTAAATGGCAGATCGGAAACGGATCTTAGAATGTTTGACACATTTCTGACTTTAAGCAATGCTCGTTAACAACCAGCAAATGAACTAACTGTTTTCATGGCTGATTATAGTATCTCTATCTTGCGGGGCTTTATCTTATCCAATCGAATGAAATGTATGTAAACAAAACCAACACAAAGGAGTTGTGCACATGCGCCGATTAAGTCTTACGTCAACTGCCGTAAGATTTTTTCCAAGAATCCAACAAAGCTGAACAAGTTTCTGTCTATTTTGCGACGTTTGGCATCGTAACGCTTTTAATCGTATTGGCTGTGGCATGGTGCGAGTTATTTAATTAAGAATATATACATATATATATGTATATATATATATATATATATATATATATATATATATATATATATATACATATATATATATATATATATATATATATATATAGATATATATATATAGAGAGAGAGAGAGAGAAACAGAGAAAGAGAAGGCGAGAGATTATATATATATATATATATGTATACATATGTATATATATATATATATATATATATATATATATATATATTGTCCAGGTTTTCAAGATATTTTTTCAAAATGTGCTCCTTATTATTGCCATTTCATCAACGCTTTCTATGTTTGATTTTTCATTCTATCTTATTCACGTAACCGCGTGATACACACACCGGAATATGAACATTAATCGTCGATAACATCAAGACGAATTTGAACTCGACTGCGATAAATATGACTCAGTCAAGGAGTATTAAATAAAAAAGAAGAGAAAAAAATATGCTTATACTTTTGACAAGGGGGTATATTTCTGAAAGTAGTCAAGTTTGTAAAGTTAATAAATAATTTATTTCAAAAAAACATAATTAAATTCGGTATCCAGGTTATCAAAATATTTTTTTCAAAATATGCTCCTTATTATTGGCATTTCATCAACGCTTTCTATGTGTGACTTTTCATTCTATATATATATATATATATATATATACATATTTATATATATATACATATATATTTATATATACATATACATACATACATGTATATACACATATATATATATATATATATATATATATATATATATATATATATATATATATGCGTGTTTGTGGGGCTGTGCACGTGTTAGTGTGTGCATAAGAACAAGGACCCCTCAGTTATTGCTCTAAGACGTACATAAACTTATCTTATGAAAAATAAAATTCACAATATGATGAAAAAAAGTTTCAAATACAAAAATAAATGCGTATATTTATGAGAACGAAAATTAAATTACGATGTAAATAAAAATAGTAACATAATATAAGTAAGACATTATTATATCAGACACGGGTAGTTTTGTGTTTCATTTGAATGTCCCCTAACTTATTATATTATATTATTATGTGTATTTTTATATTGTCTTCTTACGGCAGAATAGAAGGCAATTTTGACCTTTAGGTTTAAAAATGTCGAAATTAGTGTTTACAAAACACCGTAACGACAAATAAGAAAACGCATTGTTAGTTTATTTTAATGGAAATCGCTCCAGACAAGGAATGGAACCACTTGATGTAAAGAGCTGAAAAAGAAAAAAATACCTCAAGGTAAAAAAATAGTAAACGATAAATGTAAGATGGATAGTTTCCGACCCAGAAAATAGCAATTCTTCTTCTTTATACGAAACATCGCTAATGAGATGTTAGGATTAAAGGACAAATTAAGGGCAGCGAGCGTTACGAAGCTACCGAAAGTAAACCCAAGTTTAACTTTCTTCTCTCTTATCGACTCATAGAGTTGTAGAAAATATAGCGACACCAGTAATACTATTATGTAATGAGTGCAAATTCTAATTCAAAGGAAATATGGCATCTTATTGTTTCTACTCCATACATTTATTTCTGGTGATGTTCCTATCTCTACTATACACTTTTAAAAGAAAAAAATAAATTTGTATTATTAGAATGATTTTGACGCTTATTCTTGCCTTAATTGTTTTATTCGCATTGTTTCGGACAATATCATCTTTCCGACCTTGCGAATCTTTTTATCAAACACGAAAACCTAAACGGAATTTCGAACCGACCCTATTTTGTCCACGACGGTAGATATTTATCTCACTGTCACCCCTAACCTTGCACACGTGTTACCTTTTCTAATAGTCTTTCTTATTATCGTCTGTGATAATGATTGTAACTTATATCTGAGTTAACCTTATATCTGATTATTAACAATTACCATTAACCATTAGGTCAAGGGCCCTAAGTCATAAGAGGTTTTTAATTGAGGTGTTATTGTAATGAAATTCTAAACAACCTATAGATTTAGACTCTTCCCATTGCCTGCATCGATAAACATAGGGGACATATGGTCCCCTAGAAGATCTAGTTTGATGAATAGAAAACAGAATAAAAACTGTCTGCTTATTTCTCTTCTCTCTGCCATTAACCGCTGCGTAATTTTCTGGTCTGCGCTAAAAAGCAACGTTCGGCTGTTCTTCTGATTAGTTCAATGGTTGTTTAAGAGTCTTTAAGAGTGGAACACTTATCGGCAATCCTCATTAAGGTCTCTCAATGGGGTTATTGATTTTGTTACGCTCCTCAGGGCGGCAAGATATAACGAGCCTCGTACAGGAGTCGGCGCGGTCGGGTGGATGGCGGAAAAGTCGCGGCCGCCATGTTTGAATGCTTGTATATCCGTGAGCCAACTTTGCATAATTGGCGCTTTTTTCGTTCATGTTTAATCAGTCAGTTTCTATTCCACGCAATTTATTTTTCCTCTGCCTTTACTTCCATCGGGAATTTTAGTACAGTGATTAAATACAATACAAGCATTGATTTCTGAAAGTCAGATTTTCATAGTTACTGTTACTGCAAATAGCTTATGCGTTTTTCGATTTTACCTGAACAATAACCGAACTAATAATACGTCTACAAATATGTATTCATGAAAATCACACATTTGTCGTTACGGCTGGCTCAAAATTACTTATAGCTTGACATTATTTCTTTTTAACGATATTAAATTTCTCTATTTTATCAGATAATATGTATATACATATCTCTCTCTATATATATACATATATATACACATATATATATATAAGTTTATATATACATATATATATATTTATACATATATATATACATATATATATATATATACATATCTATATATATTTATATATATATATATATATATATATATATATATATATATATATATATATATATATATATATATATATGTCCCCGCTCGCAAATCCGAAAACTTCTCGTAGACAATACTAAAATCCTAGAACATAATACTAATACACAAAAACTCCACATACTAGAAGCTTTACTCATTAAAACTAAAAAACCTGCTATTAACAAGATAAATTTTAACACTAGTACTAATATACTTAAATGCTTATAATACCTAATAAACATAGTTAAATTTTCCCGCCATAATTAATTATAAATCTCACTCCAGGTCTTTACCTGTTTGTCATTATTCCACTGACGATGCACCCAGACGGGTCAGAAAGTACTCTGGACCAACATGTACACTACGGCAGTTTCATCAGCCAATTTCCCTCCGAGATTAAGATTTTAATCCGGAAAATTGAAGGGATCAACACTAAAATAACCAGACAAAAATTGTCGGTTATTTTTAATAATACGTGTCTTAAAGAAAAAATGCTGCCTCGGTACACACACACACACACACACACACACATATATATATATATATATATATATATATATATATATATATATGCACAAACGTGAATTGGAATCGTGTTTAGTTATGAGTTATTTTACCACAATCTCTAGCTTTAGGCGCGATAAGTCTCAGTTATTTTGTCGATCATTGGTAGATAGCTTCATGAAAAATTGATATATATGGTATTGTGTAAACAGATATGAATAAGTAAACCTTACTTGAGAGAACGTTATATTTTCTTATTTTCCGCTAAATTCGTATGTATTTATTCATTTATTTTAATTAGTATGATGAGACTAAAGTCAGGTGTTTGTGCTGATCTTTGGTCGGTACTGTAATACAAATATCAATACATGTTACATCATGTCAGCGTAAATGAATAAGCATATAAAACGTAAATTGCGAGACATGTTGATTTACTTATTTAAATATAACTTCGGATGTATTTATTTAAAAAAAAAGTTATAAAACAGAAATAGTAATGTACAAATGTGTCATAAGTTCCGCTATAAAACAACGAATACGGCTTAGAGAAAGTTTTTATAAAAAATTAATGTTCATGTAGTTATAACATTTAGAATTTAGTTTTATCACTTTAAGGAATCGGCTAAGCCGAGTTAAAATACAGTCAGGAATAATGCATTCACTTACATCGTATTACGAGTTGTCTCGCCCATTAATTCGTCCCATAGAATCGTTTATAACATTTAGAATACTATTTGCAATCTAAACATATTTGTACAAATAAATATCCCTCTATGCCTAATCAGCCCACGAAATTACAGTAATGAATGCAGAAAGACGTTGTTTTATCAGATATAAACACTCCGTAATACGATGCCCAATAGTGTCAATAACTCTAGCGTACTACTTTCCTGGTATTACGCTGCTTGGTGCCATTACGGCCGTCTTCAGTTTAAGAAAAGCATGGAGATAGTTTACATAGACATGATCTTTGGATAACCGCAAACGCAAAGAATTCATTATGGTTATGGTCCGATGAATGTAAATATCATTTATTATTACACCTCTCACGGTTAAGA
The DNA here is from genome assembly GCA_963556195.1 of Sepiola atlantica. Taxonomy (NCBI): domain Eukaryota; kingdom Metazoa; phylum Mollusca; class Cephalopoda; order Sepiida; family Sepiolidae; genus Sepiola; species Sepiola atlantica. The sequence continues at coordinate 95,970,297 of OY744517.1, forward strand.
CGATAAACAAAATATATTTGATATCGTTGATCTACGATATAAAACAAATGTTGGACATACATGAGTGAAACTTGGTGGGCAAGTAAGGCATGAATTTTTATTTATTGGGAAATTTGAATCATTAAATATAATAAGCCGTTATTAAAGCCATACAGTGCAATAGTTCATTATTTTTTTGCTTCTAATTTCGACGATATACGTCCTCCTCAGAAGTAATAAAATAATACATTTTCTATTTATCAACACGGTTTCCGCAACTAGAACACTCTATGTCTGTAATGTATTAACGAAATGACTGAATTTTATTACAGATTAAATTGGTTGCATTTTTCGAGGTCACACTCTATCATTAAATACTGCATGAACATCTATTCCCAACCATTGATAACATCGCAATAAGTGGTCTATGAATCGTATGCAATTAATACGTTTCTATATGTAGTGTAGTGTATATGTAGTGTATTCTGGCAAAAAATATTTTAGAATTTAGCATAGGGGATTAGTTTCGCAAATAAATTTAACGTAAAATGATTCTCCATTTTTGTCCATTGTAGATGAATTCTTTACGTTATTGTTTTGGGGCGAGTGTGTGTGGTTTTACGACCTTGCCAGTCGAACTTAAGATTAGTGTAAAAACAAAAAAATATAGTTAACTGTCCTGATATTTAGAATTACCGTTAAAAGAAGAATCTCATTTTGTTCGGGGTATAATTTATCTGAGTGTGTTAATCTACACACTTACCAAAGTTTGTTGTTAACATTTTGGAATTCTCTGAGTAAATCTTTTTTTTAATTAACGGCCTCCCATACCAATTAATTGCTGCCCGGAGGGCCGGTAGGTATTTTTCCCATTCCTAAGCGGCAAAGAGTCATGCAGATAAGTGTACACACGCATACACATACACACATACTCATACACATAAAGCGCACATCCAGCCACACACACCCATCCACATATATATAAAGTAAGTTATGAAAATATATTTATGGCTATTCAGCTACACAGAGGCTCGCGTTTCATCCCCGGGGGGAATCTTCAGGCTAAAATGCATGGAGTTAGTTTTGCCGGGTGTTTTTATATACACGGCTAGTTAGTTAACAAATCAGATTCTTTATTGTTCTCTTAGCCAATCGTTGGGCTTCTCACGAACAAAGGTCCGGTTAGTTTTACTTCTTATTTCCTATTCTAATTTTCTGTTTTCCATAGAGTGGCCTATATCATGTTTCTTTGTTGTGTCAATATAATGGGTGACCTTATTTTAGCACGTGGTTCTTTGTATTTCTATTTTAGTTTTTAGTTTTTAAGTTTTTAAATTTTAGTTTATTTTATTTCGTTTACTTATTTGTTTGTTTATTTCTTTATGTATTGTTAGCCTAGTATTTTGTTATTGTGTGCCTTAATTATAATTTCTAGGTTTTCACAGCAGCTGTAGGACATTTTAAGGTTATTTTTATTGAATATTTTATGCATGGATTGGTAAGGGGGAGGTGTTTTCTAATCAGATTTAGGAATGTTTTGCCCAGTTTAGTTTTTAGCATCTGGTTATAAGGTATTATATACCAGATTATATTTCTTTTTCCGTGATTTTTAATTTTATTATAATTATTGGTGTCCTGTTTCTTATATTTAATTTCGGTATTATGGTAACCACTGTATTGCAAATGTTGCCTGATTTCTTTTTAAAATGTTCGTTGCTAGACTTATTGATAATCCTACGTTCGATAGAATTCGGAATCTGTTTTCTGATTGATAGACTTTGGGTTTACGTATATTTGATTGGCGTTATCGTTTACGTATGGTTCGTAAGTATTTTTATTTAAGTTTAACGCGACATTTAGAAAGTGGGTTGTTTTTGTGTTATCCAGTACTTCTACATTTAGGCCTTGTTTTTTTCATTTCCATATGCATAGTTTTCTCCCTTGACTTTGTTGGAATCTCTTATTGTCGTTAATCCATCATTTCTATATAGGCCGATATCTGTATTATCAAATACATTTGTGAGTGTATATAAAACAAATAACCCCACAAGGTATGATGCCTCCGCAGAGTCAAGGGCATCCATTGCCAAATCGAAGGAGTTTGTCATATTTGTTTAAATCCATTGGTCATTATTATCGATTCAAACTGATCTCTTATATTATTTTAATGATGTGGATTTCATACTTGGATATATCAGTATACATCTCGGCAAATTCTAGGGTAATGTTGAAGAGTTCTTCTGATACAGACGGATAGAAATCCACTATGTCAAATTGTAGGAAAGTAATATGTTCTTATTTTAGATCTATTAAACCAAGTGATTGTTTCGGTGGTGTTCACCTATTGGTTTAATTCTAGGTCTTTTTTTGTTTGTTAATTATAGATAGAATTGTTTTACTAAATCTTCCTATTTCTGGGTTGGTCGGATTAATTAAGCGAGTGATCGGGTTATTGTTAAAATTTCTTTTGTGGTCTTTAAATAAGATATAGGCTTCCTTAGGTTTTAATTTACTAACCTTGTTGCTAATTTTTAGTTCATCGATGATTTGTTTACTTTCAGTATTTACTATATCTATGTAATTACGTTAGATTGTATCTAGATTTTTGTAGTTTTTTGTAATGTTTTCTGTTAGTAGTTTGTTATACTCTTGTTTATCTATTTCATTAAAAATCCTCGTTTTATCCGCTTTTACAAAGATTGTGTTAGAGTTGTTAATGTTTTAACGATGATGTGTAATTGCGTGTTGATATCATTATGTGGTTTATGAAATTCTAAATCTTTAATTACATTAAATAAGTCATTTTCAAAGCTAGTTATGAGATCCATTGGTTTTGCGTTTTTTAGGTTTTTGAATCCGTAGGATTTTTGTTATCATGCTGTTTATCTTTATTATTAAGGAAGAAGTGTGCTCGTCATCGCATTCGTCGTATTAGTTCGTCCGTGTTTTAAAATTAACTTAATCATGTATCCATGCTTACTAGGTGTTTAAATATACTTAAATAATGCTTCTAAGTTAATTGTTTCCATATTATTTTTCAGTGGTGAAATAAATTCTTGTGAAAGTGCTCAACTGCTTGAGGAGCTAAATATTACTATTTCTTTATCAGGAGATATCATTTGTTATGCATCAATTTCCAGTATTTACTTCAACAGTTCTCGATATGTAAGTAGAGGTAGGTAGTAAGTTATAAAAATATATTTACGGCAATTAAGCTACACAGAGGCTCCCGAGTTTCATCCCCGGAGTTAGTTTTTCTACATGGATGTTTTTATATACACGACTAGCAAGCATACTTCTTCCTTAATAATGAAGATGAACTGTTTGTCTTAGGAAATACTAATAAAATATAGTTTCTCTTATAATAGTCATATCATACGTAACAATATATATATATATATATATATATATATATATATATTGTAACGCACGAACTTATTCATATACATTCTTTATGAAAGTTACATGTTTCATTAGATGCTTAATTACTTTGACACATGAGAACGATCAACGTTATATCATGGTATTTTAAAGTAAACTCGCTTTTAAAGTTAAATCCTATATAAAAAATAGAAACATTCAAAAGTCAAATCTATTAAAGCTAGAAATTAAAATCAAGTCGTTTTTCTTATATCTTCAACAAATGGGCAATCTATACAAGCCACGGTGCAGGGGAATCCTACTGTTTACAAAACATATACACTACATACATTTTATTATCGATAATGCCTGTTACCTATTTACCTTTCGACAGTTCTCAATGTGTAATATATTTATGTATTTCTATGTTTGTATGTGCATTTCTGATTTTCTATTCTTTTCTAGTGTTTGCAATTATATTTGTTCATTTATATATATATACACACACACACACACACACACACACATATATATATATATATATATATATATATATATATATATATATATATATATATATATATGTATATATATAAAGTACGAGACTAAAAGTATACTTTTAGAGAATTGAACCTATGGTGAAATGGTGTAAGCTCAATTTACGAGATTTCTGTATATATATATATATATATATATATATATATATATATATATCCCAACACCTAGTAAAACAGGACACCCCCCAAAAAGATTTCAGTAACATATTAATCAAAAACACTGCCATCCTCACCGTCTACAATTGTACAATTGCAGCTTGCGCCTCCACATAATTAAAGTCTTACTCGTTTGAGCAACCAAACCTACCATCAATCAAGCTCGATATGAGGGAGGAGAAGCTATACTAAAATTCCTTCAATATATATAAAATTAAAATTAAAACATTGTTTTAATCGAGGTTCCTAATAAATTCACCAGTTTTAATTTGCATTACTCCTCACGTGCTTATGAAGACGCACGACAGTCGAAAACGTTTTCACTTTTGGGGCGAGTTCCTGTTCACACCTGAACAGAAGATTTGATCATTGGTCCGTCAACATGAAAAGATGGATCAGAAAAGATACAAACAGAAATTATCCCTGTTGTTTAATCAAACATACATCAATGAGGAAATGCTGCCTTAGTATACAAATATATATATATATATATATATATATATATATTTCATTTTCCCATTACGTCGAATTACCTTCATCCTTCTCTTCCCATATATATATATATATATACATACATATATATATATATATATATATATATATATATATATATATATATATATATATATATATATACATATATATATATATGTATATACGATTGAGCATGTAAGTGTGACTTTGCGTGGGTATGAGCGTATTAACGACAAGACGCTGTATCTAACCTATTTTTGTACACCTTTATTTCTTCGCTAAATATTGATTCGAATAAGACATTTCCTTCATAAAAGACCCTCCGGTATACATACACTTTTCTATTTGAACTAAAGAGACCCTCTACCTATTCCACAACAATACTTTTTCTTAATACTAAGTATATATAATTCAATTTCAAAACTCTAAATGTCAAATTGAAAACATTTCTCAATTCAGAAAAAAACATTAATATTTATATATATATAAATATATATATTATATACACATAAATATATATATAAGTGTGTATATATATTTACATACATATATATGCATATATATATATATATATATATATATATATAGATATATATATTGCGCTTTGGTTGGATTTTTAGTTAAGAAACAGGACACAAATCAAACTCAAAATTATTGAGTATGTGTGTGTGTTTTCGTATAAAATAAAACATTTAAAGACATTTTCGATTGAGCGAATGGCCATAGGCACACAACTGGCAACGTAAAATCTACAATAATGTTTTTTACTTGTCCTTAATTGTGCATGAGATCAAATCAACAAAATAATAAACGATAATATACAAAACGAATAAAAAGTTTTGAAATCACTTAAGATAAAAGTTTTGTCTAAACAATACTGTTGTCAAAAATACAAAACAGTTCCAATGATCTATAAGAATAACATTTCATCGAAAGAAAAAACGTTCTTTTTTACAAAATTTGCATTTGTTCGAACACAACAATGTAACACCTTCATCATTTAGACTTTGGTGATGTGGCAAAAACTTATTATATATTTACGCAAACGCAACGGCTTCATTCGAGAACTTTTTAGCGTGCTGTGCCACCTCTTACTTGTAATAACTTTCAGGTAAAATCTGAGCCTGATTAGTAGTTAGGTCACATCTACAGAGTAATTATAAATTATCAGTAATAAACAAGTTATCTACACAAAAATCATATAAAAATACATCTACAGTATGAATAAGTATTTGAAGCATAAAATGTAGGAATACAATTGATTCAGCATCTAAAAGAAGAAGACTGTGGATATGCCGTAACACACACACACATATATATATATATATATAAATATATATATATATATATATATATATATATATATATATATATATATATATATATATATATATATATATATATACTATGTATAAGACATGCCTAAACAAAAGAGTATTGTATGATAGAAGTGACACAATACACTTCAGAGTTCATAAAATAAAAGTTTGCCTCCATGGAGAATATTGTAATCAATCTTTTTCGAACGGGGATGTAAGTATAGTTTCCATTTCGTTCAATATTGTGTAAGTTGTTTTCCAATGTAGTTCATAAATTAAGACATTATTGTTTAGCATTAATTGGTGGTTTCGTGAAGATGACACTGTTTCTGAGGTTTCATTAAAGAGTTGTAAGATATCTTCTTAGAGCATGACTAACTTTATGTTAACCATTACTTAAGACCAATGGTATGCTTTCTTGCACTTTTGCATTCTTCTTAGTCTTAATTAATTTGACTTTCTATAGACTCTGTCGATTTAGTAACTTATTTACTGACTTTAATAGGGTACATATATACCATGACAACTATATCTGTAATAAACCGAAGTGTTTAGTTTTTAAACACTTAATAATACATGCTCCTTTCATAGCCTTAATATGTGCATTCAAATTCAACCGCTGCGCCATACTCGATATAGACCTGATATTATAAATTACATATTCTGCACAAAATGTACTAATATTGGATGCATAAGCGAGAGACAAATATGTTTTAAATGTAAATATACTAACAACAAACTTACTATTAGAAAAAACACACCATAGTTCCAAATAGAAAACATATCAACTAAACAGACGATACGCAACATAAAGACCAATATATTTTTTAAAGAACATATAGTGTGTACACGTATACACGCAAACAAAAGGAAACAGAAAATGGTTTTAAAATTAACAAGTTCTAATACAAAACGTGATGAAGGTCATTTAAACAAATGACATTCAATTTATAACACTTCAAAATCATGTTTCTAAAAATGTGATATCAGAGAGCTTATTTTTCTCTTTCAATAAACATAAGTAAGTTTCAGATTTGATATATTCGTCATTTTATTGTTTTATTTCTCAATTTAAAGCAATTGGATTTATCGCGTTGTGTATTCTTTATTATTTAATTAAACACACAGTTATATGATGTAAACTCAAATATAATAGTTTATCATATATCTCTATATATAATTTTTTTATACGTGGTTTATAATTTCGGTTCGGAATGACACGTTTTTCGCTAAAGAAGTTAGATGTTCTTAACGGAAATTCAAAAGGAGGTTAATGCGGAAATTCAAAAGGAGGTTAGAGCGGAAATTCAAAAGGAGGTGAGAGCGGAAATTAAAAAGGAGGTTACAGCGGAAATTCAAAAGAAGGGTAGAGCGGAAATTCAAAAGAAGGTTAGAGCGGAAATTCAAAAGGAGGTTAGAGCGGAAATTCAAAAGGAGGTGAGAGCGGAAATTCAAAAGGAGGTTAGAGCGGAAATTCAAAAGGAGGTTAGAGCGGAAATTCAAAAGGAGGTGAGAGCGGAAATTCAAACGGAGGTTAGAGCGGAAATTCAAAAGGAGGTGAGAGCGGAAATTCAAAAGGAGGTTAGAGCGGAAATTCTAAATGGAGGTTAGAGCGGAAATTCCCCCTTAAAGAAGACAATAGTTTTTGTGTCTTGATAGTTAACATTCGTAGGGAACGAGTTGTGCATTGGGGTATAGAATAGTCGCTACACAAATATTATATGAATATGCTATTAACAGTTCCCCATTCATTCCAGTTTTATCAAATAATTCAGTTTTTGAAAATACCAAACAAAAACCCGATATAATGTGATTCTAATTATACAAACACATAATTAACTTCCATGAACCACGAGAATATGTATTATTTGCACCAATACACATATTAGTTAAATACAATATTTTTTAACAAATTACTACCCGTCAATTAAAGATTCTAATTTATTGCCTTTTTATAGCATCATATCTTTCTCCCTCTATTTACATCAATCCGGCAATCAACCGTTCAGAGTTTTTTCTAAGTGTTTAAAACTACGTAACTTTTAAGTGTGATACTTTTTTCTCTAAATGGCTATTCCGACTCAACTTGCTTTTCTATCTACTATCCATTGCTATTCCACTTCTACCATTTTAAAATCCTTCGAAACTTGAAAACTTAAATTCTAGTTATTGAATTGGATATTACTTCTTAATATCTTATTAAAACTATTCTTATTTTATATAACAAATATTACACGAATTGTCTAAAAATCTATCCACCCTGTTACATTTAAAATTGACGCCTAGATAAACTCCAGTGTCTGTAAGTTCACAAACATACTTAGTGATGTACTATCTTTTTCCTATTCATCTAACTGTCTCTCTGTATCTTCTTCTGTTTCTGTCTCTGTCTGTCTGTCTGTCTGTATGTTTGCCTTCCTGCCTGCCTCCTTGTCTGGCTGTCTCTCTCTCTCTTTATCTCTCTCTCTCTCTCTCTCTCTCTCTCTCTCTCTATATATATATATATATATATATATATATATATATATATATATATAGCACTAGATGAAGTGAAAGAATAAAACAAGGTGCGAATCAAATTTTATTAAAATTCAGTGTTCAAGCAAAGTACTTTAAAGTCCTAAACTCATGAGTTTTTAAAGAAAATCTTCTCCTCAGAGGACAATTACTGCAATGACATCACTGCAGGTAATAAAATTAAACTTTAAAAATATATTAAAAAATATATATAAAATACATAAAAGTATATAAAACATCAAATGTATCGGCCCAAAACATACTTTTTTGTAAAACTTATACAGTTAATCCAAGTCATAAAGTTTAAAATAGCTTCAAGAAAGATATCAAAGAGGTTGAACATTGAATTCTAATACAATTTGATCTGTACTTTATTTTATTCTTTCACTTTATCTAGTGCTATTGATGCTCTATCCAGTATATTGAGCTTCAATTTTATCCGGATGTTCACTACTTAAATATATAAGTTAACTCTTACATCTTTTGCTGTATTAACCTTATATATATATATATATATATATATATATATATATATATATATATATATATATATATATATATATATATATATATATATATATATATATATATATATATCATATCATAATAGTAATAATCTAGGTAAAAAAATCCACGGGGTAGTTATCCAAAGAATTTCAACCGGGTTTATGAAAAGTGCTCAATATCAAATAGAGCTTTATATATGATTATTTTTATTTACACAGACATGTGAAAAATCTGCGACACTAGCATGTCGATGTTATCAGTCAACAGTTATTATAAACTGAGATCTCATCAGGGAGAGTTAGAATCCGATCTTTACCTCAGATCATATTTTGAGAGAATGAAATGGAGAGAAAAAGAAGAAGAAAAGAAATTTAAATTTTCAAAATTTAGGGAGTCACGTGATTTAGGGCCGTTAAAAATCAAAAAAGTTTAAATCTAAAATCTAAAATCTAAAACAAACAAAACAAATAAATAAATAAAATAAAATAAAATCAAGTGGAAAGAGAGACATATAATACAGAGTGTAAATAGATAGATAGACAGATAGAGAAATGAAAACGTCTGTTAATTCAGACCGAGAGAGGAAAGAGGTGGGAGATAATTAAATTTAAGATATTAATACTGATAATGATAATCAATAATAATAATTTAAAATAGTAAGCAATAGATGGATACAAATATAAGGGAATATTAGAGGGTAAAGAAAAATACAGAGGATGACAGTTAATATTAATCATAGTAGTAGTAAATATGATAATAGAGATTCAAATAAAAATAAAATATTTAATAATAGGGACATTTTCTGTTGTGATAATACTAATAATATTAATGATAGTAGATATAATAGCTATAATAATGGTTACAATGGTGGCCACGATAATTTTAATATTTTTAATAATGATGATGATGATAATAAAAATAGTAGTAGTATTATAAATTATAAGAATAAAATTAATAATAACATTGATGTATAGGACTGATAATAATAATAGAAGAGGTGGTTATTTAAATAATATATATAATGATGGTTATAAGTAGTGATTATAGTAAAAACTGTAAAAGTAATAACAATAAAATAATAATAATAATAATAATAATAGTAATGATAATAATAATAATAATAATAATAATAATAATAATAATAATAATAATAATAATAATAATAATAATAATAATAATAATAATCATAATAACAATAGTAATAATTAATAAGAATTGTGTGAGATGATAGTTATGTTGACAAAATTACCCTTAGTGGATAAGTAAAGTGTTTTTTTTTTAAGAGATAATATTAGCTTGAGGGACTATAAGTGGATTACTAAGAAGGTGTAATCTATTATGCCTACAGTTAATTAGGTTTCTTGTTTTTTGTTTTGAAGTTTGCCTCTGTCACTAAATTTAATTATTTCAAGTGTTTCTGTTAGGCAAAGGTAACAAGGTGATTTACGGAACCGCAGGTGCTAGTTTTTCTGATTGTGTTCCAGGTTACTGTTGGTGATTGGTTATTGTTGAATAGTTCCCAGTAATATATAGAAAGTGAAGTACTTTTTGATATGTAGAGTTATTAAAAGAGCATTTATGGCGGTATATCTATATAGAATACCAGCCATACCTATATAGAATTTTTTCAGGGTTGGGTTTTCTTTAGTAGAGATTGTTGCTTGATATACCGATTGGGTTATTTGGCAATTTTGTTGTAATGGGCATTTTTGTTTGTTTGTTCAGTTGCAAGCCTTGGTAGTTGTTGTTTTCATTGCAGTAGTTTTTTTCCATTTAGAATTTTATTGTTATGTTTTCTTATTAGTTTTTCTAAATTTTCACCACAGCTATAGCTTAATTTGAGGGTGTTTTTATTGAAAATGTTATGCAGTAGATTGAAGGGAGGAAAGTGTAGATTAATTAAGTCTAAGCATTTTTTGCCGAGTTAAGTTTTAACCATGTTATTATATGGAGGTGTAAACTAAATAATTTTTCTACCTCTATTTATGCGTTTGTTGTTGGGAGGTATAGGTTTGGTGAAATGCACGCACGCATACACATTTATACACTAAATTACAGCTGACTTGAAAATTCGCTTGTTCGCCCTGAGTTTAAAATAACTGTCGATTTTTGACACATTACCTTGCATGTTTACCTTCCCTCTCCCACCTCTTTCCTCTCTCGGTCTGAATCAACAGACGTTTTCATTTCTCTATCTGTCTATTTATATATCTACTCTCTTCATTATATGTCTCTCTTTCCACTTTATTTTATTTTATTTTATTCTATTTATTTATTTGTTTTGTTTGTTTTAGATTTTAGATTTTAGATTTTAACTTTTTTGATTTTAAACGGCCCTAAACCACGTGACGCCCTGAATTTGGAAATTTTAATTCTTTTTTCTTTTTCTTCTTCTCTATACTTCATTCCCTCCAAATATGATCTGAGGTTAAGATCAGATTCAAACTTTGCCTGATGGGATCTCAGTTTATAATAACTGTTGATCGATAACATCGACATGCCAGTGTCGCAAATTGTGTACATGTATGTGTAAATAAAAATAATCATATATATATATATATATATATATATATATATTTGTCGATTGTATGTTCTAGAAAGTGTAACCGGCCTTATCATATATAGATCGATCGTATTAATCATATAATTAGACTGAAGGTGAATTACATCATTTTAGAATGCTAACATATATTCATACTCATGGGAAACTATGTAAAACAATCAACCAGTCACGTGGAGCAAGTTTCAAAGATTAAGATAATGACAATAAATTACGAAAAAATATTGCCAAATATAGAATATCAATGCATAATATCTCATTCGACTGCTATTTAATCGACATAAAATTATATGTCAAATTAATAATATAATTAGCTGCATGAAAATAGAACAAATATGAAAAGCCACTAAACATAAATATGTTATAAAAATTGTAAAAAAATCAAGCTATTTATGTCAACTAATCAATTAAGTTAAGAGTCATTATATTTTACATAGAAAGTATCGAGGTGCACATGTGTATATTGTATAACATATCTGTATATCTTGTATATATATATGTATACATATATATATATATATATATATATATATATACATATATATATATGCAACCATTGTTAAAAATAACAAAACTCGTCTGTTTAATTATACTTTTTTTATTTTTTCAATTTTTCTGATGGTATTTTTTTTGTTTAAAATCAAAATAATAATGAATGTTCCATGGGTTTCGCAGGTTTCACGAATGTTTTCGATTCTTCGTGGACTCATCCTCAAGTGAACAAAAAAACTGGAGAATGTTTGCATAAATGTGTGCATCAATTTTTGCACAAATGAGAAAATGCTGCCTAAATCCACACATTATATATATATATATATATATATATATATATATATATATATATATATATATCTATTTTGGTAGCAAGTCGTTTATTATACATGTGTCGTTGAAGACCACGGAGTTTTCTTTCTTTGCGTCTTTCTGGTTAATTTCACGACTCGGCAGGCGATTCGTCGGGTTTCCAGGGTCAATTGGTGGAATATTTTATTTATTTTATTTTATTTATTTATCTATTTATTTTAATCTATAAATAACAAATTAATAAACAAATTAATTAATTAGTAAGTAAATAAAAGAATAAATATATATATATATATATATATATATATACATATGCAAATTAATAGACATAACCAAAAATAAAACCATAAATACGGCTAATTACTAACAATAACGCATAGCCTCCTGAAGACGGTCGCGAATACCGAAAGCGCTAGAAAAATGGCCCAAAATACAACATTAGGCGCCATACTCCACGAATTGACACCGGAAACCCGACGTATCGCTCGCCGAGTCGAGAAATTAACCAGAAAGATCGCAAAAAAAGAAAACTCTGTGGTCTTCAATGACACATGTATAATATATATATATATATATATATATATATATATATATATATATATATATTGCATACTCCTACTTTTCTCGTTTAGTATACTCGTCCGGGAACGGGCCGAAGCAGTTTTCGTTTAAACACTCGTCATTTTTTTAACACCGTAAATCATATAGTGTGCAAACTTTTAAATTACTCGTACTCTCTCTTTTTTCCTCGTCGCGTGGAGGGGCGTGTCGTCTAGTGGTTGAATTATTTCTTCTTTCTTTCTGCCGAAACATCGCCGCTACAACAAAAACTTCATGACGGACTCCAAAGACAAACAATACTTTCAACTTTCAATTATTTATATTACAGACGTTAGTTATCTATCGGCTTGGAGATATTCACTAACGTCGAGAGAGAGAGAGAGAGAGAGAGAAAGAGAGAGAATATTACTGCTTTCGTAATTACTCATCAATTAAGTTGTAACCATTGGCAAAAAGATCTTTCGCCTGTATTTTCGTAGGGAAATATTCCCATTTACTATGTTGCAGTTACATGGTAAACATCACGTCTGATAGGTTCGTCTCCAAAACCCAGACTGCTAAAACGCGTTTCTCACAAAGAGCGACTGAAAAGGCGTTTAACCCACCCGTGACGTCACCAGTTGGCCGCTCCTGGGCTTGTTAGTCACGTGATCCTGTTGGTACAAAAGTTGCTGCTCTGAAGAAGGCTGCGGTTGTCGAAGAGGCCTCTCATAAGGTCACACCTACCCCCACGTTCTGTTTGTTTAGATAAGTGGGTGACCGTTGAGGGGGAATCAGCAACTCGGGATCCCTGTGGAATGAAAGGTCATTCATGCAGAACTGTTGAAGAAAAGAAGTCAAGTTCGCTGTGGTTTTCTAAGAAAATAATTATTCTTAATAATGAATAATGAAATAAAATATACACTTGTTAAGTCACTAGGCCAGTTGGCCAAATAATGTTTAGTTCACTCTGGTATGTAATTGTACCGATGGACAATTTATCCCTCTATCAGTGGCGTGCTGTTCTAAGCTCCGGCGAGGACACGCGTATCCCGATAGGTGTGATATCTTTCACGAATAGAGAAGGGTCTTATGTCCGTTTCTCTCATTGATTAATTCACGGTCTGCTTGGTGTAACTCTGGCTAGTCCCTGCCCAATGCTTATCACCGACTGGCTTGTCTTCTCCCAGTGCTTATCGCCGACTGGTTTATCGCCGACTGGCCATCGCCGACTGGCCAGTCCTCACCGACTGCTTATCGCCGACTGACTATCGCCGACTGGCCATCGCCGACTAGCCAGTTCTCACCGACTGCTTATCGCCGACTGACTAGTCCTCACCCGATGCTTATCGCCGACTCGCTAACTCTCTCAACTTCAACTTCTTTATATGGAAATCGCTTGTGAATCTAACAACAAAGTTCAACTTCGATAATGTTATTGAGACATAAAATGTTTATAGGTAACCCTGATAATATAAACCAAACTTGAAAATTGTTTATCATTATCCAAAGTATAAGTATATTACATTTCCACTATTTTCCAATTCGAAACAACAAGGTTCAATTCTGATAATGCCATCTGAGATTGAAGATGTTTTGAGGTCACTGACCATATAATTTGATAACTTACCTTTTTATCTTCAGTGGAGAAATATTTTTTATCAAGCTAATTCTCATTTTGTTTATTTGTGATCCAATGTTGGTTAATGTTTATGGATACATAAGAGGTATATAGGTCACTCTGACAATATAAATTGATACTCTTATTTCAAACCAGAAATGATATTATATTCTACTAGGTCAATGTATATTAGCCATGTATGCTGGGCGCCGACCTTCGTAGGGCCAGTTAATATTGTCACACGAGTGACGTCACGGATCCCTCTGATTTCTACGCAAAGGCCTGTGACGTAACATATCCTCTCGCAGGTGCACATTGTCTCTTGATCTGAGGTCTCGTCACGCGGTGACCTTGCCACGTCTGTGATTTCCGACTGTGAGAACAAACCGTATTCTGCATTCGACTGCGCGGGTCCACCCGCGGTAATTCGCGCAAGTCAAACCAACGATTTCCTACAGATACGTCTATTCTCAGAGGGCCATTATCCAATATATATATATATATATATATATATATATATATATATATATATATATATATATATATATATATATATATGTGTGTGTGTATATATATATATATATATATATATATACATATATATATATACAAATTATTAATTTAAAGACGATACGTTACATATTCCAGAGACTCACCATAGTTGCATTGACATGAGTAGATCTTAACTGTTTAGAGCCTTTATAATTCATATCAAACATCTAAACAGTACAATTATATCAATGTCCCTAAACACCGGTACGTACATGGAATATGGAGCGCATAGTTTTTAAATACATAATATGTATTTTAGCTCTCACATTTGGACCATCGAACACCTTATTGATTTCCTCTCAACAAAAAAAACTCCGTGGTCTTCAACGACGCATGTATAATATATATATATATATATATATATATATATATATATATATATATATATATATATATATATGGAGGGGTGTCGGGTTATGTTGATAAGAAATCAATATAGATCTCGATGGTAAAAAAAATTTTATTCAGCGGACATGTCAGCACGCTATCAACATAACTACTGGCCGTCGGTAACCTACTTAAATTGCTTCATAAATCCAGAGCTTTGAACAATTATTTATAAATAAATATTTTTCAAATTGACCTACTTTGGCTTGGTAGTTAGGGCGCTAACCGATGTGTGCACCACGCATTGTCATATAAATGATGAAGTAAAGTAACGATTAAAGGCTAAATTCAGCGGGCATATTAAAAGCTGTCAACATAACTTAATCGGCGGAGTCTTGAGTATTGAATTACGCTATAAATGGTTGCTTGTCTTTAACTGACGTAAAGTTCTCCATCAGGCGAGAGCTTTTAATATTTATTTAAATAAATATTATTTAAACTGACGCAAATACACATATGTGTCATGCTTCCCTGCAATCATTATGATGAAGAAGAGGAAGTCAGAGAAGTCGATTATTTTCCTGTTAGACAAACAAGTTTGTTCGAACTCCGATCGCCCCCCGCCCCCCCCAAAAATGCAGCATTTACAGAATGTCATATTAGAAAGATGACCAGATGAAAAGATACATTTCTACCCAGATGGGAGACGGTACGTTAGCTTTCGAAGTGAAATGACAGTGCAAGATGGGTTGATTTTTAGGGGGAAACTGTGTGGGCAAAAGAAAAGGTACATTTGTGTTATGTTTGGTAGTAAAGACTATATAATCACACTGGACTATATGAGTAATTTCTTGGAGATTGATTATCTTCCAAACATATACGTAAATAATAATTGCAAAGCTCAAGCACCACTGTGCAAGATATGGAATGCGGGACCAGATTGTAACAGACGATGGGCCAAATTTAGTAGTCAGGACTTTGCCTCTTTTGCACGAAATTGGTGTTTTACACACACACACACACACCCACACACACACCTACACACAACCCCCCCCCCCCACACACACACCGGCCAGTCCCGACAACAGTAAAGCGAATGGCAAAGCAGAATCAGCAGTTAAAACTGTAAAGACTTAGTTCCGGAAAGCCAGGGAGGATATGGCTGATTTATATCTAGCAATGCTGGTTCACAGAAACATACAAGCTAAAGGTTTCATGTCGCCATTACAAAAGCTGATGTCAAGGCGAACTACTTCTAACACGGGAAGATTGGCTGAAGTCGAAATACACAATAACTTTTAAAAAGAGGTAAAGAATGATAGCATGAGGCAGGAGAGATACTTCAATAAAAAGGTTAAATGCCTTAAACCTTTACGGCCCGGAGATGTGGTACCGGGCCAAACCCCATGTGAACAGGTACAAGGGGCGATAAAAAGCGACTGTGTTGGAGAAACTGGATGCTAGATCATATCACATTGATGTTGAAGGGGAATACGTCGACGGAATAGAATAAACCTGAGGAAAACAGTGAAACCACCCCAATAGCATCTACGGATAGCCAGCTATATATAGAAAATAGTGAGATACCAGCAATCACGTAATCGGGCAAAGAGGTGACTATTACTTCATAATTGTCTCAAAATTACAGTATAGTGAGAGATAGGGCTAGTCCCAGAGAATACTCCAAGACACCTGAAGATTAGATTACAGTAAGAACACAATCTGGGAGAATAATCAATGCGCCAGTCAAACTGAGACACTACTGCGTTTAAAATATTTCTATGTAAAAGTGGAAGGGCAGACTAATCCATTTTAGGCAGGAAAGTTGAATACCCAATGAATGCCTCGGCCACTGAGCAAGTTCTGTGCTGATGTCTTTTGTCACATGAAGGAAGAAATTACATGGAATACTAAGCTGGGGCTTCACCGTTTACTTGTAAACGTTGGTGTCATGCGCGTAACGAACAAGCTAAATAAAGATGGCTTCGAATAGATCTACTTTCTCTATCCGTGTTATTTACATCCACACACATCACTGAATTAAGCATGCGATAATTATTAAGCACAAATAATAGCGCCTATCGATGCAATAATGCATGCATTTATTAGAGACAAAATTAATTTTAAACATCTCTAAAACAAATACAGGACAGTAGATACATTTAATATGGACACATGGACTAGACAACGTAATGATAATTCACAAATAATTGCGACCAATAATTACATTAACCATTCATACATTTTTATTCCAATTATATACTAGCAGGACCCGTGTAAATTACACGAAATGATGTGTTCAATACTAATTATCTTGCTCCTGACCTATACATGTTTGAATAAAATATAAGATTGGACTTGTATATTTATTTGAAAAAATGAAAAATTCATGAAACAATTTACAAAATTTCTTTATATACAATATTTCTAGTGTAGGTAATATTTCGACGACTAAACCTTACTTTGTAAATGCTTTAGATGAAATTAAATTTGGCTCCAATTCATGAGTAGCATACAAAGATTCGGAAGGTCTTTGCTTTTTAAGTAAGCGTGACACACAACAAAATCATACACGCCATCGAACTAATATGTGTCTTCCCAGTCGTTCCCTCTCTACCCCCTACATCTTAAAGGTTAGTTGGGATCAAACTATAAAGCAGTCGGGCCGACGTCAAAAACCGACGTCAAAATCCTACGTCGATAACCGTTGCGCCAAAGGGAAATATTAAAAATATTACGAAAATTAGGTGACTTGAATGTTTTTCCAAATCCAGGTGCGGCACGCATGCGCAGAGCTTTTGATGTGAGCCTGCCACACGAACACACACGGTATCGTATTAATATATAAAAAATAATAACCCCATAAGTGGGTATCATATTATCTGTGCCCAGTATAATATACACACAACTAAACATTAAAAAATAATATAACAATTATTAAATATCATTTTGTTAATATTACTATGATGCACCACCCACCAATTTCATCAGCCACCCATAATTATTTCTACTTTGTAAATGAATTACATCCATTTTACAAGGTTATTTGCCCTATCAAATTAATAAGACCCCATCTGTAGAATGCCACAACTTCTTACAAATAAACATTACACTACGAATGATCGAATTACCTGGAAAATATATTTAACGAAAGAAAATAAAGAAAGCGAAAAACCAAATATAGAAGGAATACATTGAAACAAGCGAAACCAAAATTAATTGCATAGTATCGACAACAATCACATGATCAGCTTACAAAATAAAACATATGAAAATATAAAAACTCTATGATAGTATAGAATTATGTAGTATAATGTAGTATAATGTAGTATAATGTAGTATAATGTAGTATAATGACAAAACATTAACCGTACAATGTTACACTACATTTAAACCTGTTCACAAGAGAAATTAATGCATGAATGGTTACAGAGTTGAAGAACATCTACTACACCAAACAGACGCTCATATACAATCCAAGCATGGAGAACATCTACAAAAAACATAAAACAGTAACAGCAAGTCATACAATACGAAATTTCACTCAAAGCAAAATACACACTATAAAACATAATACATGCATCTGCCGATATCAACGCGAACTGCAAATACAAAACCAGCCGAGGAACACATTATCAATAAATAATAAATATGCTTTTTTTTCATTCAGTTTTTCATTCGTTTCCTTTTCATACACTTTTTCATTCACTTTTATATTCAATTTTTATTCATTTTTTTCATTCATTTATTGTCTTCATATTTGTTAAGTGAGGGACGGGTAACAGGAGCTTGTGTTCTACTCGGCGTTGCCCAGCAGCTATAACATTGTCATTATCAACATCAGTTCTCTTCATCCATGTATTTTAACAGTTCTTTGACAGTGCTGAGAAGTCCTCATTACTACAATTACAGTAGTACATTTAATAAGTGAGGTGTACATAAACTTGTGTTCGACTCGGCGTTGTCTGGAAGCAATAACATTGTCAGTATAAACATCATTTCTCGTCATAGTGTGATTTTAACTGTACGTTTCGCAGTGCTGTGAAGGCCTCCTTACTAACATTACAGTAGTACATTCGTATGAGAGGAATAGCAGAATGTTGATCTACTAGTAATAATATTGTCATCATCAACGTTATTCCTTTTCATATTTTCTTGCTTCTCTGATAGCTGGGAAATTGCCTCTGTTGAACCAGTCTTTGAGAATTCTAGAGATAGAACCGCCACTCAGAATTATCGTAACATCAGTTTACTCCTGCATTTCGTTAACATCTTTGAATCCTTAATAAATCTATCGACAATCCGGCACCTCGTTAATAGTACACTTTTTTCTGACCATCAGTATAGATTTAGTTAAGCTAGGTCTACTGCGGATATCCTTACGGTCATCTCCGAACGTATATATCATACACTGGACAAGGCAAGTGGAGCTTGAGCGGTTGCGCTTGATATATCCAAAGACTTTGACATGGTCTGGCATGAATATATTCTCGTAAAATCTAATAGATATGGTATTACTGGACAGCTATTTAATATAATTAGATCCTTCCTAACTAAAATAAAGATCCAGGTTACCCTCGGTAGCCGTTCATCCAAACAACATGGCATAAATGTAGGTGTACACCAGGGATTTATACTTGAACCTTTATTCTTGATTTTCATAAATTGACGACATTATATATGAAATGGGTATTTTGCTGACGGCATCATGTTCTACTCTCGTCATGTAGGCAAAACGGACGAGCACATATCAGATTAAATGACTGTATTCTTAGAAAGTTACTTCTAGTCTGTCATAGAATGGATTCATAAATGGATGGTACATTTAATGCCGCTAAGACAAAGCTCCTTTCATTCAACATCTACAAGACATCTCTTTAAGCACCGATTGCCATGGCAAATCACACCCTACCTGACAGTCCAAAGTTCAAACTCATCGACCTAACATTCACAAGTAACATATATTGGAATACATACATAGACAAAAGTGTCAAAGCTGCTGCAAAGAAAGTCGGCTATAAAGGTACCCAGATGCCGATGAACCTTCTACTCCAATAGCTTTATTCCCCGAGCTGCCTGCCTTTGGAACCCCTTCGCTTCTCCTTGTTTCCCCGACTATACCGTCATGCAGAAATGTAAAACTAATGTGAACACGCATATCGCTGCACAGCTCTCAAATTAGGATGACCCCCGAACATTTTATTTAAATTTTAAGTAGCCCTTACGTCTAAAGTAGACACTTGCCTTGTTTGGGGCGAACTGTGTTAAAAAACAACCAATAAAACAAAAAAATAACTGTGAAAACCTCCTCGCTTATATTACAGAATTATATTTAGTAAGTGAAGTAAGTGAACTTATGTTCGACTCGGCGTTGTCTGGAAGCAATAACATTTTTAATTGTAAACTTTCCCGTATTATATTGTAGAAGTAGTAAGGCTAATAGTATATTTGGTTCTACTCGATGTTGTCCGGGAGCAATGAAAATAAATTACAGTATTACATTTGGACTATTTACATTAATAAAATCACTTATCTTCATATTATTGGGAAACAAAATTACCTGGGATACCAAATGCCATTTTATTCAGTTCTAATATTATAGTATTAAATTTAAAGCAGATGGCTTCGGTAAATAAATTACATTATTATTTTTTTAAAACATTCAGACAAGGGAGAAACATGAGCTGGGTTGATGAGAAATGGGGGTTTGGGATAGAGGGAAATGATAGGGAAGTGGGGGAGATAGAATATCATCTGACTCGAGGTTTTTTACCATACCATGCTACTCGGAATACTTACCATACCATCCGGCTCTGATTCCGTGCTGAACTCCAAGCTCTGACTCCTACCCAAACCGCAGTCTCTGACTGCTACCCGAACCGTAGGCCCTGTCTCGTTACCCAAACACAGGCTTCGGCCCCTTCCCAGACTTCAGGCTTTGATCTTTTCCCGAATTTAAACTTTAAAGAAGAAAATCTCCTTGAAAATATATTATGTCGGTATTAGTAATGATTACCAGTCATCGAAATTAAAACTTAAAAAAAACAAACTTTAAAATATATTATGTCAGTATTACTAGCAATCGAAATGTAAACTTTAAAGAAGAAAATCTCCTTGAAAATAATTCATGTTAGTATTAGTAATGATAACCAGTCATCGAAATTTTAAAAAAGGAAGGAAGGATGAAAAGGTGGTAGAAGAAGGGAAATATGAAAGGAAACAAGAAAGGGTGGTAGTAAAGAAGAATGGATCGAAAAAAAGTGGTAGATGGGAGGAAAGACACCATTGCGGTAGTGGGAAGGAAACAAGAAAGGAAGGAAGAAAAGGCGACTGTGGGAGGGAAGGAAGAATCGTGCGAAAAAGAATATAAAGAAGAAAAAAGACCTGGTCATCGTCACTTATTTAGTATTATCCAGTATAAGCGTTGCTTAACTTTGATTGCACATGACGTCATGTCTTGAAGTAGGAGTCGGCAGTCTGCATACCTCTCATAGTGACGTCACGTGCGCAAGGATAAGTCAGCAACATAACTGCATATTACATTGATTTATTTGCAAATTACTACATAATAATGTTCAATTTACAAAAAACGGCCCTATTGCCCCTCAAAGGAATGGCAATTTTTTTCTTAATTTTCGATATTTTGTGTCCTAGGTGACGCTGTTTTAGAAAATATCTACTTTATAAATGTCTTCGGTTTGCCTTGGGAGCCTTTTACAGACATACAGACATACAACTAAGCAGACGACTTTTCTTTATATAGTAAACTGGCGGGGCTACCCGATATTGTTCAGGGTCATAAAAACATATAATTGAAGAAAAATCGCCTGTGAAACATCTTTATATTCAAATTTCTATTTCTCTCCCTCTCTCTATAGCCGTCTCTTTATCTTTTTACTTTTCTCTTCCCTGGTCGCCCTATTTCACCGCTACTTTCTAATTTTGCCTTTTGCGAAAGCTGTTTCTTCCCCACCATTTCATCGTACGTTTCCCAGGGCAATAGTATGACATATTTCAATAAAAAGTGCCACCTCTTTCTGCACCTACTATATAGGTACTTATCTCCGCACAGGTGTTCATACTATATACGTATCTATCGCCACCCCGGTGCACATACTATATACGTACCTATTGCTGCCCCAGTGCACATAATATATACACACCTATCGCAACCCCGGTGCAGATACTATGTAAGTAACTATCGCCGCCTGGGTGCAGATACTATATAAGTACCTATCGCCGCCCCGGTGCAGATGCTAAATACGTACCTATCGCCGCCTCGGTGCGAATGCTAAATACGTACATATTTCCGCCCCGGTGTGCATACTGCATAAGTACCTACTGCTGCCCTAATGGAAATACTAAATGTGTACATATCGCCGTCCTGGTGCAAATCCTAAATACTTACCTATCGCCGCCCCGGTGCAAATGCTTAATACGTACCTTTCGCCGCCCCGGGGCGCGTTCTATATACGTACCTATCGTCGCTCCGGTGCGCGTGCTATATACGTACTGATCGCTGCCCCGGAGCGCATGCTACATGCATACCTATCACCGGGCCGGTGCGCATGCTATATACGTACTTATTGCCGCCCATGTGCACATGCTATATACAAACCTATCGCCGCCCCAGTGCAAATGCCAAATACGTACCTATCGCCGCCCCGGTGCGAATGCTAAATACGTACCTATCGCTGCCTCGGTGCGAATGCTAAATACGTACCATTCGCCACTCTGGTGCACGTGCTATATACGTACCTATCGCCGCCTAAAAGCACATGCTAAATACATACCTATCAGCGCCCCGGTGCGCATGCAGTATATACGTACTTATTGCCGCCCATGTGCACATGCTATATACGTACCTATCTCCGCCCCTGTGGGCATATTACATATGTACCTATCGCTGCCTCAGTGCGAATACTAAATATGTACATATCGCCGCTCCTATGCGAATGCTTAATACGTACCTATCACCACCCCGGTGTGAATGCTAAATACGTACCTATCGCCACCCCTATGCACTACTATATACGTACATATTGCTACCTCAGTGCAGATACTATATATATACCTATCGCCGGCCCGGTGCGCATACTATGTCTGTACCTATCGCCGCCCTGGTGCGCATATTATATACTTACCTATCTCTGCAAGGGTGCACATACTGTATATGTACCTATCCCCAGCCCAGTCCGCATACCTAAGAACTCATATTAGTGCGCCCCTGTCGTGTCAGAAAAAATAAAATAGTGTTCATTCATGTATTGTCACTATCCTAAATATAAATATTTTTAGTTAAGAAAAGAAAAAAAGACATTTTTTTGCTCCCCGCAAGAAATTTTTTTTTCATCCTCCCCCATACTTAGATATATTTTTTATTTTAAAGAAAAAAAAGAAAAATGTTTGATTCCACCCCCTAAATTTCCTCCCCCCATACATAGAAATATTTTTAGTTCAAAGAAGGCAACAAAAAATAATAATTTAACCCCACCCGAAATTTTTTTTCATCCTCCCGCATACATATAAATATTTTTAATGAAAAAGACAAAAAAGAAAAAGAAAAACAATTTTTGACACCCCCCCATATTTTTTTTTACCCTCCCCCATACATAGAAATATTGTTAGTTTAAAAAAAAAAAGGTTTACCCCCTCCACTCCAAAATAACATTTTTGTTTACGCCATCCATATAAATATTTTTGATTAAAAAAAATTTGACCGCCCCCTAATCATTTTTTTTACCCTCCCCCATACGAAGAAATATTTTTAGTTTAAAAATTGGAAAAAAAAATCTTATCCCACCACCCCAAAAAAGATTATTTTTCATCCACCCCCATACATATAAATATTTTTGATGAAAAACAAAAAAAATTAGGGGGGGGGGTGACATTTTTTTTTACATATATAGAAATATTTTCAGTTATAGAAAGAAAATAAAATTTCGAGGTGCTTCGGTCATATCAAAGAACCATACTGCAGAAGCCCCTGGGTTCTATAGTGTAGAAGCACCCCCGGTGCTGAGTCCTATACTATAGAAGCACTCCTGGCCCCTATACTGCAGAATCACCCACGGTCTATATTCTTCATAAGCTTCCGGGTCCTATATTGTAGAAGCACCCCCGATGCTGGGTCATATACTGTAGAAGCACCCCTAGTCCCTATACTGCAGAAGCACCTATGGTCACTATTCTGCAGAAGCCTTCTAGCCCTATATTGTAGAGCACCGCCGGTGCTAGGTCATATACTGTAGAAGCACCCCTGGCCCCTATACTGCAGAAGCACCCATGATCCATATTCTTTATAAGCCTCCGTGTCTTATATTGTAAAAATACCCCCAATGCTGGGTCCTATACTGTAAAGCACCCTGGTCCCTATACTGTAGAAACACCCATGGTCGCTATTCTGCAGAAGCCTCCGGGTCCTATATTGTAGAAGCATCCCCCGGTGCTGGGTCCTATACTGTAGAAGCACCTATGGTCGCTATTCTGCAGAAGCGTCTGGGTCTTATATTGTAGAAGTATCCCAGTGCTGAGTCCTATACCGTATAACACCCCTGGTCCCTATACTGTAGAAGCACTCATGTTTCCTATTCTGCAGAAGCCTCCGGGTCCTATATTGTAGAAGCACTCCCGGTGCTGGGTCCTATACAAATCTATAACTAAAGCAGCTCTATCTAAAAAGAAAAAAAACATTTGGCCCGACCCCATAAAAAGTTTGGCCCGACCCCTAAAATTTTCCCTGACCCCCTCCCCCAACCACTCCAACCGAATCCTCCGATTTTTTTTACTCTCCCGTAACCCTGAGAAAAATTTTAAGTTAAAAAAAGAAAAAAATAATAATTTGGCCCGACACCCTAAAAAGTTTGGCCCGACCCTTCAAAATTTCCCCAACCCCTCAATCTCTCCAGCCCACCTCCAACTTTTTTTCTATGCTCCCCCTATGAGAAATATTTAAGTTAATGAAAAATAATTTGGTCCTACCCCTAAAAATGTCCCCGACCCCTCAATCTCTCCAGCTATTCTGCAGAAGCGTCTGGGTCTTATATTGTAGAAGTAGCTCGGTGCTGAGTCCTATACCGTATAAACACCCCTGGTCCCTATACTGTAGAAGCACTCATGGTTCCTATTCTGCAGAAGCCTCCGGGTCCTATATTGTAGAAGCACTCCCGGTGTTGGGTCCTATACAACTCTATAACTAAAGCAGCTCTATCTAAAAAGAAAAATACATTTGGCCCGACCCCCTAAAAAGTTTGGCCTGACCCCTAAAATTTTCCCCGACCCCCTTCCCCAACCACTCCAACCACATCCTCCGATTTTTTTTTACTCTCCCGTAACCCTGAGAAAAATGTTAAGTTAAAAAAAAAATAAATAAATAATTTGGCCCGACACGCTAAAAAGTTTGGCCCGACCCCTAAAAATTTCCCCAACCCCTCAATCTCTCCAGCCACCCTAACTTTTTTTCTTCTCTCCCCCAACTATGAGAAATATTTGAAGTTAAAAAAAAAAATGTCCCGACCCCTAAAAATTTCCCCGACCCTCAATCTCTCCAGCCCCCCCCATAATTTCTTATTACTCTCCCCCATTTTTTGTACTCTCTCCCAACCCTGACAAATATTTTAAGTTCAAAAAAAAAAAAAATTTGGCCCGACCCCATGAAAAGTTTGGCCCGACCCTTAAAATTTTCCCCGACCCCCCAATCTCTCCAGCCCCACCCTCTGATTTTTTGTTTTACTCTCCCCCAACCCTGAGAAATATTTTAGGTTAAAACATTTTTTTTTATTTAATTGGGCCCGACCTCCTAAAAAGTGTGGCCTGACCCCTAAAATTAGCTCTATATACGATATTGAGATCTTTTCTCCCGGACAACGCCGAGTACTTACTGAAAACACTCTTACTAATTTCCACTCATTTTAATGGGCACAATAGTCTGAAGAGAAGCGTAGATGCTGTTAAAATATTATACAAACTAATCACTACAGTAGCTCTATCTAGGACATTGATCACTTTTCTCCCGGATAACGCCGAGTATTTAGAAAATCAAGGAGGATTCTAGAGCACTACTAAACTCACTCTTACCGATCCCTCCTTCTTTTCATCTGCTCAATATTCCGAAGGTAAACGTAGATGGCGTTAAAATATTATGCAAACTTATCACTACAGTAGCTCTATCTAGTATAATGAGCACTGTTCTGCCAGACAACGCCGAGTATTTAGAAAATCAACAAGGCTTCTCGAGCACTACTAAAATCACTCTTGCTGAACCCCCCTCCATTTCATCTGCACAATAGTCCGAAGAGAAACGTAGATGGCGTTAAAATATTATACAAACTTATCACTACAGTAGGTCTATCTAGGATATTGAGCACTTTTCTCCCGGGCAACGCTGAAGCCTCTGGGTCCTCGACTGTAGAAGCACCCCTGGTCCGTATACTGCAGACGCACCCATGGTCACTATTTTGCAGAAGCCTCCGGGTCCTATATTGTAGAAGCACATCGGTGCTGGGTCCTATACTGTAGAAGCACCACTGGTCCCTATACTTTAGAAGCACCCCTGATCCCTATACTGCAGAAGCACCCATGGCCCCTATTCTGCAGAAGCGTCCGGGTCCTAAGTTTTGAAGGAAAACAAAAACATTGAAGTAAAATAAATTTTGAAGAGAAAACAAAATTGTTTGTAATTGTGAGATATAATGATCCCAGGTGTTATCCGGTCCTAAAGATATCAACTTTTTGACATCTCGCTGCGTAGTTTTTGTAGAAGCTTCACATACAGACATATATACATACATACATACATACATACATACATACATACATACATACAGACATACAACTGCCCTTTGCATAAGAGACTAGCAGGGCTACACGGCGTTGCCCGGGGCGATAAAAAACAAAGTAGTAGAAATTAAAGAGTGTGTGTAACATCTTTATATAACAACTTCAATCTCTCTTCTTTCTCTAGTCGTCTCTCTTTCCCTGGTCCTCATTATTTCCCTCCCTCCTTCAACCCTCTATTTCCCTTTTTCCCATATGATTCTTCTCTTGTTAAAATGTGTTAAAAACTAATAATAATAGAATTCACGTAAATTACTTTTACTAAATATGTATTTTATGTAACTGTGGATTTTCTCAAAGAAATATGTTATGTAAACAAACATTTAGGATGAAAGTTATTAATTATTCTTACATTGTATTTTTGAGGCCGATATAAAATAATATTTTATTTTTTCAAGACTTTAAAATCGAACTTGAATGCAATGACTAAATCGCTGGCGGCCATGTTGTAATTTCCTATAATTTTCTTTCGTAAAATATTTGCAATAATTTGATTAGTGTTTGTCGCTTATTTAAAAAAACAATACCAAAAAACTAAAAATTTAAAGGCGCGTCCCTGGCGCTAAGAAACGTTAAATAAAATACTGTTCTTATATAATATATTATAAAATGTACATGTACATGTATTTATACACGTACAGAGTGGCTGGCAGTGGCGGCTAGTGGTGGACCATCGCATACTTTCTTACCCCCTCTATGTAAATAGAATTGACGCTAAGAAACGTTAAATAAAATTAAAAGTTATCTAAAGGTATTACGTAATTAAACCAAAATATGACTAAGCATTTTCTAATTACTATATACTAGAATGAAAAATAACTGAAAACGACCCACCCCTGATAAAATCTGCTCCATAGACCCCTAAGGGGTGGGTATAGAGATTCAGCAATACTCCCATCATCTTACTCTGTTAATTTTACATAAGAATACACTTTTATATGTTATGTATATTCTCTAACCTTGTTTTAAAAACCTAAATGATGTATTTAAACGTGAGTTATCGTTCTTCCTTAGCTATACCCGAACAAATAAATGTCATGAAAAACCATAAATTGTTTTATGTGGTTGGGGTATAAATTGCCGGACAACACCGAATACTGTTCTTATATAAGATATCATAAAGTGTACATGTACATGTATTTGTGTACGTACAGAGTGGCGGGCAGTGGCTAAAAGTGGCGGACCTTCAATAGTTTCTTACCCCCTTTATGTAAATAGAATTGACGCTAAGAAATGTTAAATAAAATTAAAAGTTATCTCAAAGTATTACGTAATTAAATTACAATGTGACTCAGCAATTTCAAATTACTATAAAATATAATGAAAAATAACTGAAAAGCCCCCCCCCCCTGATGAAATATGCCCCATGGACCCCTAAGGGGTGGGTTTATATATTCAGGAATACTCTCATCATCTTACTCTGGTAATTGTACATAAGAATACACTTTTATATGTTATGTATATTCTCTAACCTTGTTTTAAAAACCTAAATTGAGTTTTTAAACGTGAGTTATCGTGCTTCCTTAGCTATCCTCTAGCAAATAAATTTGCTTAAAAACCATGAATTATTTTATAAACTTGAGGTATTACGTAATTAAATTACAACATGACTTAGCAATTTCAAATTTCTATAAAATATAATGAAAAATAACTGAAAAGTCCTCAACCCCCCCCCCCCCGGATAAAATATGCCCCGTGGATCCCTAAGTAGTGGGTTAACAGATTCAGGAATACTCTCATCATCTTACTCTGTGAATTTTACATGAGAATACACTTGTATATGTTATGTATATTCTCTAACTTTTTAAAAACCTTAAGTGTGTTTTAAACGTGAGTTATCGATCTTCCTTAGCTATCCTCTAACAAATGAATATTATTAAACGCCATAAATTGTTTCATGAACTTGAAGTATTACGTAATTAAATTACAACATGACTTAGCAATTTCAAATTACTATAAAATATAATGAAAAATAACTGAAAAGCCCTCAACCGCCGGATAAAATATGCCCCGTGGATCCCTAAGTAGTGGGTTAATAGATTCGGGAATACTCTCATCATCTTACTCTGTGAATTTTACATAAGAATACACTTGTATATGTTATGCATATTCTCTAACCTTGTTTTAAAAACCTTAATTGTGTTTTTAAACGTGAGTTATCGTGCTTCCTTAGTTATCCTATAACAAATAAATTTCATTAAAAACCATTAATTGTTTTATGAACTTGAGGTATTACGTAATTAAATTACAATATGACTCAGCAATTTCAAATTACTATAAAATATAATGTAAAATAACTGAACAGCTCTCCCCCTGATGAAATATACCCTATGGATCCTTAAGGGGTGGGTTTATAGATTCGGGAATACTCTCATCATCTTACTCTGTGAATTTTACATAATAATACACAATGCAATGGTGCATCGATATTGTGAACCCGAATTATTCCAGCGAGTAGAACATATTCTCGGGCTTTATTTCCAATTTAATACTTTTACATATATGATATATTATTATTAATGTGTACTTTTACATTTTTCGCCAGTTTCATTGTGTATAGTTGGAACTGTGTTTAATGCGAGTTTGTTTATTTATTTACAAATACCTGTATTTCACCGTATCACAATTATTAAGCAATGCTACACCTGATCAAGTCTTAGATGGGTCACCGTCTGGGAATATTGAAGTAAATGAGAACAAAAGAATCGTTGAATTAGCTGTAAATGTTACCTTCTCTAATGCTAAATGTCCGTATGAATGGATTAAACATCGCTAGAGATTGAGGAAATAGAAGAGTAGTTAAAGGTATCAAATCTTTTGAGGGTAACTGATCTAGGAGAATGACACATTTGAAATAACATCAGTCATGTTCCGCTAATACAGGTAGTGCTTCTAGCTATGTTGAATCTCTTCAGACCGGCGAGCTTAATACATTCCGTGTCAGATAGGTTTATTGAGATTGCGCAACACTTGTTTCAATATAATCACTTTATTTCACAGGTATATTGTAGTGATACCTACAGAAATACAATATGGAAAACGACACGCATTTGTGGGATATATATAGGAGAAATATGTATGCAGTCAGAGAATTAAAGTGGTCGTAGATCAGTAGTCTAGGATTACAAACCTCGGAAATAACACTGGTTTTTACCCGGTAATTACAAGAAAGTTTCCAGAGTCGGATTTATCTGTCACTGAAAATGAGGGATGAGGGAAAGTCTGATTAGTATTGCACTACCGTTACTTATTCAATATATAAACTCTCCATTCTGCATTTTTGTCTCTAAAAAGTGAAATATACCAGCTAGTCTCTTGTATGCATTTCCTTGTTTGCAGAGAGATGTGGTTATCACGCTGCTAAAAACATTTTCCATCGTTTGCTATTGTTTCTTGTGTGTCTTTCCTGTTGTTCCTTTGTTCTCACCTATTTCAATAATGTCTAACCAATAGCCTGGACACCGTTAACCTATCATCGATTTTTACAATTGATCTACGATCATTTTCTCAATCAGTTCAGCGGGGCCAACATTCTCGCCTCTAAATTACATACAACTAGCCAGTTTGCCTTGCAGAGTGACGTTAACAGCTCAATAAACGTCAAAGATGTCTTTGCAAGCAATTAAAGTGAGGCTTAGTGGTTTAATGAATATTTATCGGCATTTAGTCAAAAAGTTGGAGGTGAAACTAACTGTTAAGCGTTGGAAGATCTACACGTCTCAATACACATAATTTCCGATTTTGGAAACGCCACCTTTGCCAAATCAGGTTGTTTAAATACTTCACAGATGTGATTTAAATTTTTTTTTTTTTCAGAAAAGCAAACTGGGTTTATCCAGACAACTTATTATCTGTTGAATGCATTCCGATTTTTTCGAGTATTGTATTTATTAATAAAATTCATAGTTGGAAATTATTGAACGTAAATGTGTTGTAATTATACAGGGTGGGCAAAAATAAGGGTCCTATTTAAAAAAATTCATAACTTTTTTATTTATTGATTTTTTTTTTTTTTTAGAATAAGTAAAGGACCCCTTCCGAAGCAAGCATGAGCCGTATTAGCCCTAAGGAACGTACCCTCAGTTAGAAAACATTATTTTTGCTTAAAAAACTCAAAACAGTGTAAAAAACAATACTTTAGTTTTTGTAAGTTTTAAGAAGTGTTTTTCGGCTAAAATTTGTTTTGTTTATTTCAAAAAATCTCGGAAGGGTCAGTCTACACACACATAAAGTTTGGTGAGTTTAACTTTTATTTTGTGGAAGTTATTCAAATTCAAGTTATTCAAATTTAAAGATAAGACCCTTATTTTTGCCCACCCTATATTATTGTTTAATTATATCTATTTTACTTATTAAAATGCAAATCACTTTGGGAGAAGGTAGATAGCTACAGGATACCAACACGGATTTTCGAATTGACAAAAATGTTTTTTTCTTACTCTGTGCCCTTATAACAATAGAGAGTATCCATGAACATAATTTATTTTTCAAGGACTTCCGATGCCTGAAACATGTTGACACGAGACTGCTTCCATGTAGACTGTAACATACTTGTTGAACAGTCGACCAAAGAATACATTTTGGCAATTCCATTGAGCATCAGGAATCTTCTCGTCGTATTGTTAATACTTTAATCAACAATCTCATTAACCCTTGTTTCCCTTATTGGTTTTTGGACTTGGTAAATGTTGACTTAATAGAATGAAAAATGATTGGCGCAAATTTAATTGGTTCCAGTGCACGAACTTCCACTGTTGTATCATTGGGAAACGTATGAAACCTCATCGACACATTATTATTCATTAACATTTGATCGTTTAGAAAAGACATGTTTCCATTGAGTAAAATAAAGGTGCTATAATATATACAACACACATAACTAAATAGAAATATTGTTTTGTTTAGGTAGAATTTTATTTTATTTTATCAATTTGAAAAGCAAATTAGGATTCCATTTCATCTATCTATACATAACATTTGAAATGTGTATATATGTTTATGTATATACATGTATATGATGATTTCCTAAATTAACAAGCAGATCGTTATGAATTTTGGAATATGTTTTAGACAACAAAATTAGAAACATCGGCACATTTTTCTTTTTTTAATTAGAATATTTAATGGGTTTATACAAATAAAGTAAATCTTTTTGTATATGTGGGTATATATATGTCTCTCTCTTTCCTTCTGTCTCTCTCTCCCTCGCTCTCTCTCCCTCCCCCTCACTCTCTTTATATCTCTATCTCTCTCACTCTCTCTCTCTGTATATAAATATATATATATATATATATATATATATATATATATATATATATATATATATATATATATTATTCGTTGAAGAGTGTAATCAGCCGAAAGAAAATCATGAGCAAACAAGTACGTGAAAACTAAATATTAATGAATATTCAAATAAACATATTACTTACTGATTTCCTTGATTTTGTTTTTCTTGGATATTCTGTAGAAATATATATATATATATATATGTGTGTGTGTGTGTGTGTATATATATATATTTGTATATATATATGTATATATATATATATATACATATATATATATATATATATATATATATATATATATATGTGTGTGTGTGTGTGTGTGTGTGTGTGTAATTTTTGTTCGCCGGCGGAAACATTGTGAGAATAATATCAAAGATAAGAACAGTAGTCCGAATAATATAGATAATACAAATTACAATCCTTATTTACATAATTCGGAAACATTAAAAGGAATATTTGTTACGCTGCGCAAAAGTATCTTGCGCGAGCTAATTCATTGGGTGAGCCTTCAATTATATAGTTATAGAAAATAAGTAAAAGATGAAAACCTTCCACACGTAAACGATAATTCTCAAGTTATTTATTGTCGATATCGTCTTTAAGTATTATTCCGACACATATACAAGCAGATAACACGCGCCTGCTATATTAGCATGAACAATTTACTCTCCTGCAAAAACATTTTCGCCTGAATTCGTTGTATAGTGTACGAGCATGGTGTCTTTTCGTAGCTATTCTGTTGGTGGAATGTTCCTCTATATCTAAGAATAGTTTTGAAACGCGTTAGACACTTGCTAACTGCCGACACTAGTGTAATCGAATTAATCACTTGGAAGGTTTTACACGATTTCACATTAACTATAACTATTCTGGCTTCCGTGATGTAATTCATTTTGCCGCGTATACGTCGACGACGTTCTTCTCAACTACTAGCTGCATGTTGTGCGACAAAGTTTGAACTTTTCTCAGGTTTCCTCGGTTAATATTCTCATTATTCGAGTTCGCGTTGGAAAGTAACTTCACAAGCAACGGCAATTATAGAATCGACGACACTGCAAAGAGACTCTCGTGAAATACCATTTATTTGCCATTGGATTTTATATATATATTTTAATGTATTTTTATGATGTTGCATAGATGGTCGTCAACAATACATTATTTTGTACACCGGTTCCCGTTAGATTATCGAAGATAAGCAACATTGAGCCTGGCCAGTACTAAATTGTTGACCATTTGGGAACACTGGGTGCTGGATGTGGCCTGGAGACGATATCAAATGTTAGGACACATACAGTAGCTGCCTTGTCCCCCGACTACGTCCCCAGCGTTATGAGAAAACAACATCAATATATATATATATATATATATATATATATATATATATATATATATATATATATATATATATATATATATATATATATATATATAAGAGACAACTCATGTTTACATATCCTTTGGTAGATCCCTTCAATAGTCCGAACGAGGATCTTACTTTCGGAGGGGAATTGGCTGAGAATTTGCTATAGTTTGGATTTGTCTTCAAAGTACTTTCGCACTGGGTCCATCTTCGGGAGAATAGTTTCGTACTTAGTACATACTTCCCGCAAAAAAACTATAAATACTAACACATAGTCTATACCTGATTAACCTCATTCCCCCGAAGATGGATCCAGATGGGTCCGAAAGTCCTTGGAAGACAAATCCAAAATATGGAAAATTCATCAGCCAATTCCCCTCCGAAACTAAGATCCTAATTCGGACTATTGAAAGGATCTACCAAAGGATATCTAGTGATGAGTTGTCTCTTATATTCAACAATACCTGCCTGAAAGAGAAGATGCAGCCTAGATATATATATATATATATATATATATATATATATATATATATATATATATATATATATATATATATATATACATGCACTGTTTTTTGTGAGTTTATATATATATATATATATATATATATATATATATATATATATAGTAACTCGCTAAAACAAACACCGATTCATGTGTATGCTTAATCTTCGTACCTATTTCTAAAAGTATTTCTAATTAATTATGACTATAAGTTATTCATCCGTGTTTTTATTTTTTTATTTTCTGATATCGTCACAATAGTTTTGTCATTATTACAATTATTATTGTCAGTAGTAATATTAATCATTATAATAATACTATCAATTAAAGCGGTATAAAATAAAATAACCTTCCACAAATGTTATTTAATTTTCATTAATTTTCAGGAGAGGTAATTGTAATTTGTATTGCCCTATTTTATTGTATTACGCAATAGTTTTGTCAATATTATTATTTTGTAATTATTATTAATATTATTATTATTAGTAGTAGTAGTATTGCTACAACTACTACTAATACTACTAATGATAATAATAATACTAACAACAACAATAATAAGCTGGACAAAAGTAAAACATAAGCACCTTGACCAGAATACTAAAACGTTAATGAACATGCACAACGCACTACATCCAAAAGACGATACAGACATACTTAATATGAAGAGAAATGAACGGGGAAAGGGGACTTGTAAGTATGGAAAACTGTGTGGGCAACACTAAACATAGAAAAGTTGTAAGAAAAACAACTACACGGACGTTTTATGAGAATGAAAAGAAAAGAGACGCACGAAAATAGTTGGCCATTGCCGAGTAAAGGGCACCTGAACAGTGAAACGGAATCCTTACTGATGGCTGCACAAAACAATGCGATTAAGGACGAACAACATTAAAGCTAAAATACATAAAACTCAGGAAAACAGTAAATGCAGATTGTGCGGAATAAGAGACGAAACAGTAAGTCACATAAAAAGTGAATACCCAAAACTGGCCTAAAAAGAATATAGAAATAGCCATGACTGCATAGGGAAAGCAGTACACTGGGATCTATGAAAACAGATGCATTTCGAAGACTCTGACAAATGGTAAATACATAAACCATAGACTTTACTCGAAAACGAAAAACACAAAATCCTTTGGGATATTGAGGTACACACAGGTCAACTCATACAAGCAAGTAGACCGGATGTCATAAGTCAACAAGAAAGAAAAATCTGTTAAATCGTATATTTTACAGTTCCAGATTACTACAGGGTGAAGATTAATGAGACAGAAAAACGAAGCAAATACACTGAACTCGCCAGAAAATTGAAAGGGATATAGAGTACGGAGAAAGTAAATAAAATACCGATAATCGTAGGAGCACTAGCAACATTTCCGAAGAATCTGGAAAAAAAGACTGGGAGAAATTGGAATCAAAGGGAAGACTGAGAGCATACAACGGACGGCAATAATTAAAACAGCTGACATCTTAAGGAAAATACTTGAATGCAGAAACCTTTGCCCATAAGCTACGAATACTAACCAATCATTTGCAAGGGGCAATAGGAAGAAAACAAAATCATATAAATAACACCTCAGGAACCCAAGGAATAAAAAAAATGCAAGAAATTTCATAAACTACCGCTCCCCCCCCCCCCGCAAAAAAAAGAAAGGTGATGGCACCAGGCCGGACTGATACCACACAAAAAAGTTCTGAAGGTCAAGGAAGATGGAAAGACAGAGGATGGATAGCACTAACCCGACCTCCAATGGAAGAGTGCAGAATGTACCGGGACATTGGAGAGCCTTATTGCCATCTAAATCCCAGAGTAGGCCAATGGTCGTTGCCAACGAGACATCGATGGTAAGCGTCTTTTGTGATAACGCACATTCATTTGCAGTAGTTATCAAAAGAGGTGAAGAGCACTGGACATCTGGGGAGACGTGTTGTCACCCATACTCCAGGGAAATGCACTGGTGATTATCAGTGAGAAATCACTGATGATGACTTGTGTGAGAACTCCGAGTAATAATAATAATAATAATAATAATAATAATAATAATAATAATAATAATAATAATAATAATAATAATAATAATAATAATAATAATAATAATAATAATAATAATAATAATAATAATTATTATTATTATTATTATTATTATTATTATTATTATTATTATTATTATTATTATTATTATTATTATTATTATTATTATTATTAAAGGATTTAATAGAACCAGGAATATATAAGAGTAAAGAGACTTGTTATTTTTTGTTATGGAAGAAGAATATTAATATTTTCAAATGAAACGAAAGTACAACATACAGTCGTAGTGTTTGTGACCTAACGGGTCAGAGGTACGTCTAATATATTATTATAATTCTTATTAACAGTTTCACTGAAATATTAATGATTTTATATGTGTCTGATAAAGGATAATAATAATTCCACTTAATTCAACACTACTGGCTCTGCAATAAAGCTTTGTATAACTCTTACTGTTGGCTAACCAATATGATTCTAACAACAATGATTTTGAAACATAAACATTTGAGAAGACATTACTGAATGTTACACATTTACTTTTAGAAGTAAGTTTCTATGATGGCTAAGAAATACGTGCTGTTGGATACTCCCTGGTGTCCGTTGGAGATGGTTCTGGAAGAGATCTGATCATACTGGTATGGTACAACTAGCTCCACGAGGTTAACAACAGTCACACACCCCTTAACAAGGTGCTCATCAGGTAATATTTGACGGATCCTTGGGGACATTAATTATCACCAGAAAACTCATTATCTGGTATGAGACCTGTAGCTTAAAGTTTAACGCTTGTATAAAAGGAGCTAACTATATTTTATGTATAAAAACTATATAATTTATGTTTACATTTTGAAAAGAACATGAATTAAACAAGTTAGTTGAGTTGCTTTCGAGCACATGCGTCCCGCCTGAACATGAAACAACTAAATGTCTCTTTCTCGGTCGGTGACAACAACGATAGAGAGAGAGAGAAAGAGAAAAAGAGTGAGACCGGCGGAGAGACAGGAAGATAAACACGTCTGCTACAGAAAGACAGTGATACAATACACATCAAAAACACAATCATGTTATCAGATCCAAAGATCCTGGTTTCATCGGCTTCAGATGTTGACCTTTCGAGCCTACTCATTTTTATAAATAACTTCTCAACTCAGATTTGATTAGAAACACATCCTTTTAATGGTGGCTTTTAGCGACATTTCAATGCGACAGCACTATTGTCTCGATGTTACTGGTCTCCCTATGAGAGTAAATAAAAGTCAAGCACAAGGCATTTAAATATGATAAATTCGTGGTCTCCAAAAAGGCGCTTATCTTTGTGCCACAATCGTCCTGCGTTGACATTTGACGTTTGCTTTAATCAACAAACGCTACAAAGTCTTTTTTCCTGGCTTACGGACATCACATATGCAGTCTTCTTTTTCTATTGTCAAAAGTAGTAGTCGTTTCTTTTTGAATACCCTATGTTCTTTCCTGAAAAGAAAGCTAATTTAAATGTGTTTCTCCCTTTTTTGTGATAGTCATTAACTTTTCGATTTTATTATTTCATTTTCTTTTATTAATTGTCATTAAATTTTCGACATTATTTTTTTAATTTTTTGTTAACTTTCTTGACGTTGTCGTGATAACCGGTGACCTTTGCCCCCCCCCCCCCCAGTGACCAATTGCAAACATTTTAGGTCGTTTAAAGTAGTATTTTCTTTTTTTCTCCTGATACTCTTAAGGAGGGAGTAACTATCTAAATTCGGGAGGAACTGGCCTTTCATGAGGGATCATTGCACATTTAAATTCCCTCCTTAACCTGAAAGGCCGTTAGAAAGAATATAGTGTTTCTGAGGATCCGAGGACCCACAGGTACCTGTGGGGTGGGTAGGTCGAGTGATACTTTAATTACATCTATTACAGGTTTCCATTTTTGTACTGGGGGCTGATGACGACGGGGTGATATATGGTTGTTTGTGAATAACCGATCTAGCAGTGTACGAAGTGGTAGTGTTTAGCAGCAATCACATTTTATTCGGTGCGAATTTGTCGATTTTACAACTGGTACAGTTAGTAAATTATGATGACATGATATTTGGGGTCGGTTTTTCTTTAACCAGTTTACACCGAATATCAACTCAAAATCAGTTTTAAGCGCTATACAACATTTACGAAGCTTTCATTATCCTCACTTTATTGGGTAAATGGGCCATGCTATTTGACACCATCTTTCGCCAGTTTGTGAGCATCAAGGGAACAATTACTGTAAATTAGAAATGATAATAAGAATTTCTAGTGCGTTGATGATAATAAATTGAAAGAAAAAGCAAAGAACTTGAAATATAGGAATATTTGTTTGTATTTAATGTCACAGGATAAAACGTAGAATAACATTTCCGCAAAATTAATGGTAATATCTAGTGGAAAAAAAATTGAATAATGCTATTTCGTTCGGATTAATTTACGTGTACAATTCATTCGATCTAATTATATATATAATCTCTATCCTAGACGACTACCAGTCTCAGGAGATGAACACATATTTCCGCGAAGAAGAGAATTTTGCAATTTTTAAAAAATAATCCCTTACAAATATTTTAATTGAGATATAATGATACTACACCATTTATGTATAATCGTTATTCCAATGTAATACAAACTCTTTTCGTGACATTAATTTTAGAAAATGTCTTAAAAGTAATGCTTAAGCTTAAGGGGTCTTACGAATCAATTAGCTTATGACTATGAACAACATTCAATTTAAATCTGAATGTTTTCAATTTTTAAATAGGAGGTTATTTTCATATTGTCTCCCCAAAGTACTTTAACATTCTCAAAAGAAGTGACATTTGTATAATAGTTATCAATATAATTCCTATTATTCAAATGTCACAAAAATCGCAGTAATCTAAATTATCACGAAAACGCTTTAACTCCCTTTTCCTCTTTCTTTTGCATGAATCTACATTAAATATAGAAAACAGTACGGCCCCTTACTACTGGCAACACCGTTTTAATAAATTAGTTTCGTAGTGAATCATGTACATACAAATATAGTAACATATACCGATGCCCAACTTCATATATATATATATATATATATATATATATATATATATATATATATATATATATATATATATATAATATATACACATGACAACTAAGTTATAGTTGCACATATAACCTAGAAATAATAATTTAAACACACAACACTTTATTGACTGTGACTTAATTATTAGTATAAGACATACATCATTTTTATTTATTGTTATTTTTTTTGTTTTTTTAATTTTTAATTTTTTTTTCATATTTCATTTTATTTAATTTTTTTAGTTTTATTATTATTATTTTTAAATTTAAAATTCTGATGTCTTTATATTTTTTAACTTAAGTAATCAATATTATCCAAAATCACTACACCTCCCCTATAATGATATGATGTTGGCACTTCCTCATAGTTATCACTTGTTTATATAAATAACATTTATTATTGTAATTACATACGCTATATTTAATTAGTTTGCTTGTCTTTATGCTACTTATCCTGTAAGTTCTTTGTCTTAATACTAGAGCCGGTATAGATGTAAGCAAATTAAACAAAAATAGATACGAGCAATAATGAATGATATTAGCCCCTCAGTTTTAATTATAGAAATATCAGTGTGTGTGTATACGTGTACGTGTTTGTGTGCCGAAATACAAATGTCTGTATGCACATGTGTATGTATGTGTACGTTGTCTGCGTGCATATATAATGATTTTATGTATATTTATTGTATATGTGTATGTGTATGTACATGTACCTGTAATGGTGTATATGTATATACTTGTATGGTTTATGTATGTTATATATGTATATATAACGGTATCTATATATATATACATATGTAATTATGTATATATATATATATATATATGTATGTATGTGTGTATGTGTTCATGTATGGGTGTATGTGTCTGTTTATATATTTAAATGTATGTGTATATATATATATATATATATTTGTGTGTATATGCGTATGTGTATATATGCATACATGCGTGTATATGTATAATTGAATCCAGATATATGTGTATGTATGCGTATGGATACTTGAACTAATATCTTATATGTATTAGTATGTTTATACAGGTGTAAAAGTTGTATATTTTTATTTTTATGTTTATTTCGTGTGTATGTATGCGTAGGTTAGAGGACATATTTATATGCCTGAGTTTCTATTGGGTCCCCCGATTTATAAAATCGGGGGACCTATGTTTTGAGGCATGCCGTCCGTCTGTCCGTTCGCCCGTCCGTCCGTCCATCCGGATTTTTCTCCGCAACCATCAATTGAATTTATCTGAAATTTTGCATGATGTTGTAACTTTGGTCAGGTTAGAAAGTGACATTCTCCGATTTTTGAAAAAAAATCTGGTTAGCCTCCCCCCTCCAGGGAGGCAAAAGGCCCCGAAATGGCAAAAAATGACATTTTTTGTCCCATAACTTTTCATCCTTCCATTTAATTTCTCTGAAACTTGGCCAAAATGTGGAGGCAATTATTCTTAATAGAAAATAAATATCGCTGACCTTGAAAAATATCTGGTTCGCGCCCCCTGGGTGTCAAAAGCCCCCAAATGGCAAAAAATGATCCTTTTCTCCCATAACGTTTGATCGATCCATTCAATTTTTCTGAAACTTCGCCGAAATGTAAAGGCAATTGTTCTGGATATAAAATGAGCATCTTTGACCTCAGAAACATTCGTATTCGCGCCCCCAGGGGGTTAAAGGGGGGTCAAAAATGCCCCAAATTGTTCAAATTTATTGCATTTTACACTCGCCATATCGAGTCACATACAGAGGGGGACAACGCACGCGCGGCTTGTTATATTTGTACTGTAAGAAAATGTTCATATATATGTCTGGGTAGGTGTGTTATACAAACATATGTATATGTTATATATCTGTATATATGTTT
The DNA here is from genome assembly GCA_963556195.1 of Sepiola atlantica. Taxonomy (NCBI): domain Eukaryota; kingdom Metazoa; phylum Mollusca; class Cephalopoda; order Sepiida; family Sepiolidae; genus Sepiola; species Sepiola atlantica. The sequence goes on from OY744517.1 coordinate 96,011,530, forward strand.
ATATCCGTGTAAGATATATGCGTATATATTTGTGTTTGTTATTTTTTATGTATGTATATATTTGTGTGTGTGTTTATATATTTTATGTGTTTACATGTGTATAGATTAATTTGTAAGTTTTATATTAAGACCATGTATTTATGCTTGAAAATGTATAGTAAGTCGGATATTTTTGAAGCCGTAGAATGATCCAATCATTTCTCCAGCGAGCTTAGCAACATTATTTAAATGTTATATTCAGGGCTTTGCTGATCATTTCAATGTTTTATTATTGTGGGCTTTGCTGATCATTTAAATATTTTATTATTGTGGGCTCTGCTAATCATTTCAATATTTTATCATGTTGGGCTCGGCTAATCATTTCAATATTTTATTAGTGTGGGCTAAGCTAATAATTGCAATATTTTATTATTGTTGGTTTTGCTGATCATTTCAATATTTTATTATTGTGGGCTTGGCTCATCATTTCAATATTTTAGTATTGTGGGTTTGGCTTATAATTTTAATATATAATATTATGGGCTTTGCTAATCATTTCAATATATTATTATTGTGGGTTCTGCTGATAATTTCACCATTTTATTATTGTGTGCTTGGCTAATCCTTTCTATATGTTATTAGTGTAGGCCTGGCTAACTATGTCAATATTTTATTATTCTAGGCTTGGCTAATCATTTCAATATTTCATTATTTGGGGCTTGGCTAATCATTTCAATGTTTTATTATTGTGGGCTTGGCTAATCATTTAAATATTTCATGGAAATGATTAATTACAGGAAGATGTGTAAATACAGAAATAACCCCTTTCACCCAGTTAGGACAATGGATACTCCCCATAAATGGTGAATGTGCGGTAAGTATAGTAATATAAGGGTGGCGGAATCAATATCCTCCTTTTCTAAACTGGAACATCAGTGAGAAAAAGAAGTCCAGTACGACATGGACTTTGCCGTTAGAAAGCTTGGAGCTATTTCGGAGTTTTCCTTCTCATTAGACTAGGTCCCGAGTCTCGAGGGTCAGGTCTACTCTATTATTTAATCCATAGAGGATACAGAGATTCGTACTTTCCCAAGAGTATACGTTTAAAATTGAACGGGACACGCCGAGCATACAGTTTGTAACTGTAACTACCACACACCACCACTTGCGGAGGTGGTTACGTATATGACGATGTTATACGAAGAGCGATTAAGTAGATTTTCTGAAGCGATCTATTAGATAAATATGAGTACATTGATGTAAATATTAAAGGTAAACATAATATGCTTAGTATAATTATCATGGTAATTTAATAACGAGGAATGTCCAAACAAGTGATTATAAGTAAGTGATCACTGACACTTTATTTTGGTATTTCCTGGGGTTTAGCGACAAGTATTAACAGATCTCTAGGATTCTGCCTGTCTTTTGACTACCATTGCACACTATTCTGCGTCATCGCAACAGCCGTTTAACATTGATTTCTCACTGGCAACGACCATTAATCGTTTTGCATTCTTCCCGTTGAGGACAGATTAATGCTCATTTTCCTCGATTTTTTTATCCTCTTTCACCCTTCACGGCCATTCGTGGCAGTTCAAGTTCCATTAAGATAATGCAATGTTGTTTTTATTTTATTAGTTGATTATGTGGGTTGGTTTTCGCATTTGAGTTAGATTAACATTTGGAATGTTGTCATCATTGAAATTCGTTGTAGAGTCTCTATTTTTTCCTAGTAATTTTCCAGGTTTTTAGGGGCGTTTTCTAGTGATATCAAAATAGGTTGTATAGCAACTTTCGCATGTCTCATATTGCTTTATGTTATTTGGCAAATACTATGTAATTTCCTCGTTTTCAACCGTGTGCATATAAAGCCTGTGGATTGTTTGAACAGCGAAATCTACGATGTGGGACGTTGTTTTTATTTCTCGTATTTTCTTCGATAAGTTTTTCTGTTTGTATCTCAACGGGGCAAACAATTTTGTTCATTTCATTTTCCGATATGTATCCTTGTCTGTACTATTTGTCTGTGTAGACATTAACACACTTCTCAGTGTCTGTTGTTGTATTTTTTCAGGTTGGTTTGCTGCATTAAATTATAATTAATATATATATATATATATATATATATATATATATATATATATATATATATATATATATATATATATATACTAATGCATGTGTTGTTGAACACGACAGAACTCTTCTGTTTAGTGATTCCTTCTTTTATTTTTTCCATTCGTCGAATGATCTTTTTAACGTTGAAATGGAATGAACTAATGTAGGATCCGTGTGTTTGACTAACGTTTTCGATTCTATGCGGAATCATCTTCAGGTCTTTAATGGCAAAAATGAATAAAAAAGCGAGTGAAAGAATGGAATTTCTTTTTTTTTAAATTAAGAAAATACGCTGGCAAACCGTTAACGTAAAAGATGGAGGTCTACATTTTGAAATGTGACGATTGAAACAGTTCTTCGTTTATTTATTAATTTATTTATTATTCTTCTTATTTATTTAAATAATTTTAATTTAAAATGGTGGCTGATTTAATTTTGTCTAGTCTAATAATTATGGAGAAGGAAAATGGGGGAGATAGGCAGTAAGTAATTTTAATAAGATATCTTTATTTTTAATTGAATTAGGCGACACCGGTTAGTGTCACTGAACTAAGCTAAGCATTTTAAAATAGTGTTACTTGTCTCATATAAAATGTTATTAATTTTAGGTTGCTGTGTTTTTATGTATACGGCTTCAAGTATTTTTAATTCTTTTAAATTAGTTTCGGAATGTGTTACTTTTATGTTCATTACTAAGATCTGGCTAAACATCTAAGTTGAGACAGATCTGAGTAATGACCACAAAAATAATAATGGCCACCATATATATATATATCTATATATATATATATATATATATATATTAATCACTATATGCATTGAGTATGGTTTTAAGTGTCCAGAATCGATTATATATCTGAAGTAGACTAATAGATTAATGGGTTCATATACATTTACAACTATTCTAAAATGAACTTAACCCGGTTCTGTCCATTGCAAATATTCTTAAAACTAAAGTTATGTAGAATTTAATAATTTTAAAAGTCAACCAAAAAAAACCGCAATACTTTAAAACTTTGACTTAAATAGTAAAATACAAAAAAATGAAATCCACATCCGGGAATTTTAGGTCATATTATTTAAAAAAATACTAACACATTCATTTAGATCAAGATGTTTCAAGCCTCGATTTACTTTTGCTAGAGTTTGTTTTGAATTAAAAAAGGGCTGTTAAGGTTTTTGAAGGCTGATTAAAATTCCGTGCACAATTGCAAAAATCCAGTTCAGGAATTACCAATTCTTTATGTTTACATAATTGGATGTTTAATGTTAACATTCTGACTTTAAATTAATCTTAGCGCATGGTAAATTTGCATATCGCAAATGAACAATTACTTGGGCCCTTTGTGGTTTGTCTGATTCTTTAGAAAATCTCAAGAATTAACTTGAAACGTTCCAAGAATAATTATATGTAATGATAATCCACTCATAATATAAGGTCCATTTTCTGTGTGTATGTGTGGGACTGTCTGTCAGTCACCATTTTTAAAAGGAAATAACTAAACCTTTTTAAAAATGGAAAATATTGCATCAATACTAAATAATAAATTCCCAACAAATAAAGCGGATACCATGACCGGAAATCAAAGACTTTAGATCTTCATGCTGATGTTCTACGAATCGAATATACCAACATTTTTCATTTACATTTTTTATTTCAAAAACAGGTAAACTATATTCTTAGAGGCCCTATAATTTAATTAAAACTCCTATCTTCAACTTTTTGCTTTTCCCAATTCGTATTTCCACGTTCCTTATTTCTCCCTTCACTGTGTTTCCACTCTCTTCTCCCCTACCGCTCTTTCACCTTCGTCAAGCCTATTTCTCTCTGTTGTTTTGATATATTGAAAATAATGTAAGTCATTTACATGAATTTTCAGTTGAAAGTTATTGATCTGGGCAACACCGAGTTTTTTCTGTACCTCTACCTTCACTCAAATAAAATGATTTTGCATTTGTTTGAACGTATTTCCGCCATATATATGATATACACAAAACGTGCATTTGCGTTAGTGTATTCCCCAGCAACAATGAGTTTCTTGTCTATTACATACCACTATAACAAAACGTATAGATTATTTCACTACCGTGAAACGCGCCATGTAAACACGCCTGCTCTATCTAGAGTATTGAACAGTTTTACCATAACATATACATTTTACCAAATGTATTACTGTATTATTATTACTGTTCCTAGGCAACGTACAGTACATTTTCTTGTCTACTGCTGTATGTATACATCAAAACTGAACTTCTATTTCCTGGGCAAAATAGCGTTTCAACATCCATGCTCTATGTAGAATATTGAGCAGTTATGGATGAATATAAAAAAGGTAAATGTCGCATAGCCTGGACGCGCACGAGTGTCGTTGCCGACATCGCACACTGCCCATGGCCGTAGCGGCGGTGATTTGTTAAGAATCACCGTGTCTAGGGCACATCATATGGAAAGCGGAGCCCATCCCTTTCCTTCCGCTGCCTTGAACCTTCTCTGAGTTTTAGTCAGGTACCCATTTACTGCTGGGTGGACAGCAGGAGTTTTCAGACCCGAAAATTCGCATGCCGTGAGTGGGATCGAACCTGGGTCGTCCAGCCCAAAGACAAGTGCTATAACCACTCGTCCACAGGCCCTCCCTGGATGAATATATACCGCATTTTTATTGTGGTATTATTACTGTTTTGTTTTTCTCACGGGCAACACTGAGTACCTGTTCTTGTTTACGTCACTATAAAGAACACACAGTGGATGTATTTCTTCCGGGCAGTGCTGCGTGTAAATCTAGTGTATTACATACACTTACAGAAGTAGGACTTATACCACTTACCAATTATAATACGGTAATCTTACTATTTATGCCCAAGTGAAACGACGAGTACTTTTTATTGTACACAACAGCTTTAAACACACTGAAGTTTTTCCTTTTCTTTGGCCAACATAGCGTATACACACACCTGCTGTATCTACGCCATTGAAAAATCTTGCCGTAAGATATACAACTTACCCAATGTAATAATGTGTGTTAATATTATGGATTCCAGGGAGCGTCGTATATTATTTCTTGTATACAACAGTAAGAAAAAAGATAGTAAATGTCTTTCTTCGATGCAACGCGGAATGAAAACATAATTGTCTTATATAGTATGATGAACACTTTGAAATTCATATATACAACTTACCAAATGTAATACTATTTTTAAAATTTAATTTCACACGGGAAACATCGGGTTTCTTGTCTAGTATGCACAACTTAAATAAAACACATCAAACATTGTGGAGTTATTGCTCCCAGTCTGCGTCTAAACACTTCATTAATACCAAGGATATTGAGAACTTTGGATTAAACTGATACCATTTACAAAATACAATACTGCTTTATTACTACTATAACTAACAGGCAACGATTAATACAGTTTCTCTTCATACAATAGTATTACACAATGACTGTAACGTTTATTTCTAGCCGGCAACATTGGGTTATTTTCTAGTATCTAATACTGTGACAGAAAACGTAAAATAAAGTAAAGTTATTTTCCCAGGCAACGCGGCATGTAAACACGTTTGATTTATCTATGGTATTGAGATCATTTGCCATAAAATATATCACTTATTAAAAGTAATAGTGTATAAATATCATTATTAAGGCCCCCACTCAAAACAAAGTACCGTTTCTTGTATACAACAGTATAAAAAAAAAAACTGTGAATTTATTCCATTCGAGAAATGCAAATACACCGGCTCTATTTATGGCATTTATCACTTTTGAATTAACATATACAACTTACCCAATGCAATGTTGTGATATTATTTCATAATTCGGCGTTTAAACACACCTGCACATTTTAGCATGTTGATCACTTTAGATCAACTTATACAACGTACTAACATTAATAATGCACTACAAACGAAAGACAAACCTTTTGGATTAACATACACCACTTGCAAAATCTAATACTATATGTTTATCGTATTGCTTCCATGCAACATAGAGTCTGTTATCTGGAATGCTATAATGTAACAGGAGACTTTACATTCACAGGAGTTATTGCTCCCAGGCAAAATGGCGTTTAAACACACCTGCAATATCAAGGGTATTGAGTATTTTTAATTAACTAATACCACTAACCAATGCAATACTGTAATGTTAGTATCATGACTCCCGAATAACGCAGAGTTTAACACACAGTGTAATTATTTTCACTGTACAATACAACGTTTAAAATCACTTACTCTAAGTACGATTGCACTATTTTGTATATTGAACACTTTGAATTAACTCATGCCACGTAGCTAATGTAATAGTGTAATATAAATATCAGAACTCCCGGGCAACGGTAGGTAAACACATCATCTCTGTCAAGGACATTGAGCACTTTGTATTACCTTATACCATTTTACATATATAATACTGAATAATCCCTATTATGGCTCCTGGACAACACAAATTAACAAGAAATTAGTATTAGTTATTTCCCCCGGGCAACGCCGCGTTTAAATACGTATGTCTTATTCATGGTGTTTATAACTTGTATATCACATTGCTCCCGTTTCTTTTAAAGTAAGGTGTTAAAAAAACTTTAAGAAGCATCAGAGCGCTACTTAAACAACCTTAATCAAATAAAAGATGTCTCTAGAGCACTACAAAAACCCTAACCCTAACCCTAACCCTAACCCTAACCCTAAACACCCAAAATAAAATAAAAAATGTCTCTATTTTATCGAGTTTCTGATCCCGTTATACATATAGAGATTAGCGGAATACTAATTCATGGAAGGTTAAACTTAATTATTTGCACAGAACTGTTGTATACTACTTTTATTCACCCTTACGAATATCAAAATCACGATATAATTATACTAAACTTTATGTTTATATTCTTTATTTTAATATTTATGAAAATCCATTACATAATTTTAAATTCGTGGCTAAGGTTAATGAGTCAAGAAGTCATTGACATTCAGGAAATCTTTCTAGATTAGAGTTTAATGATGATGGATAAAACTCAATGAAGACCTACAATATTTAAATTTTAAAATGGAAGCCTGCCCCTATAGTATGTCCCCTAAATACTTTAAATTATCCAAGAAAAACTTAAGTTTAGAGAATATTTATTAATTAATATCTAAAAACCTCTTGTTATAATTTCAGAAAGGGTTTGAATGCTCTGTTAACCTCCGTTGGAAAACTAAACATAGCCCAAATTACGCTTATATTCATTTTGCAGTTGTGTTACAATTCATAATGATCTGTGAATTAGTTTAACAGTTAATCCGGTGCATATGATTTATAAACATATACACATCCCTAACTGCAATTACATTGAGTGAACAATGTCAATTTCATCAAATAAAAAAGACAATACATTAGTATCAGTAAAGATTATAAATTTACATTGTGTACATGTTTTCAGTAAATACAAAATATGAACCCATGAACATTACTGAGAACAATAGAATAAATGTATACGCCTTCAAAAATAAAATAAGAATTTTCAAAAATATTATCACGTTATTCAATCAAACGAAGCCACTCGATATGTTCTATATATATATATATATATATATATATATATATATATATATGTCTTTATATTTTCTCTCCGCCCATCTCTCTCTCCCCTCTCTCTATCTGTGTCTCTCTCTCTCTCTATCTATCATCTCTCTCTCTCTCTCTCTCTCTCTCTCTCTCTCTATATATATATATATATATATATATATATATATATATATATATATATATATATATATATACTCAATATATCAATGTCTGCGTGTATGTATTGCCTTCAGAATGAAAGGTAAGAGAGTCTACGTAAACGTAAGTGTATTCATTTGTAAGATCTTCTAGGGGAAGACAATAGAAGTGGTCGCCAATCTCTAATGCACAACTAAGGGGGGTTATACGGGTAGAACTATCTTAAAAGTGCAAATGCATCTTATTTTGCTTAACCTTAAATCGTGTGCATAGAATTTTCCGAGAAAGACAATGGAAGTTGTCCATAATTGTTAAGTGCCGTCATAATGGAACGATGGAAACCTTTAAAACTTCAAATTTATCTTATTTTATTGACATTCAAATTATATGTGAAAAACATCTTCCGGTGAAAACAATGTTAGTTTTATAGACTCTATTATCCGTTTATGTGTCGTACCTCTATGTGGCTTCTAAAGATGGCCTTAGATGCAGAATATATTTAGACTTCAAATACGTATATCCGATTTTAATGAAATTTAAACCGTCTGCATGAGCCCCGAATTAAAACAGTTTTCACAAATGTCAGCTTTTTCCCACTATATTCGGAAATAAAACGGAGGGGGGAACAAAAAGTAATATTGTGTCATCAGCATAGTAGAAAAAAACATAGTATTATTCCTTATTAAATCCCTAGCAACATAGGGTCTTCCTGCTAGTAACAATTTTAATGCATATTATAAACATAATTTATAACATAAACAAATACTTGTTTGTCTCGTCTTATTACATTAACTAGGTTTGATTGGCAACCAAGTAATACATAAGTCTGTATGTGAAACATGTTCATATTATTTTGTTTTTTTTTCTCATTTATCTATTTCAGTATGTCTACACACCACCTAGCCAAATGATAACATTTGATGGTTACACAGACGGTTACCAGACGGAGATTTAGGGATCCAGTGAGGAAGAAGAGGCAGCACCCACGACAACAGAAGACAAGGCCTTTTATTCGCAGGAAATGCCTTATTGGAGCTCGGCGATTTAGCTTGAAGCGAAAAAAAAACGAAAGTAACTAAGATTCAAAATGGCTGTACAAGGTTTTTTTTTCACATTTTTCCTTTTTATAACCGGGTTTTTTCTATGGTTCCCAGAACCATTTGTCAATGATGATGATGATGATGATGATGATGATGATGATGATGATGACGATGCCAATATCAATTGCAAAAGAGCTAACTAACAGTATGATAATGGTGGTGATGATGACAAAATACCTAAATATCTAATATATGGTTTGTGACTGACCGCGACTAATACAATCTGAAAAGGGGCCTTTTCTGGGTTTTAGTCCTCTCATTTTTATGTCATAATTTGACAGCAAACGTGTTTTGAAGGTTTTAATTGTGATGGTGAATTATTTAAACATACATGGTACATTTGTGGTCATTTTCTGTTACCATCAGGATTAAGATATTTTATTTCTTTGCTCACAAATAGACACATTTAAATTGGGAGTTCAATTAAATATATATATATATATGCATATATATATACAGATCAAAAAGGAAAACAATTAATACCCAATCTAATCACTGAACGAGACTTTGAGCGGTTTCGTTCGTTGATCCGCACATTCCCGGTTAATTTCGTTTACTGATTTATTACTGTGTTTACTTGTTTCTCCTTTTTAACCTTTTCATACATAACGCCTCCACGGCTATTCATTTCATGATATATCGTGTGAATTTCATTCTCATATATATATATATATATATATATATGAGAATATATATATATATATATATATATATATATATATATATAAATATATATGAGAATATATATATATATATGTGTATATATAAACACACACACACACACATATATATATATATATATATATATATATATATATATATATATATATATATTTACATATATGTATATATAAAGACACACACACATATATGTATATGTATATATAACACACACATATATATATAAACACATATATATTGATATACATATATATGTATATATATATTTCTGTAAAGTTATTATATATTCCACATATATTATATATATATATATATATATATATATGTATACAGACATATAATTATATGTAAAGACACATATATCTAATCAACAATTGTATCTAAAGAAAGACACGGGAAATGTTGATATATACTCATAAACTTGTGTATTCTTGAATATATGAGTATTTCAATAGAGAGCAAACACTCATAGATGAATAGGGAGAACACCTATGCAAATATAACTATATATTCAAGGGCACATATGAATATATATATATATATATATATATATATATATATATATATATATATATATATATATATATATATATATGAAAATATACATGTATACATACATATAGACATCACTTCTTGGGTAAATATAGCACACACACACACACCCACACACACACACACCCACACCCACATATATATATATATATATATATATATATATATATATATATATATATATATATATATATATGTGGGTGTGTGTATTCACCGTGAGATGGCTCAATGCAACCACATTTAATGTCTAACCTATGTATTAATATAGGCAGATATAGAGTGACATAAAATATATAAATATATAAATATATGTTTATATATATGAGCCAAATTCACTATTATTAGGGCTATAATTATCTTCATCAATGTTCACATTAATGAAGTTGATTATATTTTGAAATAAATATAACGCTGTAAATAATGTGTAATATATAATGCGACATTTCTATTGACAAATTCAAATCTAAGTTTAAAACTAATCCAATCAGCTTACAAGTCTCGCTATGGAATATTACATTTTTTATAGCTTGGTCAATATACTAATATAGATATTTAAAAAAAAAAATAATGTGAAATGCGTGTTAATCAACTTAATCGTCTGACTAATATGTTGTTTTATATCTTAAGTAGATAATATTTTAGGTTTTATGTAGGAAGGATACACCATAAATATGTAAGCATTTGAACATATAATTAAGTGCCCTGCTCTGTCATACTACTTTATACGGATGTAGTAAAACCCGATGTATACATACTATTGTATGTGTTCTTTATCTTGCAAGCCACATCATATAATATATATGAATGTATATGTTTGTGTGAACTTTACAAATATACACATTTTTACAAATAAATCGGCCTCGAATACACACACACCCACACACACGTATATATATATATATATATATATATATATATATATATATATATATATATATATATATATATATATTAATATATGCATATATATATACATATATATATATATATATTCTGAAAGATAGGGCATAAACTACAAAAATATAAATTCCTACAAAATAACCTGCCTCGAATATATATATATATATATATATATATATATATATATATATATATTCTGAAAGGTGTGTGATGACATGCACTGGACCTTATAACACTGATTTAAGATTCGTGTATACAATTAGGAATTTTACTTTTTAGATTGGTTTATATAATTTAAGAACGCACTCATTAATATACATATATTTTTAAAATATATATATATATATATATATATATATATATGTTTATATATATAAATAAATCAAATATATAGTAATACATACTTACATATATATTTATATATATTCTTACCTCCTGTCATGATATTTATAACTCATGGGAAGTGACTTCCATTCCTTACCCCAATGTGGTATATGTAGAAAGGAAGATGTATGTTTCAATGCGTTCCATGAGTGACATGTTGGGTCTATATCTTTGGAATTACGCTTTTTACTATTTCTAGACATTTCCTTCCCTTACTTTGGTTATTATTGTCACATTGGTTAAAATTAATAATGCCTTCATTTTAAATAACTATAGTTGTGTTTAAAATGCATATGCAGGTACGGTCGTTATGACTAGTGAAAGGACATAAAGATAACTTGTTATTTACAACCGCATTACTATCGACAGCTAAAACTAAAAATCAAGGTCTGCCGTTCCTGCAAACCGTCTTACTTTTCTCTTGTGTATTAACTATCACACACTCCCAGTAATATATATATATATATATATATATATATATATATATATATATATATATATATATATATATATATATATGTATATTTCATGAATTTTGGGGAAGTACAACATTTTATTATCGATCGGAAGCATGAAGGGAAGACGAATTTTATCGTTCATACTTAAAAGTTAATCAAGAATAAAAACGCCAGCCGACCGGTTTCGCCCTCTCTTAACAAAGGCTGTATCGAGAGATTTAAAAATAAACGCGGGATTTTTAAAGAAAGGGGTGAAAAGAGAGAGTACAGAATATAAAATAGTACAATGGAGCATGAATCTTAGAGGCTGATCACATCTAGTCCCAATTAACACTCCCTTTGCTTACAAAGGGAGGGACGTTTAAGACGAACGTGGATCGTCTCCAAGATTTTTAGAAAGTATAATGAGTGAGCATGACTGGGAATGGTGAGGGAGTCCATATATATATATATATATATATATATATATATATATATATATATATATATATATATATATATATATATATATAAAAAGAAAACTATAAACCTAAAAAAATTGAACCCTCAATTTAAATTAATTACTATTACTCATACGAACAATTTGTTTTCAAGTTATATTTAATTATGTAATAGAATGTCTATTCTTACCCTGAAACTCCTGATGGTGACAAAGAAAGACAACACATTGTCAGTACGATACCATTTTCATTACAACCTCCATAAAACTATGTAATTATATGAGAAGATAATTCCTGGTAAGACTACCTGTTTCGTAAGAACAATACACGTATTTGAAGGGTACATTCTAAAGATAAGCATGTCTCTATTCATGCAAACATGTATACATCTATCATGATAATGTATACATAGAAACTATTTGTAATTACCTACTTTTCGTTCCTATAGGATTACTTTTTAACCGTGAAAATAAATGAGAATAATGTATTTTATTGAAATATGCCAAATATAATGAAATTATTTACAGGGATACATAATCTCATGAAATAGAAAGGAAGAAAATGTTAATTGTTGGTTAATAGAAATACATGAAGAATGAAATACAGAAATTAAGAAAGACAGAACGAAAGAAAGAATGGATTGTTGTGTTACACATAGAAATAAAGAACACAGAAGAGAGGTAGTGTTGAGTTACAGAAAGAAACGATTGTGAATAAGACAGAAATACATAAATAGTGTATTGTTTTGTTACAGAATGAAAGACAGAGAGAAAGACGGAATAACGTAAGGATGTCTTATTGGGTTTACCAGACAAAAGAAGTAAACGATGAGAGAATGACAGAAAAAAACATAAATACTTTTTCATTGGGTTACAAAACGAAATATGAGAATAAGAATAAATAGAAAAATGATGAAAGAAATACAGAAAGATAGAGAATGTTTTGTTGAGTTACAGAAGGAAAGAAAAAAACAAATAAAAGAATGTGAGAAAGACAGAAAAAGACTTCACGGTTGTGGTATGGATTAAAAGACAAGAATGAAAGGAAAACAAGAATAAAAAAGAAACATATAAAAGAAAGAGAAAACAGACATAAAGACTGTGTTATTAAGGGCGGAATGAAAGAAAAACAGAAAGACAGAAAGGTACAAAAGGAGGAAATTAAAGACAAAAATGAAAAGAAAGGAAAC
>OY744517.1:96030026-96057526 GCA_963556195.1 Sepiola atlantica
ATATATATATATGACAATATTAATTTTAAATAAATAATATTAAATTATCATTTTTGTGTGTATGAGATATATTTAGAGTATACACATTCTATAAATGAAATGGAATTAAATGAGAAAGACAATCGAAGTGGAGCATTCTGAAATTGAACAGGCCGCATGTATAGATCGATATTTCGCCGAAAATAAAAAAAAGAAGTGTTTTCAAATGTTTGATGTCATTGTGTTCTACTTGTATTGTCTTTTGTTTATATTTAATTCCATTATATTTTAGCTACACACACAAGAAAATATATATATATATATATATATATATATATATATATATATATATATATATATATATATATATATATATATATATATATGATTGTGTATAAGTATATATATAAATTCCCGAAACAGTTTTTCATGGTAAACAACTGATGATCATTTAAATAATGTTAGAAGATAACTAATATAATAACTGTAAAAAATAAATTGACTTACATGAGCGATTTTCCACTGAAAAACTTGGGGCTAAAAGTTGTTTTGTTTGTTTTTTTTGTTTTAATGGTTGAGAAACTTCCGAGAATATATATATATATATATATATATATGTGTATATATATATTTATATATATATATATATGTGTGTGTGTGTGTGTTTGTGTGTATATATATATATATATATATATATATATATATACATAAATATATAAACACATATGTCGATATGCCCATTATATTTATGTTACTATGTTTTAATATTAATTAAAACAATCCATATAATGTATTATCTTAATGTCTACGCTTATATATATATATATATATATATATATATATATATATATATATATATATATATATATATATATATATGGCGTAAATATGACCGTGAACGTTTAATGTTTGAAAGACTTCATCAATGCACCATGTCGTTTCTCTGTAATATATACTTTCTTCATTTATGAAAAACTCAGCATTAAAATAATATACCGAAAATCGCAAGGAATTAATAAAGCTTTTCAAACATAGAAAAAAACTATATTCATCTCATCTTACTCGAATACTGTCGGACGTCCCCATTTTACACACACACACACAAACACCCCCCCCCCCACACACACACACAAAGCGTTTTGTTAAGAAACGCTACCTTTCAGTTTAGTAAGCAATGCAATTATACTGCTGATCATGTTTACACCAATGACTTCTATTTCGCTTAAATATGTTTGTGATATTTATAATCAACAGTAAATTGTAGAGTCTATATCGGTATTCCGACTGTTGTCATTTTGGTAGCGTTGTCGGAGTCACTGATCGGCTTCTACTTACAGAATAAGATTATTCCCAAATTTGTTAGTGTGTTCCTTAAATACATTTTATTACAATTTTATTTCATTGTTAATATAGTTATATATTTAAAAAGTTTGAAAAAGGACTTTTTATCGCTTTCCCTTCATTAGACTAAAATGTAATCGCCGTTTTAAGAAATGTATGTCTTCATGTATATGCTCTTTCAGATATCTATCATCAGCGACTATGGCTATGTCTCTGTTTCTTTTTTACTGAAATCTCTTGATGTGTGTATAACCGATGAAGAACCGTCAGTTCATTACACTTAAACGAATCTGGATAATTGCATAGTTTCGAGAAATACTAAATAAAATTGTCTGCTACTACCTCCACTAATTACACCCCATCTATATCTCAGAGTCAAACGCTAATTTAACCTTGCAATAGACGGTTCATCCGGCAGGAAGTGAGAGTTACTTACACATGGTTAATGAAATACCAAGTATATATTCTAGGAGTAATATATATATATATATATATATATATATATATATATATATATATATATATATATATATATATATATATATATAACTTCTTTGCAGGAAAAATCCAAGCAGATTGCTCGATAAATTAAGAATCAAAGTTAAAAATTAAAAATTAAGAGAGTAATATTTATTTATTTTGGTACAGAAAAATAAGTCCAACATTCGTACCGTCGGTTTCAAGCACGGAAGGACTTAGCCATCCGACTCTCTTCAGCTTCTGTTGCTATCAGAACATCACAACAGAAGCTGAAAAGAGCCGGATGGCTAAGTCCTTTCGTGCTTGAAACCAACGGTACGAATGTTGTACTAATTTTTCTGAACCAATATATATATATATATATATATATATATATATATATATATATATGTATTAGACTATGAGTGTTTCGGGTTCGATCCGAATCGAGAGCACTTATTAAGTCTAAATAGATGTAAAAATAAATTCACACGGAATTCTAAAGATGTATATGTTAGATAGTTTAAAATTTAGCGTATTGAGTGAGTGGTCGTTAGAAGGTACGTGAGTGTGGTATGGTATCTTGGCATTCGCCATTGAGATGAACTCGACTTGTTTAGGAATATACTTTTACGACAGAATAAAATAAATTACGATTTGTATGACCCTAATGCATTAGATTAATATTTTAGTAGATAGTTTAAAGGATGTGGAATTGAAAACATTGAGATGGAAAGGTGAGACAGATCGGTTGGGAGTACATTTTATCACCATAGAGTAAATGAACATATACGTATATGTAAATATATATAAATGCATATATATATATTTATATATATATATATATATATATATATATATATATATATATATATATATGCTACTTCATGAAATATAATAAGTCTGCTTAAGCATGTCGCCAATGTCCGCTTGTCGCATTCACAATTAAATGTGTGTCTGTTGACGGAAATCGTGCAGTTAACCTGGTTTCCTTTGTTTCATTTATTTATCAACTGTATATTCGCTCACGATAGACGGTATCTTCATAATTTTCTCGGTTATTAAGAAAGAGAGATCAGTGGTATGATAGAGGGCATGAGACTGTCCTTATTCAATCTCTGGGGAGGTGGCATTATGTTTCACCAGCCTGACGGCTGCCGGCCCTCCGTACCTAATATTGGTGATGATAAGATATATATATATATATATATATATATATATATATATATATATATATATGTGTGTGTGTGTGTGTGTGTGTGTGTGTGTGTGCGCGCGTGTGTTTGTGTGTGTGCATATAATACTATAACTATTTTGTTATTAATGTGATACTTTAAATTTATATATTGATATTCACTAGGGTGTACGCAAAGAAAACCTGCCTTTTAAAACAAACACAGACAATTATTTTAATCAAAATGAGACACGGTTTCGCTTGGATGAATGAAACTTTCTTTTCGACGCATGGAAAAACATACATTCCGTGAATTAATGTGATTTAATTGTAAATATATACATACAAACACACACTCACACACATTATATATATATATATATATATATATATATATATATATATATATATATATATATATATATATATATATATATTACGCCAAGTACCTACTTACTAATCCGTCATTTTTACTATTCATATATGAAAATCGGTTAATAAACATACTAATTTTTACTTAACCACATACAGCATAGCGACGAATATACACATGTAAAATAACTACTATCCAAAACTGTATTACAACAACGAAATACGTGCATACTGTTTCCTGACAATGTTTCCTAAAATAAACATTTTTTTAAAAATTACTTTGGGGCATGATAAAATATATACAAATATATATTTATACACACATATATATGTGTGTGTATTTATATTAATAATTATTATTGTTATTAACAACATAACCAAGTCCATGAAATCGTTACAATACTTTCCCTGTTAATGATACTTGAAGATTGATGGTGAGATTTTTCAAAACTTACAACAACTCAGAATTAAGCGACGCACATTTATCTTGATTGGATTTTACGTTTTCTGTGGATTTTTGTAGCGACGCACTTGACAGTCTAACTTTAACAGTTTTACACCTTTAGATGAACTTTGCCCTAAGTTTTCAGGAACAAGTAACATCCCCCCTCCCGAAAAAAATAACAGCGTTTAAGAAACTGGTATGTCTTTAATAGGTAAGCATTATTATTGTTGTTGTTGTTATTATTATTATTATTATTATTATTATTATTATTATTATTATTATTATTATTATTATTATTATTATTTACTCACTAGGAGTTATCACACTGGTCATCGACAGTGATCGCCCAATGCCAACAACCTGTGGTATTCCCTGGAGTCTGAGTGACAACAAGTCTCCTCAGACTTCCAGTAATTTTTATTATTATTATTATTATTATTATTATTATTATTATTATTATTATTATTATTATTATTATTATTATTATTATTATTATTATTATTATTATTATAATTATTATCATTATTATTATTATTATAATTTATTATTATTGTTATTATTTATTATTATTATTAGTAGTAGTAGTATTATTATTTTTGTTTATCATCATTCTTCATATTATTTTTATTATCTTAATTTTTTATCATTGTAATTATTGTTTTTATCATTATTATTGTTTTATTATTATGATTATTTTTGTTTTTTATCATTCTTCTTCTTATTATAATCATCATATTTTTATCATCATTATTATTATTATTTTTATCATTATTGTTTTATTATTATTATTATTATTCATTGTTATTTATTATTATCATTATTCTTTTCGTTTATCATCATTCTACATATTATTATTATTATCTTAATTTTTCATTATAATAATTATTGTTTTTATCATTATTATTGTTTTATTATTGTTATTATTGTTGCTATTATCATTATTCTTATTATTATCATATTTCTTTATCATTATTATTATTATTTTTATCATCATTGGTTTATTATTATTATTATTATTATTATTATTATTATTATTATTATTATTATTATTATTATTATTATTATTATTATTATTATTATTATTATTCTCTCTTCTATTCATTACACACCACTTTTACCTTGTTCGGGAGCCAGCCGTTTCCTGATATTACGCATGTTCAGTCTCCACTTGTTCACTGTTCAACGGATCTGCAGGCTCCAAATTCCACTCCCGGCGATCGTGTCCAATCACTTGCCTCCAAGTTTTTCTTGGCCGGCCTACCTTCTTGTGATGTCGGCCATGTATGCTGCTGCAATTTTATATTATTAACAATAATAATTTTCAATAATATAACTTTGCACACTTTGCTAGCTGCTCTGGTTAAAATCAAGCTTGCATCTCCGATCACATGTCTGACCCAACTACGTTGGTACTGTGCGTTAATCTGAAAAAGAAAATGGTCTAACATATTAAATTTAAACATCTTTTTGAAAATCAACGAGAAAACTCAGCGATATGATATAAAATACAAGACGGAATTGCACAGCTTAGGATTCTCAAGTTGTAATATTCTTATATGCTATCGACAGATCGTTGAAAATTTAACGTGGGATTATTTTCAATGAAACCATATTAATATTGAGACTGGGGAAATATTTCAACCGACAGGAGAAATATATTCAGTGAGAATTTAAACAAAAGAAAACATATAAATCATACCGTACTGTATCGCTAATCATGTGTCAGGTTTAAGCCCATCAGCCGATGGAATATTTCTTAGTTAACTTATATTATTAAAGCTACAACATTTGTTAATACCTATCTTTCTTTATACGACACATCTTCCCATTTAACATGAACTTACTTTACAACATTTATTCAGTTTATTATATCAATTGGATACCAACTCTTCGGTGCTACGTCCTTGTTAATAACTTATTGAATATTTATAGCTGCATAAATTGTCTAGGATATTACACATAAAATGCTAGGTATGCTCGGAAAGCCAACAGCGATAAAGTAAAAACCGGTCTAAAATCAATTAAAACCCAAGTAATTTACATTATTACAGAGAAGACGTGTTAAAATAATACTTAAAAAATAAAAGATTTTATTATCAGAAATGTGATGCTTAACAAAAAATAATCAAACATATTTAATACCAATCATCTTAGATCAGGGAGGTGTTGTATATATCTGCATATAATTGTTCTTTAATTAAATTCATTAAATCTCATCAACAATTGAAAGGTAGATTTTTAAAATTGTATTGTAAGAGGCGAATGGTTATTACAATAACATATTAAGAGCTAATCAAACAAAATAACACTTTGCTTGATTTTCTGATTTTTAAAATATCAATATCTTGGAAAAAAAACCGATAATTTCCTACGAAATATTTCAAATATACGTGTTTTATACGAGGCGAGGATAATTACTAATGTCGAAATACGTTTTGAATATAAACAGCGTATGCAATGTCCGTATATCCAATTCGAATTATGTATTGTAAATGTGTGGTGGATTAAAGCGAAATGCGAGTGGACCAGTTTGAACCAATTAAAGTATGTACGGTACGTATATCCCGTTCAAAATATGTATTTTAAAGTCGTAGTGTAACAATGCGAGATGGAAATGGGTCGCTTTGAACATTTTAAAGTATATAATGTACGTATATTGAATCCTGCATTGAAAAGTGTCATAGATCATTATGAGAAGTGGGTGTATCTTTTTGAACCAGTGACGGTATGCTGTGTTCGTATATCCATTTTGACTTATGTATTATGAATTTGGGGGATCAATGTGTAAAATGAACGGACGTATTTGAAGTATTTAGATTATACAATGATCTTATATCAAACCTTCTCATGTAAATACGTGATGCATGGATTAAGAAAGCGAATGGTATGCAATGTTCGTATACCTAATTTAAATTTAAATTTTTATCTTAAATGAGTGATGGATCAATTTGTCTAGCAAGTTAATCAATTTAAAATATAGAGGTTATGCAATGTTCGTATATCCAATCCGAATTATGCATTGTACATGAGTGGTGGAACAATTTGTAAAACAAGTGGATCTATTTGAAACAGTCAGGGTATGCAATGTTCGTATATCCAATCTGAATTATGTATTGTAAATACGTCGTGGATCAAGGTTTAACACGAGTGAATTTTCAAATAGCGATGTTCAAGGTGGAATGTCTTTTTTACTGGTTGTCAGTCTATTTTTTTATTGTGCGAAAGTTGGGACGAATATGTTCCATGGGTTTTTTAGTGTGTATGGAGACGAATGTATCATAAATGTGTGTTGATTAATGGTTGGTAATGAATCATAATTTGATTTTCCTATTGTTGCTTACAGTTTAAGAGTAGGTACATATTCTGAATAATATATGAGGAGTAAGTAAACGACATGTTTGTAATATGTTTTCAACTTGGTGCTCTTAAAGTTTTAGATATAAGACAGTAAATTTTTTTTAAATACAAGAAAAAGATTATATGATAAATATGTTAAAGCAAAGCTATAGGCTAGAAATGTTTACATTCTGTAAAAATTCAGCTTCAAAAATTTTTGAAAATATGAATAATAGAACATACGTTAACTATGCCTGAACTCTCATTAAATTCAGTAGTAAAGTATGTGTTGCATATATGCACCCACATAGAAATGTAGACATTTAATGACGAAGTTTTGGCTAAGAGCAAAGTCAAGTATCTGTTCAGATATTTCACTTCATCCTTTCTGTTCTTCGGTCAGTGAAGAAAAACTAATACTGACTGAAGGAATTTTTATTTTCTCCATATTCAGAGTACTTTATGCGTCGCTGGATGTTTCCCAGATGAAACCGACTTCGTGACACATTTTGTTTTCGTGGGGAAACAAAAATATAAATAAACTTTATAGCTAATTGTGCTGTCTATCATTAACACTAAAATGCTCCTATGTAAACTAGATAGCATGCATGAACATATTCACACAGAATGATATCAACTAGTCAATTAGTTATATTAATATATATATATATATATATATATATATATATATATATATAGTAAAGAAAAAATCACTAGAATAAAATCCAAAGAATTTAAACCGCATTTATAAAAAAGTGCTCAGTATCAAAGTATCAAATAGTGCTTTTATATATATGTTTTTTTATTCATATTCATTTTTATTTATACAGACGTACATGTCTGTATGAATAAAGAAGTATCATATATATATATATATACATATATATATATATATATATATATATATATATATATATATATATATATATATATATATAATGTGAGATTTAAGTCTGGACTTATACAGTCGACAGCGGATTATGACAGTCAGTTCATCGCCTTGGGGTATTCATACCTTGTGATTTCTAAAATCACACGGTATGGGCAATGAAAGACGAAAAACGTCCAGGCATGATGTACTTTTAGTCAATAAGTTATATACCTGATACTGCACACGCTAACTTTTAATTATATCGATCAATATCTGAACTATATTTATTATATCATTCTTAAATATAGTTCAAATTAAGCTGAAAAATAACATATATGCAAAAGAGGGTTGAGTTAAATTCACATTTAAGAAATGTATTTTCTCTTCGTATTAAGCGGCGATTGTATTAATGTAAATAATGAAATGTTTAATGAGTATTGCCAATGTATTACTATCGATATATTTCACCTGGGGATGAAATAAATAAGTGTTTCCCTATCAGGACGGGAAACGTGTGTTTCGTTGTATGCATGTGTTTGTCCGTGAATTTGGAGTTAGAAGAAAATCAAGACTGACTTGTAAAAGAGAAATAGATTTTAATAAATCAATTTTAAAAGTAATTTAAATGCTTTATAAATAAACATGACGTGATAACATTATAAAAAGAGACACAAAAGATGGCAACTGAGATACAAATGTTTTATGTTTAAGTTGCTTTAAAAATATACATGCTTGAAAATTATTTCAATCTGAAAAAAAAAATAACAATTCAGAGAAACAAAATCTTGCTATTATATATATGTACCTTGTTTCCCGCCACGAAATACGCGTTTTATTTTTCTTTCAAAAATGTCTCAACACGCCTGCAACCCATGACGCGAATCTATATTGGAGCCGATAAGTATCAGACTTCGGCTAAACATATGCATACGACCCACCTTAATATTAATTTTGACGATCTCAGCGTCTTATTTGGCTGGAAGTAGCTATTGGCCTTTTTTGCATTTATTTTTACGTTTCTTTTTCAATGTAGGCTGGACAATATTCTGCTTAATTTTGTGTATGCGCTAGACTTTTGCTTTTAATGTTTGCTTTTGATATTCTTAATTTCAAATCAATTTTGAGCATGTGCGCTTTTTCTTCATCATCATCAGCATTTCAAAGATATTTTTACCAATATCGAAGAAAAATAGTTGCTTAGCTTAACTGCAAAAAAGAAATAATTCTAAAATGTATGTATATATTGCTTTTGTTGCTGGTTTATATTTTGACTGATAAAGATATCAGCATAAAGAAGAAAGAAAATGTGAAGATGCTATTCACATTCCATAAACCTAAAAAATAAATTACTGACAATTGGCCATTTGTTTGCTTCTGTGTGGCTAAAGCTTCTCACCTCAGTAAATTTCGTAAGTCGTTTTGAAATATAAAAAAAATAATTTTAAAAAATAAGAAAATTTCCGCTTATAGTTTAGAATATATATATATATATATATATATATATATATATATATATATATATATAAAAGATAGATGAAATAGAAGGATAATCATGTACGAATGATAAATTTATTTCAACTTCGATTGTTTAATGCAAGGTGTACTCGGTAAAAACATGTTTATCATTCTTTCCCTAAGCCAAGGCTTTTCATCAGAGGAATTACAAACATGGAAAAGTTGGCAGTGGAAAAGCCAAAATTCAAAATTAAAAAAAATATTAAGTTATATATACATACATATATATATATATATATATATATATATATATATATATATATATATATGCAAAAATGCAAAATATATAGGTTAACTCTAATTATTTCTCAGACTAAATACATTAACTCTTAATATGTAATATATTTACATTATTAATTTTTCAAACTGTTGACTTAATATTTATCGTGATACCTTGTTAATTTCTAACTCAAAACTTTATTCAAAAATTGAGCACAGATAAATCTAATTCCGTGGTCTATGGCCTTATGATATATACTATTACTTGATTGTGTCTTAAGTATCTTTATCAGATATAAATAACTGATACGACATATCTAAAAAAGCGTAGAACATGAAATTAAAGCGGTTTTCTCGAGTGGATTAAAAAAAAGTATAATTTTAATAAGTTTAAGTGTTCTCCAACTATAAACAAATGCGTATAGAGAGAGTTGAGGGGTTCAACGGCCGCCCTAATGTTGTGAATGTCACAAGCAATATCAGCATAACAGTCAGAACTATGTAATTGAATTATGTGATTGAAAAGATAAGGGCATTTATTCTTAAATACAAAAGGCAATGAATGCACCCACAAATAAGAATCATAAACTTGTCGCTGAAATAGCTCAGGTGGTGGCGTCATATGCTCTCTCTGTGGTCTTAAAAATTAACAACTTTTCGAGTGTTATAATTCTTGAGAACAAAGCCTGTTGTAAACAGCTTCATTGCAGACGGCTTCTTGTACACACATTGATATTTCACGCTGGATGCAATTGTTGGGCCATAACTTTCTCAGCGGTACAATTACGTAAATCAATACAATAAATCCGATTGAAAATATGTGACGCAATATAGTATTTTTATGAAAAGAAAACACAGAATTATCGCCTTTCTTCTGCAATATAATTGTAGAATTGTAGAAAAGGATCAACGTTGGTTTTATATTGTGATTATTCGTTCGGTATACATCCGTGTGCTACTGCCTATAAAGCAAATACAATACTTAACTCTTAAAGTGTGGTTCAAAGTAGATGCATTGGTAGAGATGAAAACGCTATGTCTCCATGTATTGAGAGCATTCAGTGTGAAACTGAAACAGACAATACACGGAACACCTTTATTTAAATGATACAATTACTATCATTTCGTTATCGAACACTGTTCTTAAGAACCATTACCTCTCAGAGATTACAAAGTATATATATATATATATATATATATATATATATATATGCAAGTATATATATATATATATATATATATATATATATATATATATATGCATATGTATACATATACACAGACACAGAGACACCTATATATATATATATATATATATATATATATATATATATATATATATATATATATATATATATACTGGTGACAAATGGAGCGACCTTCACTATCAACACGATATGGATGACGAAGATTAACATATATATATATATATATATATATATATGTATATATATATATATATATATATATATATATATATATATATATATATATATATATATATACAATTGGGGAATATGGAGCGACTGTCACAATCTAAACGATCTGGATGAAAAACCCACTGAGGGATAAACGCTGACGAAGATAAACGGCCCCAGACACCCCCATACACACACACACACACACACACATATATATATATATATATATATATATATAAATATGTATATATATATATTAATGCATGTATATATATATATTATATATATATGTACATATATATATGTATATATTCGATACTGCCTTCCTCAACGATATGACATCTAATACACGCATATATGAAATAATCACGTTGACACCCCGATTTTCGTTAGATCACCGAATTTAACGGACGTTGGTCATAGTCGGTACCAGATGGGTGATCATTTATGAATACCAGGTACTGTATCTGCTCTTTGCTTATCTCGTCATTTCTGGCGTCTCATTGCTACTAGATTAACGAAGTGCCGATTAGGGAGTGGTATGGTTGGGATAATCTAACCCTTGCTTCACAATTACACGCGCAACCCGTACAAGGGATATACCTTGTTTCTCAAGACTGAACGGAGGCCATGAATATCTATCTATCTATCTATCTATCTATCTATATATATATATATATATATATATATATATATATATATATATATATATATATATATATATATATAACCTTTATAATTTGTTATATTGTTCGAATGTATGAAAGATAAACATACGTCATGAATTAAAAATGGCCTGTCGTTTGCCAAACCATTCTTTAGAAAAGGAGACCATTTTGTAGTTAAGCGGAAATTTTCTCAACGACTTTACGAATTTACGCCAGCTTCCTCTCTGTCCGTTGCCATCATGTGTTTATTTTTTATTTGAATGCTTCTGCTCAACTTTAATTACATTAACAAAAAGTACCAATTTTGAAGAATATAATAACAATTGATCTGGAAAAAAACTGACGAAATAACATGCTCATTTAATTTAAAATCAGACCTACCGAAATGATTCAAAAAGTTGAATATCCTAAAATTTCCCATTCCATAATAATGAAGATTATCTTTTGCTTCTCGTCTATGAATAATAAAAAAAAAAATAATAATACTTGTTGATCAAATCGAATGGAGTATTTTACTTTTCATTCGATCCTTTTTCATCTTGTGTTTAATTTTTGTTAATGAAACAATAAACAACCAAACAACCAAAAAACCGATCAGAAATCATGTACGTCTCCAATGTCATGATGGTTTGTAAAGTAATAAATACAATAACATATAGTGGCATCAACATATAGGAAACCGTACCGGTTAGTATCGTATAGCATAACTGTATCAAATAGTATTATATACTTAAATATGTTATCTTAACATGAATATATTTATATAGTATTGTATTTATTTTCATGCTAAGTAAAACCTATTTTTATTTAGACACATGTATATATGTATATTTGTTTCTTTTTATTTACGAACAGTGTGTATGTCTATGGAAGAACAACCACAACTGAAATGGGTTTGGGAATATTTTGGAAAATATTTGGAGGTCTTTATTTATTGATTAAA
Organism: Sepiola atlantica; assembly: GCA_963556195.1. Taxonomy (NCBI): domain Eukaryota; kingdom Metazoa; phylum Mollusca; class Cephalopoda; order Sepiida; family Sepiolidae; genus Sepiola; species Sepiola atlantica. The sequence continues at coordinate 96,042,770 of OY744517.1, forward strand.
TTACTCCGCTGGTATAATGTAATATTAACTATGCTGGTAAAAAGGGATATTCTAACATAGTGGCTATGTAAAATAAATGTTAATATTAAAGAGAAGACAATACATAGGCCATGTTTTCATATGCCAAACAGTTCATTTTTTGTGTTCTTTGTTAAGAAAATAAACGAGGTACAACTATGGTGTACAATAACAAAGACTTTGTTTTTTTGACGAGAAGACAAATCGACTGAAAATATCTTGTTTTTTTCTGAACTTTGTCTTCATTATTATTCTTTATTTATACTAATATGCATCAGTTTTTGACTGCAAAATATGTTTTTTTTTTATTGTGTAGTTGTTACTGATTGTTAAAACTGTTCTGTACAGTTCGAAAACAGCTGTAAAATTTGTCAAAACATATGATAAAAAAATTCAGAAAGAAAATCAACTGGCAGCAACATTTTAGAAAAAAAAAAGAATTCCAAAAAAATATAAAAATACAAAAATATTAAAAAAAAAATAAAACACGGGTTTAAGTCATTGGAATCTGACTTTAAACCTTTGTAAACATTTCCAAGTCACATGTAGATAATTGGAATGAGAATGAGTTTCTTTTTCATTGTTTTGTGTGTGTGTTTTTTTCTTCTTTATTGATGCAAATGGATAATCCGGTGATTACTGGAGAAAATGAGTGTGAGATAAAAATAGAAAAAACCAAAATAAAATGCCATGAGAAAAAAAAATAATAATAAAAAAAAAGAAATGAAAAAAATGAATCAAATAATTTTCTGCATTGAAAGAATATACAATAACTTTTCCAAAGATTTTCCTCTTACAAATTTTCCGGATGACTGGTATTTTGATAAATAAAATGAACCTATCAAAACTATTTAACCGTATCGTATTAAGGCGCAATTATTTTTTACTGAACATGATATCTAATAAAATCTTATTATAATTCTACTTACTGCTTCGTTCGCGTCTACGTGGATTTGTAGGTATCTTAAGAAGGTGCTTCTCTTTAGTGTCGGTATTGGAACTTTTAGTTACTTCATTTAATTATGTGTAAAAAAAAGTGGAGCCAAAAAAATAAATTGCGCGATTCATTTCATGTATAGGTTTATACGTAGTATTAATAATTTTAATATCACTTAATTGTTTCTGATGTTATACTTAATATTGTTTATATAATTCTATTTTAAAGTAAATAAATCAATGATTACAGTAATCATTTCATACTGCAGTACAATGTGTAAATTAGGTAAGTTAACGAATCCTTACTAAACAAATAAAAGGCAACAACACATTCATAGCCAGTGATGTTTTGTTTGGATGAAAAGGTTGAAAATTGAACAAAGAATTTGACTATACTTAATTAAAAAGCGGTCTCAAACAAACATATGCGTTGTCTATGTAACGGAATCGTTTATAATTACGTAACCACAAAGGGCCGTAATTATTTTGCTAGTTTTAAATTATTTCACTTGGTTCTTCATGATTTAAAACTATTGTGAGGTTTGAAATAATGACATAATTTTCATAATTCTGCTATTGGTAGATGACTCATTCATATATCACCCCTTATTAGATCGCCATGATCAATAGAACTGGTGTTAAAATACCCGGAAGTAACGATGATCGCAGGAATAGTACGTAACTGATGAACCTCCCTTTCATATCGCTCAAATGTGTTTTGCTATTTGGTCAAGTTACTTAAATATTACGATGCGATTTTTTAGTCTTAATATGTGTAATGTAGCTTCGTGTTAGGAGAAGGTGAGACAAAACTGGCATTGTCAAAGGGGATAGGTAGAGGTAGACAGCGAAACTTGTTGACATTCCTCCGTCGAACGCTTTAAAGACAATTTTTATTAATGCGATTCAATGAACGGACACAGGAATGAATAAAAGAAAATACCTGGTACATTTATGTATGCCATCTCTGGTATATTAAGCAGATACATTGGAATCATTAACCGCACAAGTAAATGAGACATGAGAAAGGGTGATTCAAGTTAACGTTACACTTATTCAAACCTGGCGTTTATTCAAATCTCAGCTCCGAATGACTTCACGATTTAACTGTTTCATAGGTCCGTGAGTTTACTATTAATATTCGAGTTTTCTTTGTTTTCATTAAATTCATTTAATTCCATTTTTAATACTCAAAAAGTATATCAAATATCCGCAAATATATAAATGTTTCTATCTCATGTTAATTTCAAAATCGATGAGCCGATTCTAAAGTGTTCTAATTCGACCTTTTCTTTTGTTTAAATATAATGCAATAGATGTTATAATTACATTATTTTCACTAATTATCAAGCGACCAACCGTCGAATATATTACTATTTTTGTTTAATTCATCATTTCATATTTCATGAACTCCTAACTTAATATTGTTAACAAAATAATATTACAATTAATAAAACGAGTTTACATTATTAATGCTAATATTGAATTACTGACTTCTGTAATAGGAGAATACCCTAATACCATCAGTTTTTGGAAAATTTATTGTATATTATACACATTATTTTGTTCTCTTTACTTATTTATTGTTGTTATTTAGGTCCGCAATGTGGACATTTTCTTAAGATGAGAATTACAGTTAGACATTGGATATGAAAGAAAGACACATTTGAAGTAAACACGTGATGCAGTGTTTACTAATTACGGTAAACACTAGTTTTCTTAGTTTCCCGCTATGTACAGTGTAAACAACTGCATGTTACAAGGTATTTTTTCAAACGAAAGCGAACGATAATAATAGTAATCTAAATGTTCCCAAGAACAGATACACTTACATGATTTCAAATATATATATATATATATATATATATAATGTATCATCAGTTAATTAAAGAAAACAATCAAGTGTTCAAACTGTAGGTTCTACAAGAGCTAATATAAAGTATTTTATTTGTAAAACTTTACATTACAGGGTCTGCTGTGTGTACCGAGGTTTCGTTGGTCTGACCATGTTTTGTATAGTGGGATTCTGACTATTTTGTACTCTCTAGTACGCGAATACCCCGTAAAAAAAGTCGCCTACTCAATAGTGCTGAAAAGTCGGTCTCCCACCTAAAACCAGTTCATACAGTAGATCCGGCATGTTAATATATAATATATATATATATATATATATATATATATATATATATATATATATATATATATATATATATATATACGAATTTGTAGACAGAGATATAACAGTGCATATTTACTGACACTTTCTCGTTTTGTGTTGTTCAAACAATTAGGTGTATTTCCCCGTGTTTAAAACCACAAAAAAGCAACCCCACAATCTAAAGAGAAAATGACACTACCAATGCGCTGTTAAATCCTGCTCTCAATATTTATATTTCAATACGCTCTATTCCTGATACTGATTAATTTACCCAGTACATATTGAAAATAATACATGTATTATTATTAATTTGTGGGTGTGCCTGTTATGTATAGGGACACTCTCTTTTTTATCTGCAGGACAATGCTGATATAATAGCTTGCTTGACAAGTACCGCTATTATACTTATCTTGTTCCCAACGTTTGGCCGGTTTAATTATGGAACCTTCTACGAAGTTTTCTTTTATATTCTAGAAACACATATGAAACATACATGTATGGATTTGTAAACAGCCGTTAACTATTGAGTTCTATATTGTATATTTTTTTATGGAAAACATATTTTTAATTGTTTATAATGCATATAGATTCTTATCGTTTATAAAAATAAAATTAGTTTTTAAATTATTTATAATATATACGTAATTATGTTAGTGTATGAAATAATCTTGGCTTTCAAATCGTTCATAAATATATACTCCATCGTTTGCTTTAGAATGTATCTTAATATATATTAGACATTAAATGATTAATGCTCTATATTTAAGTTGAGACGTATAGAATATATCTGTTATTTTCAATCAGCTATAATATATATATATGATTTTGAAGTATTATATGATACATATCTCGTTTTGAAACTGCAAGATATAAATTAAAAAAAGCTTTAATATTCACATATTTGAACCCACTTATTGTTTTATTAAGTTAGCATTAAACCAAAATAGATATTTAAAATGAGTAAATTAAATATACTAACATCACTCCAAACTAATATATAAGGCTTTAAAAAGGGCCACTGATTTTCAAAATGTATAAATAATTAGGCCCGATTTTCCTGTTTCCTATATAACTCGTGTTTTTCAGAACAAATTAATGTTGACATTAATACAAAATTTAATATAATAGTCAATATTTAATAGATGTGTTATACAATGACACGAATAATTAAACCAACTACTATTGAAATTTAAAAAAAAAACATAATATTTAATTGTACACATTAACTATCGCTTTTTAATATAAATCTAAAATATGTACGAATAACTAAATTGATGCTAACATTTACCAGCTCATTTGTTATAATGGTTATAGTATTTGCTCATGGGTCGAGAGGCTAGGATTCACTTCTCGATCGAATTATAGCAACTACTAAACAAATACTACTTGATGCCCCTTTACTTATACACTCAGCATTATATGGTGATGGCCAAGTGTAGGTGGAGTAATCGTTAGAGATGAGTGACGCCCTCCCCAACATCTCAGTGTAGTAACTCATGAAAAGTTATTCTCAGGGTAGCCCTTGACTATGGTCGACACCTTAATTGTATTTTACTTCAATTGGTAACATTTTCCAATCAACTATAATGACCCTGTTTTGATATATATATATATATATATATATATATATATATATATATATATATATATATATATATATATATATATATATATATGTTTAGAAGGCTGAGGGGCTATGCTGAGTGCCGGATAGATTTTAAGCTGGAAGGAACAAGAATAATAAATCGAGGTTAGGAGATTTACTATTTATTATTATTATTTTGTTATCTTACATAAGAGCACGTATGGTATCGGCTGTCTGTGTGTTGTCTGGATGATGATTAAAACTCATTTATTTAATATTTCGAGAACATCTTCCCTTTATCAAAAATAATAAACACCAAAGGAAAAGTCCGTCTTGTAGAGAATTCACCAACATTCATATATATATATATATGCACGCATATTTATATATAAATCCATATAAATATATATATATATACATACATACACAGTTATATATATATATATATATATATATATATATATATATATATATATATAGAGAGAGAGAGAGAGAGAGAGAGAGAGAGAATGAGAGAGAAACTAACGACGGTAATTCAGTATATATGTTTAGCTGTCAAAATGTAAGAATTGTTTCTCATTGTTTTATGTAAAATAGCATGTTTTAAAGTTCATTTTTTTTAGTATTATGGAAGATGTTCGTTATTTAAAGTTATACACGTTTAATATGATATAACATTATTTTAATTTTTTCTACATAATGATATGATATGGTGCCCATCATATTTGATTGTACCGGGTGTTGGTATTTAAATAACTACACGGCTCGCTATTAATAGTTTGTTGTCAGAAATTGATGAATTGAAGACGTCTTTTGACTGTTTTCGTTAAACGTTTTTGATGGGAGAAAACTTCATAAAGTAGACATGATTAAACTGAATGAAAATGCGATGCTATCTTGAATAATTAAACGACTATTGCATTCATGTAAAAACGAGTAAGCGTCCGAATCGTCCGAAAGATGGCAGCACTTCCGTCGACTAAAACAATAAGATTGTACGGGGAAACATCTCACTTGATCCACTTGAGCTAAATTGGAACGCAAAAGTTTGATTCAGTTTGAAAATAATCTTAAATTCCTCACGATCATGGGTGCATTAGAGACTGTCACACAACATATATAGTTCTATTCGCATAAAAATCGAGTCATATATCAGGATTGAACACTTGCAACAAGCATTATTACTTGTTACAGGTAGGAAACGTGACTTGAATTTGAATACTGTAACTCAGTTCACTGGTTATTAACAACTGGTATTCTTCGGTGTTTTACAGACTGTAAGGCTGTGCCACAAAACCTCATGACAATAATATTAATAATAATATTACTACTACTACAATTACTGCTATAATTACTACTATTGCTACTAAATCTACTACTACTAATAATAATTCCCTTTTACTAGGCATATGTTCGCGACTAAAACGAGTTGTATGTGATCAAAAAAGAAAGTACAAATTCATAGGTCCGACTGAAGACGGGAGTTCTGAGAACAAACATTTTTAAAAATACATTCACAACATTCTGAGAACTTCCGTAAAATAAAGAACAGCAATCTTTTGTATACCAAAAATGGGAAAATAATAGAAAGACAATCCGGCATTTTGATTCATTTAAACATGTTTAGGATGCGTCCATTCAATCTGCGCGTTGAAACATGCAAATAATATTCAAACCTAAGCGTGACAGACCAACAAGCAGATATGAAAATCAGTCGATTATCTGGGAATTGCTATTTTGAAATCGAGGTTAACAATTCGACGGAAATGCCTTATCAAGCATAAGCGTTGCACACACCGGAAGTTAAAATAAAAAAAATAAAAAAAAAATAAAACAGACAGACAGAACCTCAGAAATAGATTATTGGACGCATCTAAAACAAACAACCACAAAATACAATGGTGCTAAACATATTACCAAATTATATATATATATATATATATGTATATATATATATATATATATATATATATATATATATATATATATATATCCCTTTTTAATCCTAATTTTGGAGAGCTTTGTTTGTTTCGTGTCGTTTATTCTTCTTAATGTAGAGAGAAATAATAAAACTCATTTCTTTTTCTGCCTCATATTTATTTCGGTTTTGCACAAATGAATTAGTCAAAAATAAATCGTAGAAGTCACAGTGACACAAAACTGAAGACAGGGTCACACAGTAAAAAAAACCTTAACAGAAACGCAACCTAGCGCAAATATTATTATTATTATTATTATTATTATTATTATTATTATTATTATTATTATTATTATTATTATTATTATTATTATTCACTCGGAGTTTTAACACGAGTCACTATCAGTGATTGCTCATTGACACTAATTGTAGCCTTCCTTAGAATCTGAGTGACAATAAGTTTACTTAGATTCCAAGCACCCTCCGCCTCTTTTGATAACGGTTGCACATTATTCATAAAAGCCATTTACCATAGATTTCTCGCTGAAACCGACCGTCGCGTTTCTCTGGAATGTGTAGGGCAATACCCCTCCTTAAGATTTCAGTTTTCTCAGCAATATTTCAGTTGAGGTCTGGATAATGATCTTCATCCGCACTACTTTCATCCTCTTCAACCTTTCACGACCCTTTTCTTTGGAACTGACCAATGCTGATGCCACATATTTAGGGGTAATATTAGACTATCGAATGTCTAGCACTTTCAGTTCCCTTGGCCTTGTTTATTATTATTATTATTATTATTATTATTATTATTATTATTATTATTATTATTATTATTATTATTATTATTATTATTATTATTATTATTATTATTATTATTATTATTATTTGTAGTAGTAACAGTAGTAGTAATAGTAGTAGTAGTTGTGCTAGTAGCAGTAGTTGTAGTAGTTGTAGTAATAGTAGTATTAATATGAATTGTTTTGAAAGGAGAGGACCGATATTTAGATCACTATCTTTATTCTGTTATTCTGATAGTGTTTTCTTAAAATTAGTTAAATAATTTTTCACAGAATGTTACATGAACTTATATAACCGTAACACACCACCAACATTCGATTGTCTCCTGTTTGGCAAATCTGTAGAACCACGTGCATTAATTTTTGCTCGAAATCTAAGAAGTTAACTGATACATGTGACACCATAGACGTTTTGCTTTGCCACCAGGATGACTAAAAAATGGCTTTATATGGTGAAAAGTTATATTCACTAGTTTTCCCCAAAACCAACAAAAGTCGAGATTAATAGTTGTTTACTTATTCAAGCGTTAGTAAAACAGGAGATAATAGACAAAACATAAAATTGGAGTTCCATATTCGTTAAGGATCCGTTCACAAAAGCACGAAAGAAATGAATGGTTATAATATGAGCTAAATATTAACAAGGCGCAGTTTTAAAACGATATTATCACAAGATAAAAAATAAAAAATAAAGGCGTAATAAGCTTTAAAAAACGATAAAAATAGTAGCCACTTTATTTATTTATTTAACTAAAACACAATTCAAATCATGCAGAAACTATAAATAATAGTTCGCACTTTTACTTTAATTATTCAATTATCAATTAAGTCATTTAGTAACAGCACGTGGTATGTTTTGCAGCATCAGCATACACATTCTGTTATTCGTATAATCTGGCACATCTTACCCCATCTATAAGAAATCGGACACATGATATTTCGCAGTATACTATTTGACTCGATAATGCAGAGACTTGTAACAATTTACCTTTGGGATATAAACATTAATTCCGAGTAAATTTCTTGATAATTTCTACTTACTTGTATTGGGTCCGTGATATTCTCGTACCTGAAATTTGAGAAACCATCATTCGCAAGATGGCGACCGAGTTTCTCATGATGCTTCTACGGGGAGCATCTGTCGATCATGACACTGAGATATTTATCGTAAATCCTACGGCTTTTATGATATTAGTGTCACGTCTTTCATATTTTAATGCGTGTTGCAACACTAGACCCAGGTAATACTTTAACAAATATTGGTTTGTTTTTTTCTGACATCCAGGGGAAGTAACCGGTACTATACCAGGCAAAAAAGAGCAACAGTTATATCATTATTATTATTAGTATTAGTAGTAGTAGTAGTAGTAGTAGTAGTGGTAGTAGTAGTAGTAGTAGTAGTAGTAGTAGTAGTAGTAGTAGTAGCAGCAGTAGTAGTAGTAGTAGTCGGCTCGGTGTTTCGAAACAGTTACTTTCTCGTGATCTAGCACTGGAAAACACAGATGATGCCCCCTGGATTCCTAATGATGATCAGCACTCAACTCTTGTTCATAGCATTGTTGCAAATCAGTTTGCGTTATCCCACCTGCCGTTTACCATTGAATTCTCGTTGATAACGGACGTAGCCTTTCTCTGGCATTTGAGTAAATATAAGGCACGTCAAGCTTTTATAATTATCTTCGCCCTTCCACTGGCCGTCTGGATGGTGCTCTGTCTTTGAATCCCCCATCCACACTTCACATACATTGTGTGTGGTACCAATTGATGTACGGGTTGCTACATACGGTAATCACATATAATCAAGTTACTTAAGTCGGGCAATATGTTATCTTTTTTACAAAAAGGTTTCTTTACCTGTACATCGGTGCACACATTTATATATACATATAAATGTATGTATAAATATGTGCGTGTATATGCTTCTGTAAGAACGCTGCACATACGAAAATAGCGTACAAGTTTACAAGTATGAACATTTAAGCAGTTGTATACAATACTAGTAGACACCTTTTCTTTTAGTTCAAGATAGATAAGGTTTCCTGGGAATCTTTATTAGAAAGTATTTCGCGTTCTTTTTAATAAAGTTCATGCCGAAAATCACTACTGACTTGATCGGCATCTGTATATACCACCGGAAGGTATAACCATGTTTCCTTTTTGTCTTCATATTCATCCCTTTTTCCTTATATTCTTCCTTTTGAGACTTTTAATTATAAACTGGGGTTAGCAGTTTTACTTCGAAGAGTATGTAGTATTTTTTAGTCCGTTGTATATCCATTGTTGTCGGTCATTTGTTAATGGTAAAATATGCGAGTACGTGACACTCATTCCCAAAAATCTATAGTACTTTCGTTTTATGTTCTATTATTGTTGTTAATAACTTGTTCTCGCACAAGCTGTTTTCCTCTGATATAATACTGTTTTTATTATTATTATTATTATTATTATTATTATTATTATTATTATTATTATTATTATTATTATTCACTCACTAGGAGTTCTCCCACAGGTCATCAGTGATTGTTCACCGACAACCGGTGGTATTCCCTGGAGTCTGAGTGACAACAAGTCTCCTCATATTTCCAGTATTTTCTACCTCTTTTCTATAGCCACCGCAAATAAACTTGCAGTATCACAACAGCCGTTTACCATTGATTTCTCGCTGGTAAGACCATTGGTCTATTATTATTATAATTATTATCATTATTATTATTATTTATAATATTAAGATAGTTGGTTGACCTTTCAAACCATACATGTATTAGTGTTACGTAATATGTGAAATAATATAAAAATGCACAGAAAAGATGAAATAGATCATAATGGCTATTTTTATATTTACATTTAATTGTTTCAAGGTATACTGTACGAATTATTGCATATATTACTAGTTCCTCAGCATTTTTTCAATGCAGATATTCGGTCAATGTTAAAAACTAGCCAGTTTTTGTCAGCACGCCAAACCTTGGGTTAACAAGAAAACTCGCGCGTTTGAAAATTTACCTCGTACATTTTTGATGGATTGTTGTTGCTAACAGCCGGAAAACTCCCCACCTATTTTCTTTTATTAAAAACTTACAATGGTTTCTGTAATTTACAATGCAAAACAAACAAAAATAGAAAAAGAATGTACGTGCACTGTTATACATGGAAATAAGGTTGTGAGGTGGGTGTGGTTATACCTGAGTTTAATTTTTAAATTTAGGTTTCAGCCAATGAATGAAAAGAAGAGGTGTGGCTTAAGAGTGATTGACAGCCTAGCTGTCTGCCTTGTATGATATTATAATTGCCTTTTATCTTGTTTTTTTTTAACAAAAAAAAGAAATATGTAAAAAAAAAGAATTAAAACAAAATGTGTTCAACTTTAAAGACCTTGTTTTGTCCACAAAGTTTTTTTTTGTTCGTTGTTGAACAAATCACTTTTCAAATTTTATGCACTTTTTTTCGTAAGAAAGAAATTGTTACCAAATTAAAGAGTTTTCTTTATATATCTGTGGTTAAAAACGGAAAAGTCATAGTTATGAAAAAAAAATGTAAAGGACTATATAATATTTGGTTTAAATATACCAAAATAAAAAAAGTGAAAATAAAAAATGTCCATAGTCTTCGTAATTTTACAAATAAAACGAAGCAAACACTTTGAACATATCAGTAGATACAAGTGTAGCCTTTCATATAATGCTTTGTAGTGTAATTATGTGTTTACATTTTCTTAAAATACTGATTGTGTTTTCTTTATTTTTTCATTTGAGAGATTTCAGATATTTTTTAATTCCATTTATTAGTACTGATTAAATAATAAAACACATGCATCACTGTAATTTACAGATATACATATATTTTTTCTTCTTTCTGTATAATAACTGAATTGTTAATTAGATGGTCACTATTACATTTCAATGTCCTTGTTTACCACGACGAAAGCAATTTGCATTTTATTCCAATTGATTAACAATGATTGTAACCCAGCCTAGTATCACCAACCACCGGGGTTATACAAGGTGACTTTAAAGTCATTGATATTTTTGTCATCGCTTTTTATTTTGGTTTACAGATTTTTCACTGATCACTTTGAAACTGATATCACGAAAGAGATCGGTACCGGAGATTTTGTGACGCTTACATTTGATCTCTATCTATACCAATTGTCTCGGCAACATCGATGTTAATGTTATAGCAAATGTGTGGCATTTTACCATGAAAAGACTATTTTCGTCAAATCATGTGTCTCCTACTTTTAAAGTCATTTTTCATTCATATATATATATATATATATATATATATATATATATAAAGTAAAGTAAAACGGAATCACATAATAACCGGTGCAATGATTTATTTCGACCCTACGGCCTTATTCAAGCATCCAAGCAAAGCGATTACATTTTCAAAAATATAATCGCCTCGCTTGGACACTTAAATAAGGCCGTAGGGTCGAAATAAATTATTGCACCGGTGATTATGTGATTATGTGATTCCGTGTTACTTTAATTTATGTTATTATAGCTCTATTTATTGCATTGAGCTCTTATACTCGGATTTCCTTCTGGAATTTATTTCACTCTAATACCATATATATATATATATATATATATATATATATATATATATATATATATATATATATATATATATATATATATACTCATCTAACCTTACGTGTTTCAATGCATCACGGGTCTTCAATGTTGCTGGTCGTGGCTTATGATTTTCGCGCTGAGATTGGAAATATATAAAACGGATAACATTAAACTGTGATCAGCATTCGTATATATTACACCTACGCGCTTACACCCTCCTCAACTTTAAGGGAATGTGTAGCGCCTAAGTTTTTAATTACATTCGAACACCGGTTACCGGGAGATCTCTATTGCAATTACGAAGTGTAATCCTGTCTGGTTGATAATCATGTTGTACAAGGATTGCGAAGTAAAATAATTTCACACAATTTTTAAATTGATTTTTATTAAACTTGATCAGTATTAAGAATTGATAAGTATTAAAAGTGATTAGTATTTTAACAGGCTAAACAATTACAGATTTTACCTATTTTGACATTTTACATTGTTTATCTACGGGTTATTATAATCACGGACGTAAATATTCATCTGTTTTTTTACGTCGCGAACGATTTAACTTGAAGAGTTCTTCAAATCTATTATTCATTTACGGTTATGATTTTTATCGTTTTTAAATACGATTTTTGATGATTATTGACGTAGCTAGATTTTTTCTGACGTCATTACAGATAAGTATTCGTCGTGTCCACATACTCAACATATATTCTATTCGAATATGCAAATAAAAAATAAGGTTGTCGATTACCGGATTAAACATTGGTAAAACTATACAAATCAACGTTGTAATATATAAAATGCAAAATGTGATAATTCCAAAATTCAGATAAAATGCTTAACACATTATTTCATGACTTTTAAAAAATAAGTTACGTTCGTCTATTTGATAACAACAAACTGCGGTCAGTTAAAATGGCGTCATAATTAAATCAACACAGTGTAAAGAAGAAATACATATTAAAAAAAAAACTATTAATATTGTTTGAGAACAGGTCATGATGGCCTTGCTATTTCCCTCATACTGTCTTGTGAAGCATTTTCCGTTTTTTCTGTAAATTGCCATAAATTTAATGGACATTTCATATTTTATCTTCAAAGTATTCGCAAGACTAACACGCTGTTTTTTTTTTATTCTGTAGTTTAATCCATTTTCGTTCGTATGTGCCTTGCGTAACAGTAAAGTGTAATCTAAACCATGATCGATTTATTTTCAGTCTGGTTTCGCAAAAAAATAAACTGATACGACTCGTCTGTACTTCATTTTTCGTGCACCTGCCAGAATGGATTATTTAAACGTGTTAAATATGTTATTTTACCCTTTCGTCTATACTACGACTTGTATGCCCGTATCTTTTTTCAGACGTCATTTACGTATTGTTTTATTTTGCGTTTGCACTTACACCCGCCCTGCACACGACAGCACCTAGCGGTGCATTAATTTTATGGCAGTCGTTGTAGACCAATAATAAATCTAACTGTATCTCCAACTTTACGCTACATTTTAGTTATAGACTTAAAACCTTGTTAAAAACTCTGATGTTGCACTTTTGTTCTGATATCAATATCGATGGTCAATCCTGAATAAAATAGACACATAGGATGTAACCACCACGAGATACTGTAAGAGCCGATCCATAGAGTGATTTAAATTTCAAAGTGATCTACGAGACCTTCGAAAAGAAAGCCGAAAATCAAAGTGGATACTGACTGTCTAGTTTCCATGTATTGTAAAACAAATAAAAAATAACACACATCATTAAATGAAATGCTTTGTTGTTAGATATAGCAGCCGATACTGTAGATGAGGCTGCTAGCTGTGCAAGTCAAGGAAAAAAGAGAATCGCCGTATTTTCCGACTTCGACGACATTATTTTATCTATTTATTCATTGAATATGACAACTATTTTAATAAATACTCCCATTTCAAATTTAAATAAAATTATATCAAAACATAATTGTATTAATAATGTATTGTAAAATCATATATTTGGTTAGACCATTCTATTGAAATATAGTTGTATTTATTAAACATGCAACACTTGTTTTAAGGATATAAACATAACTAGTGTGGCAGTGCTAGAGAAAGAGACGTCTGAATTTTAGGGACAAAGACTTGTTGATTATAAAAACTAAAAGAAAATTGCTAGACAAGAATTGGCAAACATTTTAAATTTTTCTTTTGATATACAGTAAGAATAATGTTTATGAGCTAGATTATCGTAGTCCGCCCGGGATCGAACCATTTCTCTGGCTGTCTAATGGCAATATAAATACAACTGCTTTACTCTCTCATGAGGAGAGAGTAAAGCAAAGTATGTCATTAAAAACGCACCCCACTCGCAAATAGAGCGGGTAAACACATTTTGACCTTTGTGATCCCGACATTGGACACAGGTGTTCACCTGAAAACCAAAAACACTACATATAATATATAAAGTACGTAGAAACATAATTTACTTTTTTTTGTAACTTTAATATTTAGTCGGCGTCAGTGAAACCGTACCATACACATTAAAGAAAGAGAAAACATTACAATGTAACACAAAAACTATATTTATTGCTAATACTTATCCTGGGAAGAGTATGCCACTTGTATATATATATATATATATATATATATATATATATATATATATATATATATATATATATATATATATATATATATATATGAATATATATATATATGTACATATATATATATATATATATATATATATATATATATATATGTATATATGTATATATATATATATATGATACTA